>JAZKJV010001354.1:0-340400 GCA_037367405.1 Ottelia alismoides | reverse complement strand
TAAAACGAGGGAAAAATAGGGGTGGGAGTAGCCAAGTTGGCTACTCCCTGGGGGCAGCCCCATTTTACCTATATATATATATATATATATATATATATATATATATATATATATATGATATTTATCCAGAGAGCACTGTGCCCATATAGGTTCAAATGAGCCCTTCATATCCACCGTTAGATCAGACGGGTAAATCCCATGATTATAGGAGCGATAATAGTAAGGAATTATGCATTGATTTTGAATCGAATCAAACTTCCTAAAATAGTATTTGACTTTTTTGGTACCGGTTGCTTGTGTTTTGAGAATATACTCATTTTTCTCATTTCGGTAGTGGATTGATCGATCATTCTTACGGATCTTTTTTTTTGTGAGATAGGCTATTCAAAATCAAAGGTATTTTGATAGATTTTTGTTATGATTATATGTTTTTTTCTTTTCTAATAAATTTTTTTAGGGTTTCGTACATGGATAACTCGCGAATGGATTGTGATCGTCATATTTCAGAGGCAATTATGAGAAACGATTTCCTCGTAGGATTAGAAAAATGAAGATAATTTTGATGAATTCAATACTGAAGACATCCAACTCGATTTGGTTGATGAGAACAATAACTCTGAAAGATCAAGTATATATTAATTTTTATAATAATCTATCTCAATGTTTCACTTTTCATTGTGATCATAATATTTCAGGATCTCTAACATCGTGTATTGGCTTTAGTATATTAGTTTTATAAAAAACATAAAAAGTAGTCTTTGATTTGTCTTCAGTAACTCTATTTAATATATCAGTAAGTCTATACCTATCACAAGTAACAAGTAAGTAATATATGAATTGGAAGTTGTATAAGTAAGAATTATAATACTACCAGTAACACATAGCCAACCAATTCGTAACTTTCGCAACTATCAAAAAGTACTTTGATGGATTCTAAATATAAATTGTAACTTTTACAGCTGCCATCAGTAACTTTACAATAGGTGCCGGTAACTTTCTTAAAAATTGTAAGTAACAAATCAATAAATTTGGATATTAGTATCAATATTAATAAGTCCAGTAACAATTATCAATTAAGTAACATTCTTAAAATTATCAGTAACCTTTTATTATATGTAAGTAATAAAAAACCAGTAAGTTTTAAAATTAAGAAATAAATAATCTCATGCTAAATGAAATATCATCGATAGTCAGCAAATATCATTTAATTATCAATAAACTTGATCACGACTACATTATAATTACAATTCATTATTTTATTTTTTTATTTCATGATTAATTCTTACGAGTTATATCTAATTTTTACTGCTTTATTTTTCAGGTATGCTAGATGTCTGGATCATCAAGCATATTATTGTGATGATAATCTCTTTTCTCATAGATTCCTCTGTGGAGTCATCATCTCTCCATATCATCATATCGTAGAACGACCAATATATTTATCATCATGGTGGCGCACATGTCATATTTTTCCATTGTCTATTAATTATCAATCATTTATGTGTATACATTTGTCATTTGTTTTCGAGAAATGTGATGTATAAGGACACAAATTCATTTATTTGTTCGTTACTAAGCTCTAGTTAAGAGCTTGAATTAATAAAACATGTTATGTGGTATATTTGGATGTTGACTACTTCAATTGTATAGGTATGAATGAGAGGAAATTAAGTAAAATTTCAATTGTATAGGTATGACTACTTCAATATTCATGTTATTGGCATCGCTAACTTGGTATAATAAAAAAATTTTATAACAAGTAACTTGTAATGCTGTCACCTGTAATATTTTCGAAGTATAAGTAATTATTAGCATACTAAGTAAGAGCATATAACTTGTATCAGTAACTATGAGAGAAAGACCAGTAACTCCTAACAAAACTTTTGTAGCATCGACAATTAGTATCAGTAACTTGATATATTAAAATAGTATATATTTTTTAGTGTTTCCATCAGTAACATTATTCGAAGTATAAGTAATTTGTTAGGATACGTAAGTAAGGTTATATAAAATTGTACCAATAAGAGAGAAAGACCAATAACACCTAATAAAATTACTTGTAATATAGATATTGGTATTAGTTAGACAAGTAACTTTACTGTTACCATCAGTAACACTTTTTGAAGTATCAATAATTTATTATGATATATATGTAAGTAACTAAGATAATATAAATATTTTACCAACTTTGGAATAATCATAAAATTACAAGCACACACAATGATACAAATTGTTCATTCAAGAGTTAACGCCCATTATCTTTGTTGTTAAAACATCAATTGCAAAACTAAGCAATCATCAACAAATTCTTTCACTTTAAAAATTAAAAGATATTCATTTGAGAAAGTTTGAATTAAACCCTTTGTTTGTACATTACATAACAACTTTAAAAATTTCTATACTAATTACAAGTGAATTTGACATTGTCCTCATACATTTACAAAAAATTAGATCTAAAAAGAAGCTAATGAATAATTCATTTCCTAGACTTCTTTCCGCCTCCACACTTCAGGAAAATAGAAGCAATCTCGACGCGGAATTTAGGTATTTCTTTAATATCAAATCCGAGCACGATCTCATTGCAATTGAAGTCCATGTTGTCTTCAAGTAACACCTAGCACATAAAATAATTTTTGAAACATCAGTAAGTTTGATATTATAAAACAAGATATATGAAAAGTAATATTCATGTTGCATTCAGTAACAATATTTGAAGCATCAGTAAGTTTTTAAAACACGTAAGTAACTAAAGTCATATAACCTAAATAAGTAATAATGATAAGAATACTAGTAAGAATCTGGCGTTTGTTAGTAAGACTATATAAAGTATCAGTAATTTCTTAGGATATATAAGAAACTAAGGAAATATAACTGTATCAGTAAGAATCTGGGATAGACTTGTAACTCATAACATATATTTTTGTAAAGTATCAGTAAGTTGTATACGTAAGAATTAGAGTACTATCAATAACATATAAGAAAATGCTCGTAACTTCGGAAAACTTCCTAAAGTATTTTGATGCATTTTGAATATAACTAGTAATTTTTACACTTACCATCAGTAACTTTATAATATGTATCAATATTTTCTTAAGAATTACAAGTAACAAATCAACAATATTTGGTATCAGTAAGAATATTACTAAGACAAGTAACAATTATCAATTCAGTAACAATCTCCTAATTACAAGTAAGCTTTTAATATACGTAAGTAACAAAAAACTAGTAATTTGTAAAGCAAGAATTAGATAATCACCATTAAGAAAGAAGAATATTTTGGTAACATTTGACATTGCAATAGTACTGCGACTTGATAATAATATCAAGTAATAAAGCCAAAAAAATTCCTATGACAGAAAGAATATTAGAAAGACAACAATTTCAATTTCGCAAACAAATTCTTGATATACTATATGAATTAAATTTTGAATAAAATATGTAAGAACTTGTATTAGTAATTAATCCATTTCTTCGCAAACAAATACTAAGTGAATCTGAGAAATTGAAATCTTCATTTTCGTAGAGAAAAAAATAATAAATCAGTTTTTATACATACAGAAAATAAGGAAATATAACTGTATCAGTAAGAATCTGGGATAGACTTGTAACTCATAACATATTTTTTATAAAGTATCAGTAAGTTGTATACGTAATAATTAGAGTACTATCAGTAACATATAAGAAAATGCTTCGTAACTTCGGAAACTTCCTAAAGTATTTTGATGCGTTTTGAATATAACTAGTAATTTTTACACTTACCATCAGTAACTTTATAATATGTATCAGTATTTTCTTAAGAATTACAAGTAACAAATCAACAATATTTGGTATCAGTAAGAATATTACTAAGACAAGTAACAATTATCAATTCAGTAACAATCTCCTAATTAACAAGTAAGCTTTTAATATACGTAAGTAACAACAAACTAGTAAGTTGTAAAAGTAAGAATTAGATAATCACCATTAAGAAAGAAGAATATTTTGGTAACATTTGACATTGCAATAGTATTGCGACTTGATAATAATATCAAGTAATAAAGCCAAAAAATTCCTATGACAGAAGGAATATTAGAAAGACAACAATTTCAATTTCGCAAACAAATTCTTGATATAGTATATGAATTAAATTTTGAATAAAATATGTAAGAACTTGTATTAGTAACTAATCCATTTCTTCGCAAACAAATACTAAGTGAATCTGAGAAATTGAAATCTTCATTTTCATAGAGAAAAAAATAATAAATCAGTTTTTACACATACAGAAAATGTACTAAACTTATTCCATGTGTTAGAACTTGTTGATTGAATGTTAATAAACATAAAAACGTACCGATTATCGATGCAGAACTACCTTCAATCGATCACCAAAGAAAATGATAATAGGGATTGTCTTTGTTTGTTCGCCGTCTGCCACAGTCACAAATCCCTAATGAATTTTTAGGTAATTACTGGAATAGTAATTATGTTTTCAAAAAGGAAATTAACGTCCTACAATTTCGCACGAGCTGTTATGGAAATCAGAACGTACCAAATTTACTATTAAATTTTATATTTAATTTTAACCACAAGATTATAATCTAACGTCTCTCATGGGTGCTCATTACAACCAAATGGGCACAGTGCCCTCTAGATAAGCCCTATATATATATATAGGGTTTAGGGAATTTTACAAAAAAATCTGCTATTCTACATTACGCGAAAATGCTGCAATATTGGCGAAAATTCAGTAACTAAAAGGCAACAAAAAATACCAAATCAGGCATGTTAAAAATGGAAAATATAAAGACGAAATAAATTTCAAATTCGAAATTAAATTCAAATTTAAAACGAAAATGTATGGACTAAAATACCCTTTTGGATGAAGAACCGCTAGATCGAGATCTAACGGATCTCGTGATGGGCTTTCCATACACCCAGGAAAGGTGCACCTCATTTGAAGGGCCCTCTCTCTCTCTCTCTCTATATATATATATATATCCATTTTCCATATCTAATAATTTCATTAATGTGAATTGACTTTAAGGTTTGATCCATCTCTTATTAATTGTTTATAGTCTATCAGACCCTTTTATTCAATAAATGTTTGAGAATTCTAACTGCAGTGCTCGAGGCGAGTTAAAGTTTCATGTGCTACTTGTATTGCTTGAAGTGGGTCAATTTGAAGAGATAGTTGCAGTTTTATAATAAAAATTTAGACAGGTTATCTTCCTAGCTTTGTTGCATGCCTACACAGTTATATATTTCCAACATTTAACTAACCATATCTTTCTTATCCAATTTCAAGTCTCTCGCATACACGAGTCGGAATGCATTTTCAAGTTTGTTTTTTAAAGAAAGAAAACGTCCACCGTATAGGTGCATGCTTGAAAACTTAATTTACAATGTTACAAGTACATGGCTATAAAAAGCCAAGAACAATTACATGGCAAACTTTTTACCGGTACCCTAGCATGTACAATTACATTTTCGGCATAAAAATGATCTTGACAAAAGTGACCCCATTTCTTGCCAGTTAAAAGGCCTGCACAATAGCCACAGTTCTATTTCTCTCATCCACCCGACCCTGCGAACCTGGCCCATTAGGCTCTCAAAAAGCATGCAGCATAGTCCGTCGTGATCATCATGTTGCCAAACCCGTCAAAACACATGTGAAGCCTGCACAAGTGAAGAATATGTGATTCACATCTTCAATGTCCTCCAAACATCAAGTGCATGTAAAATTTCCTTCCTGGGAAAAATGTGCATGTCTGTCCCACTTCATCAACCACCCATGCATTAAGAGTCGAAGAAAAACCTTCACTCATGTAGGTACATTACAATGCCATAGCCTCCAACAATCAGTTACACCGCCCTAGATCAAAAGGCATTGATCTCATCCAAGATTTACATGCTTTCCCGACGAAGAAACTACCATCTACCAACACCGGCAATCGTGCCCTTACAAGGTATCCTCTTATCCTCCAAACTGTCCAACAATTCCATAAGATAGCACTTTGATTGATCCAAAAGACTAGCGAAAAGGTGGGAAAAATAAGCATCATCCCAAATATATGTCATTATAATATCTTGATCAACCGCCACCACCGTTAGACGAGGAAATCTCGCTTGCACCCACCTTCCATCCAATCATCTCACTATAATTGGAATCCTCTCCGATCAACTAAGATTGATCGAAAGAATGCACATACAACCTGCAGCAAAATGCAATCCCCCTCCAGAAATGATATGGCTTACAACCAAGTTCCCTCGACCATGGAAAGAAGACGAAGACCCATGTATCTTTCAAATCAAAATTCACAACAAACTGCCAAAATTATCCCAAATCCGAGTGGTCCACATGCACATCAAAGCATTGTTCATTTCCTTCAAGCTATGAACTCTAAGACCCCCATCATCCTCGGATAAAGTAATCGTCCTCTAATCAACCAAGGCCATCCCATTAGAATCGTCTGATAAAGACCAAAAGAAGTGTTTCATTATGGTTTCAAGCTTCTTCCAAATGTCAATGGGGAGAAGTTTAGATGAAAGAAAGAAAACAAAAGAGACAACAGGGCAAATTTCAACAATTCTAATCGACCACCTCTAAACAAGCATGCAGACTTCCAGCCAACGAGCCTCTTCTCTATCTTCTCCATCATAGGTAAGCAATCAGTCTGACGCAACCTCAAGTTGGAAAAGTAAGCCCTTGGTGACCCACTAATGTAATAAAATTTATTTTTTTATCATGTCCATCTGAAATGAATGATTGCGAATGCCACTTAATATTATGATCATTTTGCACAATTAGGGTTATATACCGTGACCATATTGAATATCATGCAGTTGAAAGGACATAACTAACATTAACATGTGATATTCAATAAAGATATTCAATCTAAGAAATAGATGGCAATTTTTCTCTAAAGACTGATTTTCGACCGACTTCTTGATGCAGGTCCTCTACATAAGAATAGAGATTCGGAAGTGTTGGATTAATCAAGTCAAAGATTTGACTTGATGAGGCCGAGATAAACTAAGACTTGCATCGTAACTGTCACGATCAGACACACATCCTTTGACCGGAGATAGAGATACAACTATTTGTCAGAGTGTGCATATTTGACAGATCAATAGGTTGGTGACCGAACTAAGGTCCATATATCGGTGAGTTGGTGTGCATATTAAGACATATGAGAAGTATGATCTCTCAAAGGAATCATACATGTTCATAGTCGATGAACCAGGAGATAGAGTCACCCATGAGATAATTTGTGGTCATAATCAATTTCATGAATGGTCGTATTTTTTGTGAAATAAGACATGAACTTGAGATATTAATATATGCTATTTGAAAGTATATGATTAATATTATCTCTCAACTATCGAATGAGAAATCTATTGATATGTTCTGAACAAGACAATCAAATTATGATTTGAACTTCAGATATATCAAAATCTTCCAGTATGAAGAATGAATGTGTATTGGGAATACTCAAGGTTAAATATATTATCATAGATCATCTAATGTGAGGAAAGATGAAGCTAGATGGACTTTAGTGGCTCTATTTCTTAGATTAATGATTTGAGAGTTAATTATATTAAGTATCATCTCATTTGAATCCAATGTCAAATTCTAATTCCAATTTTAATGTCCAAATGTTGAAAAGTGAAATGGTGATGGAAATGAAAATATATACACTCATTGAGCTTATTTCTAAACTCCAAATGGTTTAGACACTGATTAGACATGATCAAGGAAGATGGATTCAGCTCAGTGATGCATTCTTCAGTTCTTCAAGAGTTTTATGTGTTTTGTTGAGCTCACTTAGGGCCAGTTTGGTTGTTGGTGTACACTAGTGTATCCTTCATTCCAACCTCCCAACCCTCCACACAGTTTACTATTCACAGGGGTACCCCAACCCAACCCAGTTACCAAACTGGCCCTTAGAGTGTGAATTATTTCAGCTCGAGCTCAACATTCGTAATTGATATATTTTCGCTGGTATAAATCATGAAAGTTGATTGATATCTAAATTTCAAGTCACTATACATGGATAGTATGATATCCCTGACATTATCTCCAAGTATCTGCATTTGTGTCTCATGAGTTCTAGTTCGAGTAGGACTCATACTATTTGATGTCAGTATTGGGATAATTATTAGTATTATTCATAAGGATTTTTTGTGAATATTATTCACAAATGTGATTTCTTAATTTATATGAATGATGAACATAATAATTAATCAATATTTATGTGAATATGCTTCATATAATCATGAAAAGACACATGTGTGAATATGATTCATATTAAATTAGTAAATGTAAATTGGATTTATATTTTTATTTAGATTTATGAATATGGTTCATAAGCTATGAGGATTATTCCCATAAAATTACCGATTTGGATAATTGGTTTATCGAATTAATTAATAAATCAACAATTCCAATCTATATATGGAAGGGAGGGTGTGTATCATGAGGATACATTGCGCCTTCTATGATAATCCTAATTGGATTATGCTCTCAATTTGTTGCTTAATTTGTTAGTTAATGAATAGACGACTGAAAGGAGATAGCTCTAGTCCTAATCCATGTTGAATAAGGCTTAAATTTTATCCCATGATCCTAGCGGACACCATCGAGGACATCTACAATGGGAAGAAGACTAATAGACATCCCTCATGGTTATAGAAGATAAGACAATGACTCTCTTTCAAAAAAAAGAATGATTGTTCCTCCTAATGCTTCCAAGTTGCCATGATCATTGATAGAGAAGTTTATAGAGTAGAAGACTTTCTAATACATGTCCTCCCCTCTCTCTATAGTACACATGTCCATCTTCAAGCCTTCATCTTCTCTTCATAGGCATGGCCCAATGAGAGAATATTATCTTCTTCAGCATGCTTTGTGTACATGTAAGAGGACTCAATTTCGTGAGATGAAATCATAAGATTTAGAACTTCTTGATCTCATACTTGGGTGTACAACTTCAAGAAGAAGAAGAAGACATCGAAATTCATGGGAAGCTTTGTGGCTCATCATCGTGCCCATGAGAGAGACAAGCGCAGATCAGACTTGATTCAGGAGGTCTCCTATTTTGGAGACTCGTGCTTCAAATTGTAACCCTGATCTCATCTCAATATTCATTAGAATATTAGAAACCATGTTAGAAAAATTATTTACTAAAATTAATGGTTTCGCAAAGTACAAAATAATGTGCTGAAATTTCTTATTGGTGTGATGAATATACAATGTTTCAAGCAAATAGTTTGATATTTTTCCTCATGTCCGTGATGCGAAATAAATAATAGTATTATTTAATTCCATAAATGGGTATCAGAGTCTTAGTTTAATGAATTTGTATTGCATCCAAGTTCGATAAATAATCAACTATATTATCCCAATTATCGGGTACATTGTCTAGTGACAATTTTAGCGAAACAAATGATTCAGTGACTTTTGAAATTGCTGATGTTGTCACAAATTTTAAACATATTTTTAGGATATGTGTGTGTGTGTGTGCGTGCGTGCGTGCATGTGTGTGATGTTTAGAAGGTCTAGACTAATGCCCAAAAAGATGCACCGATAGTTGGTGACATTTGTGAGAAGATTTGGATGTTAAAACGATTGCAGACTTCTATTTCGATCAAAAAATAGTAGCATTAAAATTATGAATTTTTAGCTAATGTTCTTGTGTCATATAACATGATAAAATATTGAGTAATAAGTAATAAATTAAGTTCATAATCAGTGTGAAAATGTCTCATGTGATTCTGACCTGCGTTCTCGAGAAATTGGATTTCTCCATAGGTGGGGTTGAAGGAGGACTTGATTGTTTTATTGACTTGTTTCTCATATTTTTGGACTCAAATTTGATGGAAATATATTTGATATATTTACATAAGTAGTTGGACGTAACATTTTGAAAATATTTGAGGTCGCAACGAATTATAAGTCCAAGTTGTATGATGTTTTCTAATTTGAAGTGTGATGGTCACAACTTGCAAAATCGAAATCGAAATCATTGTTCGTTTATTTAGAAGATATGTAATAACTTAGAAAATCTTTTTTATTTCATATTTCTCTTGATTATTTATGTACTTGAATGCTTGAAATGCAATTAGAAATTGTGAAGATGATTGGATCGATTTCACGAATTGCTTAGATTTTTGCACTATACATTAAGTTAAAAAAAATAAATTCCTAGATCTTTTAGGGGATACTATCATACACGGTCGAAAGATCAACAAAACTCATTAGTATAATACGTACCAATTGTGTTATCTCGAATTGAAACGGTGAAGGTGTTTAGGCATGGATATGCCAATTAGTTACTTAATTGGCACCTTGCGCAACATTTGTAGTGGAAGCGCTCCATGTTAACATAAGTTCGCATGATCAGGCTGGATCTATTTTAAGGAAATGTAGCATGAGAAGTCATGGTGTACTTTAACAACTAAGATTAGAATAATTAGTTGTACTAAGTGAGAATGTATACTATATGATAAAATCAAGTGCATAAAGATTGAATTGCTTGGATTGATTGATTGTCATTATTTTAATTGAATTAAAACTAAGATAATCATCAAGTATCCTAGCTTAATCTCTTATTAATATTAATCATGAGAATAAAATTCAAATGATTAATTATTAATTTAAATAAAACATGGACAAAGTCATATGATGACATCCATGGCCTTCCATCTCGCGAAGAACTCTCTCGCTATGGGTTATACTTTTGTAGATGATCATGCATAGTCATGACTCCGGAATAAAAATTCACATGTATCAAATTTTTCGTTACTCAAAATAGATGGATCCTATGTGTAGTTACTCCAATGTTGTTCCCCATATTATTGAGGTGGCATTACATTGTGCATAGCGTAAGTTATATTTCGCTCATTGACGGTTGGTTTAATTGACAACATGTTAATCTCATATATGTGGGGGTGTGGGTGTTGAAGAACAAACTGAGAATACAAATTGGACTTGTAAGGCGGATAAAGTTGCCTCTTCTATTCATCATAGTTGCATTTTTTCATATTATTAGGGATCAATGAAAATGAAAAGGAGATCTAGGAGACTCGGATATCGTAACGAGGTAGCGTGCCTCATCCTTTGAAAACTTATAAGGAAAGTCTTTCAAAGTACAAAAAAATACAAGAACGTCTTGATTTAAAACTATTAAATTATTTAATCTCCTTAATCAAAATTAATTAAAGTGTATTCTTTAATTTCAGATGAAATCTCGCAACCCATTCAATAATCTATTTAAGGTCAATTAATTGACCGGTTCAAATTATTTAAATTGGATCCATAATTTTGAACAAGATCTTCAGATAGAGTGCATAGTATATGTGCTCTCATCTATGAATTATGCAAACCTACATACAAAGGATGCCCAAGAGTTCAACAAGAATTGGGATGAGGATCATTTGATCATTCGTTACTACATTCTTGGATCGTTGTTTAATGTGCTTCAGAAGCAACTTATAAACATTGAATCCTCTCATAACATCCTCTTAAATCTGAAGGAGATGTAAACCGTACTCTTTCTACATTAAGGTCCACTAAGGACATTATGAAGAAAGAATATCCATGTAGTGGTGCAATGGTTGCACATGTTTAAGGAAATCACAATCGGAAGCTGATGAATCTCAGATTCATCACTCTAAAAGTCTTAAATTAAGCTCAAATCTCTAAAATTCATTTGCATTTGTTCATTTATTCTGCATAATTAGCATTCATGCATGTTTCGATAAAAAATGGCATTTTATCACTTATTTTTTGCACAAAATAAGAAGCCAAAAATCACAGTCCAATTGACATATAAATAGACTAAATTCTTCGATTTTTAAGTAATTCATGCTAACTCTAATTAACCTTAAGCCAGCTCTGTGTGCATATTGCTAACTAGAATAATTAAAAAATACAAAAAAAACATTAACCTAAATAAGTGGACCAAAAACCTAAACCCTAGTTCTAGGATTTTTGGACTAAAACCTCAATATCTTCCTCATACAATGTACGATTTGATTATACTCACTTTTGAACTAATGTACATTCAAATACCTTCAAAACAAGACCAAGTTCAAGTGAATCGGAGCTCATATACGAAAGTTGTGCTTCAGGCCTCTTTTGTACATTTTGTATTTTAGCGGTTTTTACCTAATATTTTATGTACATAATTAATCTATTTTATTTTATTTCTTCTTTGATAAAAGTTTTATTAAAATTCATAAAAATACAAATCCCAAATGAGTTTGAAATCAAAGAAAATAACTGAGTCCGAGTCTTCACTAACTGTCTGTACAAAAATTGACTTTTTCACATTCTATTTTATTTATTTTTCTTACTTAATAAAATTCCAAAAAATTAGATTAATGTGTAAATATTTATCTTTAATTTAATCCTATTTTTCCCGTATTTTTATCTTGCTTAAAAATGATGAAAAATTATAAAACCTAAAAATCAAGGTATTCTATGTACATGGGATACCCCAAAAATACCACTTTGCAAAAATGATCAATTTTGATTTTGATCCTTATGAAAATTGTAGATCTCATTGAGACAAGAAACTTTCATGAAGAAACTTTTTCGATCTGAGGTCATTTTCTATTTTTTACTTATTTATTAATGTATTTATTTTTTTCGAATTTTCTAGGACTAACACATGGTAACTCCTGGAGCCGCCACGTGTCACTCATTTTTTGATTTTATTTTATTTATTTATATTAAAAAATAATTAAAAAAATTAAAAAAATAAAGCCACACGTGCAGAGCACGTGCGCGGACGAGCACCACCGTTCCCATCCCCCGTGAAATCTCTGCCTCCGCCGCCCGCCGATCCCCTTCCAAATCAGGCACCGCCGCCCTCCGCCATTCTCGCGTGCGCTCCACCTCCTTCCACTTTGAGCCGATCTCCCCTAAACTCCTCCATCACCGAGAGTTGATCTCCCATCACCGCGAATCCCTTCATCTCCGATCACCTACCATCACCGTCACCAACCCCTCTCCTATTTAAGCTCTGCACCCCCTCTCGTTCCTATCCACCGATATGCAACAGACACCGGAGCATGTCTGCCGGAGGTGACAGCTCCGGTGTCGCCTCTCCAACATGCGGAGAGATCCGGCCAACATTGGTCGTTGCAACTCGTGCCCCCCTCCTTGCAGTTGCTCGCTGCAGCCGCTCCGCGTCGTTGAGCCAACGACTCATCTCAACCTCGACTCCCCGGCTTCATCGACACCTTCGTCAACCTATCATCGCCTGCAACTACGCCCAGCCACCTCCAAGATCGTCTTCGCCGGCTCTCCTTGACCCCGCCATTCTGCCCCGACTATCAACGGTTAGAAGCATCTTCTCCGCCACAAGTTTTACCGTCCACGCCAAAGCATCCTTACCAGACACACCAGTCATGGGCCTCATCCCTCCACGCACCACGACGCTGCTCCTCCAACGAAGGCCGGCGCTCTACCGGGTTCCAGCCTGAGACCCCCAAACGTGAGGTGCACGTGTTCGGAGGGGGACTTGCATCAAAGCCCCGGGAAATATATTTATTTGCTCCAGCCCTATGTAGAAGTCACGTGCTCCGCACATGATTTGCTGGCGTTTTTACTGTCAAGCCCCCTCGAGGATAAACTTATTCCACAGAAGAGCCCAGCCGACCAAAGGGCACGTGCGACGCACATGCCCCTCTGGAAATTTTGCAACTTCACCCTGACAGTTTTGTAATTACTTTTAAATCCTTTGACTACATCAATTACACCCCTATGTTCCCCCTTTGTATTAGACCTCTACATGGCATGATTTTTATTATTTAAAAATAGCAATGTCTTCTTCAATTAATTATCCACATCTTGGCATATGTTTGATATTTTTGTGATCTATGGTTAATTAATGATTAAATATTTTGTGAAAAATGCATATTTTGCCCACTTTATGCTTTGAAATTCATAATTAATTAACCATTGCTCTAAAAATCGCCAAAAAATCACGGATTGTAGAGTTGATTGTTACATTGTGCCCAAGAATTGCATTTGCATGCATGTTTTTTCTATAGAAATCATTTTGCATATTTCAATCTTTAATTTTTAATAGATATTAGATCTCGTATATTAAGGTTTACGATTTTTCTAAGATCAATCACCTAGTGATAGATTTGGATAATTTTATTCCTTGAAAATAAATAGGTTTAATATTTATTATAATTAATAATTGAAATTCACTTTGTTTGCATTCATAAATTCATAAAATTATTATCTTGCATCCAAAAATTACAAAAAAAATACTATTGTATTCATTTCATCAGATTTTACATATTGACCAAGTTTCATATTTTTCAGACATTGTTTGATTGATATTAATTTTCTGGTCCTTAAAATTAGGCCTAATTTGCATTTTTTGCATCTCAAACTCGCATTAAAAATACCAAAAAAAGACCACCTCAAAAATCCTATATGAACTTGGATAGATAAAATTCTAGGTTGTTCTTTTGCCTCCTTCAGTTCGACCTTGGGACTTACACAAGTAAAATAAACATCAAACCACTTTGAATAAAATTGATTAATTTCTTGACCGATTCCGATTGCCCGCCTACAACAAAATGACATTAAATTAAACGCTTGATGATCTTATAAATTAACATTGACTATTTAAGACTCATCAGAGTGGATTTCGGACGTGTCCAATCTAAGAGAAGAAGGTCAACATGTTGATCAATCTCCTAACGCTTCAACACATTCGACATTCATGGAGGTAGATGTCTACCACCACTACTATAAGTCAGGATTCTAGAAGAGTAACAATCTAGATTACCAAAAGTCCTTAGCGAAGGACAAAGGTATAACTCTTGTAAATTAGAAATCTACATTCATCATTGAAATCAACTTACTTGTAGGACGAGAAGAGAATTGGATTGTTGATTCTGGTGCTTCTGTGCATGTATGCAATCATTTGCATATGTTTAAAGACATCAGAAATCTTGATGAAGGGGGATAGTCATCCAGATGGTATCTGATGCAACTATTGCAACGAGTGCTATTAGAACCTGTAGATATGATTGTACAGCAAGAGAGTCCTAGATGTTAGAGATTGTCTCTATGTATCGGATGTTAGAAGAAACTTACTATCTGTATCTAAACTGGTTGAACATGGATATACTTTCCTATTCTATAATAAACTTATCAAAATCGTTATGGTAATTTTATAGCAGATGGTTTCCAACAACAGGTGGACTCTATGAATTGAACATGCATGATTGTCTCGTGAATGTTAATATCACTATGAATATTAAAAGCCTTAAATGATCAAGAGAGGATGGTAATCATTTAACTATGATCTAGCATCAAAGATTTAACTATGGTAGCCCTAACTTCCTTCTCTCATGGTTTTACAGTCATTACTTATTTCCTCCTCACGTGAGAGATCTGGAGGTGGTTGAAACCACCTCTATTAACCACCATTACGTCGAATAAAATCTCTGTCTCTAACTAATTGTTAGACCATCCATCTTTACAAGGCTTGCCCTAGCCCTTCTCCTCCCCACATGACAACGAGGGTGGGGATTGAGGGGACGGCGCTGCCCTCAAGTGTGATCCATGACAGATAGGTCATGTATACAACCATGATCGTGGTTGTCCAAGCTTCTTCCAGTGGCTGCATGGGTCAGGCAAAGACTCGAGGTCTTCAAGACCTCAAGACCAAGCTAATTCATCCATCATTTTGTCATCTTCAAGGTTCAGGTAACACTTAGCTTATTTTTCTTCTTGTTTCTCGCATTTTCGCACACATGTACATTCACCTTCACTTAGTTCCAACAACATTCCTCCGTCTACTGTGCATCACCGATCCACGTGGGATGCTCTATTTAGCTTCTCTCTTTCTCTAGCATCTCCTCCTCCTCGTCCTTCTTCCTCCTCTTGCATGGAGGAGGAACCCATATACGACTCCACCTTCCTCATCTCGACAATCCTTCATTCACTTCTCCCTGCACTTGCACACACTCATGCACACTTCAGCTACTTTTCTAACACGGCATGCACCCAATTGTCTTCAATGGTTGGATCTTCAGGTTGAGCTCTATATAGAGCTCGACCTCCTATGAACCTACATCGAGGTGATGATCGAGACATCATCGATCCTTCTCCAAGCATCAGTCAACTTAACAAGACCCTTGGGAAGCCTTCTTGACCTTCAACAGAGACAGGAGGACATGGAGGTTCTCCCAGGATCTCGGTAGAGACAAGGCTTCTCTGTTGCATCATGGAGGAGGAGGAGGTCAGTCCGAGTTACAGCTACCATCTGATCGCTAAGATTAGATGGGTCATATGCGATCTATGCCTTCACCACAATCCATCGACATCGGTGAAATAGAGCCATACCTCAAAGCACCCAGGCCACCCACGTTGCCCGGGCTACCTTCTCTTGATCGAGCCAAGACTCGGACCTCACCTGCAAGCACCCAGCACATGGGTCCCAGAGATTTTGCAGCTGAGCACCCACGACTTCTCCAAATCGTAGATCAATCCTGCCCTCGCATGTTAGACATGCCACACCTGGGCTTTTTGCACTTATCATCCTCCATCTATATTTAATTACATAAATATCCTCATTCATGATTATTTTATAGATAAGGCCCTAGCAGGTTTCATTAATTGCACTTATGCCCTGGTTGGACTAATATGTGATTTATTTTATATACTTTTATTGAAAAAAATGCCCCTGGATTATCTGTCTAATATCTTGAGCATACATTATACAATTAATTTAAATTTGGTTTTGATTTAAACTCTAGAAATTCTATTTTTAATGGCATTCTAAGCTTCCTGGTTTGATGTTTTTATGTACCTAATTAAGTGCTTTATATGTAGTAGTGAAATTGGAAATTTAATTATTTAAGCTACTGAACATGTTGATTGGATTCAATGGCAAAAGATGAGTAAGTTAAGAATATTTGAGTTCATCTATTTGAGGTTGATTCATTAATTCAGGAGAAATTTTTAAGTTTTATTTCATGGTTTATTTTATACCCACTTAATGGTCTAGTGGTAGTACAGTGTGAAACGCCCCGCCTCGACGGAAGCACATCTCAATATCCATTATCAATATTACCCAACAACAATCATAAACAACCTGCATGATATACCATTTATACAAAATAAGGAAATAGGGAAGAAAAAAAATTCAAGTTTCTACTGATAACAAAAGTCCACATACGGATAACAATAAGTCATCAGAATCTCTTTATTACATCATAAATACTCATAAAGGAAGGATAACAGAACTACTAAGAAACTAGTCCTCGACCTTAACAACACCCTGCAGATGCACCACCAAAGATGTGAGCCTCTGTCTCCTGCTCTACACTCCCTGTTGGATTTCCAAAGAATGTAACTGGTGAGTCAACTGACTCAGTAAGGAATAAATAAATTATAAATCAAGAGATTGTAGGTAGGTAATGCAATTGCAGTAACTGAGCAAGTTTAGAAGAGAACAACTTAAAAACATCTAGTAATAAGCCATCAGTAATATTCTAGGCATTTAACAAGTACGCAATCAAAACCAATTCTTTGACATATCTATATTCATATTTTCATTTACTTATCCCGGACTCGTTTGTCAAAGGAGAAAGCCTACACTAGGAATGAAGCCTGCAACACTCCATTCATAGTGCAATCTAAATCCCGTGCGCAAACGCGATCCTTCAGCTAGTCTAGTTGGTAGTACTCTAACACCCATGACAAGGAGCATATAGCTCGAAGAGTCGTAACTCCGTCAACCGAGTCTGCCGGAGGAGTCCCGCTCGCTCCAAAACAAGTACCACAAAACGGATCCGTACGGTGCGATGCACGTGTGCATCCACCTCAATTTCACCAGAGTACATACCAACACCCCACTCTATGATGCCCCTCGAGTGGGGATGACTCACTGTCGGCTCAGCCGGACTACAAGGGTGTGCACCCACCTTGTAGTATTTTTTTTCCACCACATGTGTAATATATTTTATTCAAAGTAACCCAACTTAGGATTAGAAGCCAAACATCTCTGTAAGCATTAGACAATCATTGTCATATAAGACCCCAAAGTTCATAAATCATTTTACTAACACTTAATCCAGATGTACTCACAATTATTCAACATTGTACTTGAAGCATTGGATTTCTCCTGTCTAGGCGTTAATAAACCTTCCATTGAATATTTTATCTGAGGTTACCCACGGTCCATTTTCATAATTACATGCCTGGAGACTAAACACGGCATCATCCATCTATGTTCCATGTAAAATCTAAGTTTGTGAAAGGACCTATATCATTAATCATGGGATTAAGAACTATTACAAAAGGTGACATCGCAGAGAAACCAATTTGATCAGTAATATAACACTTAAATATAAATGTATTGCAAGATTCGTATGGCCAGATAAACTAGGATATCAACTATTGTCAAGAGATAGACATACCCAGAAAATAATCATATAACGTGATGTTATTACTTAGTGTTGACTACTAGTATATACCTGTACAATTCTATTTCTGTAATCTAAATCCCAACCACATACTAGTTAACTATTATCTAAATAAACTAAAATGAAGAGGATGTGGAACTCCATGTTGGAGTTTCATACGTATGAGACATTGTTTGCAACAATGGTCATCATCCTGAGGTATTACGCATAATGTAACTAGGGAATACGTGTAGTAATCCTACAATCTTGAATTTCAAACCCAACAATATCTCGCGTCAAAAGATCAATTAGGCAAGATCTCAAAGTTTTATTGCATCTTTAGATCTGATCACAACTCGTCGATAGGTCAATTAGACATAATTGAAACTTTCCTTTTTCTATAAATAAAACTTTCTGTAAGATGGATCAAACCCTATTCGTTGATGTTGTCCGTGATAGTCCCTTGAAAAATCAACGATATACCATCATACTATTCTATTCCTCAATATATAAAAAAACTTCTACATTCAATGATTAAAATATTCTACATCGACACAAGTATTTGGAAAAAAACCATCGAACATTCTTGCGTTCATTTTGCCTTCACTCTCAATTTATAATATCAACAGGACCTCTTTTAAATCAAACATGAAATCCACGAGCCACGTTTTACAAGTAGATGATCACGATGTACCAACAGCAAAAGGAAGATCCAAGTGGGATTTGATCAAAGCGAATAAGCATCCATCGAGATAGCATTCTCCATAATCGTAAAAAGAAACGATTTAGGAGAGAAGGTTGAGATCCATTACCTATACTCGTGCACGTCTTTGATCCACGTGCTCGATAGCCGATCACGAATCCGATGAGAGGGTTGCTTTTCCCTTGCGTTGGCCCTCCTCGTCTTCTTCTTGTCGCGAGTCTACGAGACTTCGAGAGTTTTTGATAACGGTGGTGACACCGTTCTCTCCTTGATTCTCTGAATAAGGAGATGGAAAAAGAGATAAGAGAATGACTTGGGGAGGAAGAAAGGGTGGATTAGGGTTTGGAAAAGGAGTAGGAATGAGGGAAGATAAAGGGTGTGGGTCTTTATATAGTTGGGGATTAAAACATTAGTTTTAGAAACCCTAAAACAACCCTAATTCGAAATTAATTAACCAAAACCCGTAACCCTTAAATCCCTCAAAAACCATGACCCCTCTTCACTAAAACAGGCATATCTCCCACATACGGACTCGGAATTTCGCGTTTTTGGGCTCGTTGGAAAGCTTGCGACGAGACGCTTCTTTTGAGTATAATATTGAATAGGTTTTAAAGCTTCAGAAAAATCCGAAATTACGGGGTGTTACATCATAACAACCTTAAAAACAGTCTCGTCCCCGAGACTTAGGATGTAAAAGGTGTAATATAACAACCTTAAAAGGTTGGATCCTATCGAGTAAAAGATAACAACCTTAAAAAGGATGAAAGTAGATTATAAATTACCTTCAAAAAGGTATGGGTAGTCCCGTCGCATATCCGCCTCAGGTTCCCAGGTGGCCTCCTCGGAGTTGTGTCGTTGCCAAAGGATCTTCACCAAGGGTATCTCCTTGTGCCTTAACTTCTTCACTGAACGATCGATGATCCGAACTGGTTCCTCCGGATAACTCAGATTAGTATCCACATGAAGATCATCATAACTAATCACATGCGATGGATCATGCACATATTTTCTCAAGTTGGAGATATGAAAAACATCATGCACACCGGCAAGGTGAGGAGGAAGAGCAATCCTGTACGCAACTTCACCAATCTTGTCGAGAATTTCGAATGGTCCGACAAACCGTGGTGCTAATTTTCCCTTCACTCCAAACCGCTGAACTCCCTTCATGGGAGAAACTCTCAAGAAGACAAAATCTCCAACCTCAAAACTAAGATCAGTGCGTCGTCTATCGCTATAGCTCTTTTGCCTACTCTGTGCAGTAAGCAATTTCTTCCGAGCTATCTTGATTGCCTTAGAGGTCTCCTCCAAATACTCTACCTTATGTAGAAGGTTATGTCCAATCTCCTGCCAACTCAGAGGTGTAGAGCATCGTCTTCCATACAATGCTTCAAAAGGAGCCATACCTATGCTGGCATGGTAACTGTTATTATACGTAAACTCTGCTAACGGCAAATGGTCTTTCCACGACCCTTTCCACTCTAGCACACATGCTCGAAGAAGATCCTCCAGTGTCTGAATTGTCCTCTCAGATTGTCCGTCGGTCTGAGGGTGGTAAGCAGAACTGAGGCATAGTTGTACTTCTAAAGAACTCATGAATTCCCTCCAGTAGTGAGAGGTGAACCTTGGATCACGATCAGATACAATCTGCTTCGGCAGCCCATGAAGTCTGACAATCTCCTTAATAAAGATCGCTGCAAGTTGTAAGGGAGTGCATGTCATACTCACAGGTATGAAATGTGCTGACTTAGTAAGTCTATCAACCACGACCCAGATGGCATCATGACTACTAGTGGTCTTAGGAAGACCCGTCACAAAATCCATAGATATACCCTCCCACTTCCACTCAGGAATAGGAAGGGATTGCAAAAGTCCAGGTGGCCTCTTATGCTCAGCCTTAATATGTTGACACGTCAGGCATTTTGCCACAAACTTGGCCACATCCCTTCTCATTTGCTTCCACCAAAAATTCTTTTTCAAATCCTTATACATCTTTGTGCCACCAGGATGTATCGACAAACGTGAACTATGTGCCTCACGCATGATCTCTTCCCTCAATTGTACATCTGCTGGAACACACAATCGATTCCCATTTCGTAGCACACCATCTTGATAAGAAAAGCCAACTAAGGTTCTTGCGATAGCCTTCTCCTTGAGTCTCTGCATACTCAGGTCTTCCTGTTGTCCTTGGATGATTCGCTCAACTAACTCTGGACGAGAAGGGGATGGAACTATGACAGTCTCTCGACTACTCTGAAATGGATGCCAATCACTGAAAGCTGCAAGAAGATCCCATGCTTTAAGCTGAGGACGAGATTCATTTGAATGAGGCCTACGACTAAGGGCATCAGCAACCACGTTCGCCTTACCAGGATGGTAAGAGATGGTGCACTCGTAATCCTTTAAAAGCTCCAGCCATCTCCTTTGCCTCATGTTGAGCTCCTTCTGATCAAAAAGATGCTTGAGACTCTTGTGATCTGTGAAGATTTCGAAAGCAACACCATAAAGATAATGTCTCCACATTTTAAGAGCAAAGATAACTGCTGCCAGTTCCATATCATGAGTTGGGTAATTTTTCTCATGTGGCTTCAACTGTATAGATCCATATGCAACAACCTTACCATGTTGCATCAAAACCGCACCCAGACCCTCCTTTGATGCATCAGTGTAAACTGTGAATCCGTCTGGGCCCGACGGAATTGTCAAGATGGGAGCTGTAGTGAGCCTTTCCTTCAGTGTCTGGAAGCTATTCTCACACTCTTCTGACCAAGCATATGTCATCTCCTTCTTGGTCAGCTGGGTGAGGGGAAGGGCAATCTGAGAAAATCCCTTCACAAACCGTCTGTAATAACCGGCTAAGCCAAGAAAGCTTCGGATCTCAGACACGTTCTTCGGTCGTTCCCAACTAAGGACTGCTTCGATTTTTGCAGGATCCACAGACACTCCTGCACCTGAGATAACATGGCCTAAGAATGATACTTCTTGAAGCCAAAACTCACACTTATTAAACTTTGCATATAGCTTGTGCCTCTGCAAGGTCTCCAGCACTGTCTGTAAGTGAGTGCGATGTTCCTTCTCATCTAGAGAGTAGATAAGGACATCATCAATGAAAACCACAACAAAACTGTCGAGGAAAGGCTGAAAAACCCGATTCATCATATCCATGAATGCTGCTGGGGCATTAGTCAAGCCAAAGGGCATCACCAAGAACTCGTAGTGACCATATCGGGTTCTGAATAAAGACTTAGGTATATCCACATCCCGAATACGTAACTGGTGATAACCAGATCGTAGATCAATCTTAGAGAAGATGGATGACCCTTGTAGCTGATCAAAGAGATCGTCAATGCGCGGCAAAGGATAACGATTCTTGATTGTTACTTTATTCAACTGCCGATAATCTATACACATGCGCATAGATCCATCCTTCTTCTTAACAAAAAGGACAGGCGCTCCCCATGGAGATGTACTAGGGCGTATGAAACCCTTCTCTAGCAGTTCTTGTAACTGCACCTTGAGTTCTTTCAACTCAGTTGGTGCCATCCTGTATGGTGTCATGGATACTGGTTGAGTTCCTGGAATGATAGAAATCTCAAACTCCACCTCACGAGGTGGGGGAAGCCCAGGCAAATCTGCAGGAAATACATCCGGAAAGTTCTTTACTATTTCAACATCCTCTATTCCTTCCATGGGAGTTTGATTCCCAATGACGTGAGCAATAAATCCTTCACACCCTTGAGATAGCAAGCGATGAGCTTGCAATGTTGATATGCAGGTTACCCCTCTCGACGAGATGCTTCCATCAAATATGAATTCTTGTAGCTCAGGAATCCTGAAAATAATCTGTTTTTGGAAACAGTCTAAACATGCGTGGTGATTCTCAAGCCAGTCCATGCCGAGAATAACATCAAAATCCTCCATCTGAATGAGCAGCAAGTACGCCTCCAGCATATAACCTCCAATATAAACTGGACAATCGGGAAATACCCGATGGACAACAAACACCTGACCCCCAGGTCCCTTAATAAGATAAGGGTCTGAAACTATGGTAGGCTCTCGGCCTAAGGTATCCGCAAAACTCCATGATACGAAGGAATGAGATGCACCCGAGTCAAAAAAGAGCATGAGCTGTAAAGTCGCCTACTGAAATCATACCTCGTACTACTGATCCCGAAGCATGTGCTTGCCCATCAGTGATGGCATTGAGTTGTCCTTCTCTTCGTGGCCCACTGGAACCTGTCGTGCTCCGAGTCTGGTTGGGATGTCCTCTACCACCACGAGAGGTAGAACCACGTCCCTGGTGCTGCGGACGTCCCCCTCGTACAGTACCTCGCATATGTGAAGCTCCCAATGGACAGTTGGACCTGATGTGCCCCTCTTGATTGCATCGGTAGCAAACACGTGCATCGGTTATGCTGTTCACCATTGGACGTGCTGGTCGTGATGGCTCGGAAAGTGCTTGCCCCAAGGTAGGAGCTCCTCCATGTGCGGACCTGGTAGACATGCCATGCCGGTAGGGGTGGGTACGTTGTCCTCTTCGTGCTGTCGAACGGTCATTACGAGCAGTCTTCCCATAATAGCTCGATCCTCCTTGCCTGGTTTGCACTGACCTGCCTTCACGCAAGTCCTCTTCTACTCGTGATGCAGCATCAACCACTTCCTTCATAGTAACCAATCTAAGGGGTACTAGTCTCTCGCGAATTTCCTTACGGAGACCCCGAAAGAACTTGAATGCTTTGTCAGCCTCAGTCGGCACAGTGATAGCAGCATATTTCAGCAACTCCGTGAACCTGTTTAGATAAGCAGTCACAGTCTTGTTCCCTTGCTCGAGTAGTGTGAACTCCACGCGGCGCTGCTCTAGCCAGTATTCCGGATAGAAATGCTCCCGTAACGCCTCAGTGAATTTCTCCCAAGTAACTGGCGTTGTAATCTGCGGCTCCATAGAACTCCACCATTCCTCAGCATAGCCTGCTAAGGAGTAAGTGGCAAGGGTAACCTTCTCCTCATCCGGTACATGTATGGTGCGAAATACCTTTTCCACACGCTTCAGCCACCTCTCTGCCACATCTGGGCTTGTATTGCCCAGAAACTCCGGAACTTTCTCCTTGCGATATTTTGAAAATATGTCCTCTTGTCGTGGTGGTGGCGGTGACGGAGGAGGAGGAGGTGGCGGTGGTGGTGGATCACCATCTCCCCCACCCATTCCAGACCCACCCTCTGACGCAGATCTCGACAATCGCTCCTCGAGCATAAGCTGCCTCTGCTGCACATCCTGTAGCATCGCCATCATCGCAGCCAACTGCTGAGCAGTCTGATCTCTACGAGGCGGCATGATCTGCATGTGTAGAGATAAAAAGAGAGATACAATTAGATCCCAGAGTAGAGATTATTAGTCAGCCTTGATCATTTTTTTTGTAGTCAAAAGTCTACTTGTCTCCTATATAATGGTATTTCTCCTACCATACAGTTGTCTATGACTGATGGGGTAATTGGGCTCTGATACCAAATGAAACGACCCGCCTCGACGGAAGCGCATCTCAATATCCATTATCAATATTACCCAACAACAATCATAAACAACCTGCATGATATACCATTTATACAAAATAAGGAAATAGGGAAGAAAAAAAATTCAAGTTTCTACTGATAACAAAAGTCCACATACGGATAACAATAAGTCATCAGAATCTCTTTATTACATCATAAATACTCATAAAGGAAGGATAACAGAACTACTAAGAAACTAGTCCTCGACCTTAACAACACCCTGCAGATGCACCACCAAAGATGTGAGCCTCTGTCTCCTGCTCTACACTCCCTGTTGGATTTCCAAAGAATGTAACTGGTGAGTCAACTGACTCAGTAAGGAATAAATAAATTATAAATCAAGAGATTGTAGGTAGGTAATGCAATTGCAGTAACTGAGCAAGTTTAGAAGAGAACAACTTAAAAACATCTAGTAATAAGCCATCAGTAATATTCTAGGCATTTAACAAGTACGCAATCAAAACCAATTCTTTGACATATCTATATTCATATTTTCATTTACTTATCCCGGACTCGTTTGTCAAAGGAGAAAGCCTACACTAGGAATGAAGCCTGCAACACTCCATTCATAGTGCAATCTAAATCCCGTGCGCAAACGCGATCCTTCAGCTAGTCTAGTTGGTAGTACTCTAACACCCATGACAAGGAGCATATAGCTCGAAGAGTCGTAACTCCGTCAACCGAGTCTGCCGGAGGAGTCCCGCTCGCTCCAAAACAAGTACCACAAAACGGATCCGTACGGTGCGATGCACGTGTGCATCCACCTCAATTTCACCAGAGTACATACCAACACCCCACTCTATGATGCCCCTCGAGTGGGGATGACTCACTGTCGGCTCAGCCGGACTACAAGGGTGTGCACCCACCTTGTAGTATTTTTTTTCCACCACATGTGTAATATATTTTATTTAAAGTAACCCAACTTAGGATTAGAAGCCAAACATCTCTATAAGCATTAGACAATCATTGTCATATAAGACCCCAAAGTTCATAAATCATTTTACTAACACTTAATCCAGATGTACGCACAATTATTCAACATTGTACTTGAAGCATTGGATTTCTCCTGTCTAGGCGTTAATAAACCTTCCATTGAATATTTTATCTGAGGTTACCCACAGTCCATTTTCATAATTACATGCCTGGAGACTAAACACGGCATCATCCATCTATGTTCCATGTAAAATCTAAGTTTGTGAAAGGACCTATATCATTAATCATGGGATTAAGAACTATTACAAAAGGTGACATCGCAGAGAAACCAATTTGATCAGTAATATAACACTTAAATATAAATGTATTGCAAGATTCGTATGGCCAGATAAACTAGGATATCAACTATTGTCAAGAGATAGACATACCCAGAAAATAATCATATAACGTGATGTTATTACTTAGTGTTGACTACTAGTATATACCTGTACAATTCTATTTCTGTAATCTAAATCCCAACCACATACTAGTTAACTATTATCTAAATAAACTAAAATGAAGAGGATGTGGAACTCCATGTTGGAGTTTCATACGTATGAGACATTGTTTGCAACAATGGTCATCATCCTGAGGTATTACGCATAATGTAACTAGGGAATACGTGTAGTAATCCTACAATCTTGAATTTCAAACCCAACAATATCTCGCGTCAAAAGATCAATTAGGAAAGATCTCAAAGTTTTATTGCATCTTTAGATCTGATCACAACTCGTCGATAGGTCAATTAGACATAATTGAAACTTTCCTTTTTCTATAAATAAAACTTTCTGTAAGATGGATCAAACCCTATTCGTTGATGTTGTCCGTGATAGTCCCTTGAAAAATCAACGATATACCATCATACTATTCTATTCCTCAATATATAAAAAAACTTCTACATTCAATGATTAAAATATTCTACATCGACACAAGTATTTGGAAAAAAACCATCGAACATTCTTGCGTTCATTTTGCCTTCACTCTCAATTTATAATATCAACAGGACCTCTTTTAAATCAAACATGAAATCCACGAGCCACGTTTTACAAGTAGATGATCACGATGTACCAACAGCAAAAGGAAGATCCAAGTGGGATTTGATCAAAGCGAATAAGCATCCATCGAGATAGCATTCTCCATAATCGTAAAAAGAAACGATTTAGGAGAGAAGGTTGAGATCCATTACCTATACTCGTGCACGTCTGTGATCCACGTGCTCGATAGCCGATCACGAATCCGATGAGAGGGTTGCTTTTCCCTTGCGTTGGCCCTCCTCGTCTTCTTCTTGTCGCGAGTCTACGAGACTTCGAGAGTTTTTGATAACGGTGGTGACACCGTTCTCTCCTTGATTCTCTGAATAAGGAGATGGAAAAAGAGATAAGAGAATGACTTGGGGAGGAAGAAAGGGTGGATTAGGGTTTGGAAAAGGAGTAGGAATGAGGGAAGATAAAGGGTGTGGGTCTTTATATAGTTGGGGATTAAAACATTAGTTTTAGAAACCCTAAAACAACCCTAATTCGAAATTAATTAACCAAAACCCGTAACCCTTAAATCCCTCAAAAACCATGACCCCTCTTCACTAAAACAGGCATATCTCCCACATACGGACTCGGAATTTCGCGTTTTTGGGCTCGTTGGAAAGCTTGCGACGAGACGCTTCTTTTGAGTATAATATTGAATAGGTTTTAAAGCTTCAGAAAAATCCGAAAATTACGGGGTGTTACACAGTGTGTCTACCACACAAAAGACCAATGTTCATAACCCCACTCTTGTAGGGGTTGTGTTAGGTAGCAGACACCCAGCGTAAAAAAAAAATAGTCGAATCTTTAAACATGGATTTGAGCAAGAATCCATACAGCCGATCCTACTTATAGTGGGAGAAAGCTTAGTACATGTATTGCATGGTTTATTTTTTTGTTTTATATTCACTTAACAATGTGTTTTATTGCATTGTTTGTTTTGTGTAATGTAAGCATCTTATGTCATTTTTTATCACATTTGATTTGCATTATAAAATCAATAAAAAAATGTGTGCATACATTATGTTGTGTCATTGACCTAGATAACACTATAAGTTCATCTAAAGATAAGATAATAGCTTGTGTCATTGAGTTGGAGCCCGGACTTCTTTGGGATAAATTTAAGATAAGTTATCTTCACATAGATACTTAGCTTGGTTATGTTGATTAGTTAATCAATTGTGTGACAACGAAATCAAATTAAGATAAATAGTTATTGAGTCATCAGACGTCATCGTTGTCGAGGACATGATGACACGAGTGGTTTTTAGTGTTGTTCAGGTTATTTGTTCTTTGTGTAGCTTTTACAGTTTTCTTGACCTCATTTTGTTTTGTTACTTATTTCTATTCATTATTTACGTAATGTCTTGTAGCTTAAAATGTTTGGAGATATGTCTAATCAATCTATTATTATGGAAGGGATCGTGGAGTCGAGGACGCTCTGAGTGATGCGGAGGTTAGGACTTGGGAGCTTCTAGTGAGAGGAATCACAACAGCTACTTTCTAGAAGTCAGTGATACCAAGCTCATTAGCTACTTACATTTTTGTGTATTATATTTGTTGTAGTTAACGATAATAATTGTCCTTTACAATGGTTCTCACTTGAGAACTCAGATATGTAAACGGAGACTCTAACTTTCTATGTGTGTCGAGACATGTTTCACCATTGACCCAAGGGTGGAGCTCAATGTGAGTTATTGAGATTAGGATAGGCAAGCAACTCTTAGAGCATTATTTAGGTCATTTATGTTTGTGCCATCATAATCTTAGGTCACACTTGCATCTATTAAGATTCTATTTAAGAAGACACACTTAAATCCTTCTATTTAGCTCAAATTGTAGCTCAACTTCTCCCCGCTAATAGAACTTATTTTTAGGTGTGGATTTTCATCGACTTGCATACATGTAGATTAAATTTGTATTCAGTCTTGCATCCACATAGAGAGAGCTAGGAATCACTATAAGAATTCGTTAACCTGAGCATTCTTTATTGTTTCTCGATTGCATTTGACTTTTCTCATATCCTTTTTCTTCAGTTTTAGGATCAAAAGGAACCAGGATTGGATGTTAGGCGATGTATATTATTCACTCACATTAATCCAGAATAACCTAACTATCAAAGTTGGAATGTTTCAGAAAGTTGATCAAATAAAAAGAAGTAAAATTAACCTTATACTATGGGAGAGAAACCCCCTTATTATTCACAGGTACATACATCCAAACAGAGTGGATGGGGACATATCCCTAGGGATAGACCCAAATCCCTGGACTTTCCCCCTAAGTCTCCATTTCCGACACTCTGGGATTTGAGAGCTGTAAGGGCTTGCCTTCGACCTTATACATTTCGGTTGTGTAGGCTTGTTAGTCCATTTAAGGGTGTGATATTGAACCTGGCATCATGGGAAGATCACCCTCTTGATTGAGATCTATCATGAGCACCACGAGGTACAAGGAGACTCACTTTGAGTAATGGACTCTAAACATTGTATTATCACCAATTAAAGCAGATAAAATAATTCGATCGAACTCTCATGGCCTTCATGTGTAAAGTTGGTGAAATAATTGGGTTTGCATTGTGTTTGTTTTATGTGAGTTTATTCTTGCATTTCCCCAAGCACTCCTGTAGGGTTTAGTCTCCAGCAATTTCTTAAGATTCATATCTCAAAATATGCATCATCTCAAGATTCATTTATTCTTTTCATCCGACTCAAACTTACTTCATTTAGTTCTCAGTTTCCTCTTCTTTAGGTTATCATCTTTTCTTATACTTATGTTATTTTTAGGCTAAGTATAGGGGAGGAACCAAGTCTCAATTTATATATTCTTCCTCTTCTAAATTCATTTGATACCCTCTACCTTGATACTTTCTTCCTACACTTAGGCTATTTAAAGCCTACGTATAGGGGGGTTGCACTTATTTCAACCACTGTATCTTCCTTCCTCTTTATGCTTAGTACGAGCTATGTTCTTCATTTCACTTTGTGCAATGAGGGCATAGCACCGGCTAAGTATAGGGGGGTACACGTATACATTGATATAAAGTAATTGTACAAGAATTGAAATCGGTAGTCCCATAATAAAAGGCTAAAGGGATTTGGAACTGATTTTTGTAAATATGATTTGTAAAATATTTTAAAAATCTTTATATCTATGAGACTTGATTTTGTAAAAATATTTTACCTATTGTTTGCAAAAGGGATCTGAAATTGATTTTGAAAATTGATTTGTAAAATATTTTGAGAATTTCTATACATATGTGACATGGTTTTGCAAAAAAAATTTTGCATACGGTTTGCAGAAATGGTACAGATGATTTTGACACATTGTTTTTTTATATACTTACAAAAATATTTGATAAAAATGGAAAATTGTATAAAAATTTACAAAATACTAACTAATAAATGGTTTTATCTCTGACACTTTCACATCACACAAGACTTATGTAGTTCAGGATACTTGGTTTAGAGTGATATTTAACTTAGATCTAACCATTCTTGGTCATTAGGTTCTAAGGACTTAATAACTTAAACTCCCTAGTTTGAAAGATATACATGTTATAATGCACGTAGAATCTCTATTCTTAAAAGAATATGACCAGCAATTCACTTGCATGATTGCATAGACTTTGTGAATGAGTCAGTTTCACCTGGGGAGTAGGATGAAAGATTTGAGTTTGGACCTGATTTAATGATGCTCGAGGATGGGATACGATTAAGGATTGCTTCATGAAACCTGGGTGTTAGCATCTTAGCCAGTATTAGAACAATGTCCTTATCTGTCTTGATTTAAACCCAAGTGCCAGTGTGAGTTAAAATCATAGTTGTTAATCAGTATGCACCAACTTGGTAAAAGTAATGGAGCTAGCAAAAAAAGAGAAAACAATACATATACAAAAGAAATCTCATACATTCCAAAGACAAATTCCAAGAGCTTATGACAATGGAAAGCACTCCCAACCTTTACAAAGTATCCACATGGACCAAATTAATTGGGCTTTATGAGCCAGGTGGGCATGATAAAAGGATTCTCCTTCATTAGCGATACAAGTCTTGGTGTTGAAGGTCTTATAGATGCTCAAAAGAGACATCTCGGTGTATCCCAGAAAAATAAGTGCAAACGGCTCAAATATTTTGACGGACATACTGATTAGCACAAAAAACACAAGTATGTGCATGTTCCTATGAGAGGAGAAAATAACTGACACAAACATATATAATTCATTCTTAGCCACTCCGTCTGATATTTTTTAGTCTGACAATTAAAGAGATGGTGGAATGAAATGAGTCTTTTTTTATTCTCTAGAGTTGAGGGTTTGATCCGAAGGACGATCTTTTAGACTGGAACCTCGAGAGAAGATTTAACTCTACATTTGTATATGTAGTCCACACTAACAATCATACTCCTTATATAATTGTATCTAAAGAGAGTCTGATAATTAGAGAAGTTGAGTTCCTTTTGACTCTGATTTCGTTGAGCTTAGATTTTAAGAGTTACATGAAACTTGAGTCCTGAATGTCAAGTCTTGTAATTCACATGCACAGTCAGGGATTTAACTAACTTATTCATTATTTATTTGCTCGATGACAAGCAAAGTTTGAGTATAGATGGTTATAAATCCTACTCATTAGCATTATTTAGATTTATTATCCATCTATTTTAAACAATTCAGTTCATATAACAATTAATTAATTCATTTTAACACTTAACACCATGTAAATAAATAAGGCTAATCAACATATATAAATAAGCACATAATATATGTATTATGGTTCCATTTATTTTCCGCGTTCCTTATTATTATAATAAATAAAATTAGGTTAATATTATATATAATATAATGTATATTATTAATTATATAAAATACAAAAAATAACAAAAGAAATAAAAAACATTTTTAATTCATTAAAAATACTTACAAAAATAAAGTATGTATATATAATGTATTTTGACTTTGAATTCTATATAAAAGTTTTAGAGCTTGAAAAGATACACAATTTTCATGTTGAACACTTTTTTATGTAATTTCATTTTTTTATTTTATTTTGATTTTACAAAATTTAATTCATTTCTCTATTTTTGATTGGGACACGTGGCCCAATGTGGTGTTGACACCTGATCGATCTTTCTTTGGGCGTTGTACTTGATCTCAACCATATGATCTTAAAATTAGACGGTGATTGTTCACCTATCCCCACTGATTAGGGATGCAAACGGATACGGATATATCTGTATCCGATCCGTCACCGTATCCGTTTTATACATATTTTGATATCTGTATCCGTATCTGTTTTAAAATGGATACGGATATGGATATCATTTTGATATCCGCAAACATCCGTGTCTATATCTGTATATCTATTTTCGTATATAAATATAGTCATAGATTTATTTTTAACCCTATATAACATGATTCTATACCTTCTTTTACCATATTTATATAATTTTTATGATACAAACACATTTAGTGAATTAATATCCAGTATTTTCCATCCAATTCTTTTATATATATATATATATATAAGTCGATTCTATAGAGTATTTCTAACATTACTCGTATGCAATCAATATCTGTTTTACATCCATATCTATTTTTTAAGGATACGGTAATATAGTTTTAATATCCGTCAATATCCGTATCCGCATCTGTATTCGTATTCTTATTAAAAATGGGTAAGGATATGGTAATACCTATATCTATATCTGTATCTGATCGTTTGCATCCCTACCGATGATCCCTGAGTTGCTTGATCTTTCTAATCAAGGGGATCTCAGTCGCTCCCTTGCACCCTCTTCTCCACCGTATGATCGTAAGATCAGTTATGATCAGATGGTTGCGAATCTATCTTCCACCTCAAGCCTCTTCGCTCCATCCCTTGACGGTTGCGTAACCAGCGACCTTCAACCAAATACCTCAATCGCTCCATGTGTCATCCTCCATCGATTCCAGTTCCATCCTCTAGCCCTAACTTCCCTCTCTCACGGTTGTATAGTCATTACTCATTTTCTCCTCATATGAGAGATTTGGAGGTGGTTGATACCACCTCTGTTAACTGCCATTCCATCGAATAAAAGCTCCATCTCTGACTAACAGTTAGATCGTCCATCTTTAGGTGAGGGCTTGCACTAGCACTTCTCCCATGATGACAATGAGGGTGAGGATCGAGGGGCCGTGACGGAGTCTCCCTCCGATGTGAGCCCGATGGGCCATGTACACAACAATGATCATGGTTGTCTAAGCTTCCCAAAGTGACTGTACGGGTCAAGTAAAGACCTGAGGTCTTCAAGACCTCAAGCCCAAGCCAATTTCTCCACCATTCTACCATCTTCAAGCTCCATGTAACACTTAGCTTATTTTCACCTTATTTCTCACATTTTCGCACACACATACATATCATCTTCACTTAGTTCCAACCACACTCCATCATCCGCATGCACCCCCAATACACACGGGACACTCCGTTCACCTTCTCTCCTTCTCCAGCATCTCCTCTGCCTTGTCCTTCTTCCTCCTCCTGCACGGAGGAGGAACCTATTTAGGGCTCGGTTGTCCTCATCTTGACAGTCCTCCATTTCACCTATCTCTTCACTTGCATACGCTCATGCATGCTTCGACTACTTTTCTAACACTCTAGGTACCCAGTTGTTTTCAATGATCAGGTCTTCAGATTGAGCTCCTTTCTAGAGGTTTGCCTCCGATGAACTTACATCAAGGTGATGATCCAGATATTATTGATCCTTCTCCAAGCATCAATGATCTCGTCGAGACCCTAGGGAAGCCTTCTCGACCTTCAACAGATAGGACACAGATGTAGGATCTCGCAGGAGCCAAGCTTCTCCGTTGCATCACAGAGGAGAAGGTCAGCCCAAGTTACAAGTATCGTCTGCTCGCTATGATCACACATCTCAGATGCAATCTATGTCTCTACTACAAGTCGTCGGCTTCGATGGAACCTAGTCGCGCCCCAAAGCACCCAAGCCACCCACATGGCCTGAGCCACCTACTATCCACTGAGCCAAGACCTGAACATCACCTGTGCGTGCCCCGCATGTTGGTCCGGAAGATTTTACAGTCGAGAACCGTGACTTCTCCAAATCGCAGATCAGTCCCAACCTCACGCGCTACACATGACGTGCCTCGACTTCTATGCACTTCTCATCTCTCGGTTATATTTAATTACATAAAGAACTCGTGCATGGCTATTTTATAGATAAGGTCCTAACGGGTTTCAATAATTGCACTTATCCCTTGGTTGGACTGATTTGTGATTTATTATATATATTTTTCGGAAAAATTCCCCCGGATTATTTAATATCTTTAGCATACATTATTCAGTTAATTCAAATTTAGGTCTTAATTTAAAGACTCGGAAATTCTCGTTTTAATGGCATGCTAAATTTCTTGATTTTATCTTCGTTTGTATTAAAAATATGAGAGATATCTAGCTTATTCAACCTTGTTAATCATGCCATTACTATCTCTTAATCTTATAATCAAGCAAAACATCGATCCCTAATTTAGCTATTCTTATTAGACATTAATTAAGTGCTTATTATTGAACATGGTCTTACTTATCACCTAATTAAGTGCTTTGAGTGTAGTAGTGAACTCATAAGCTTAATTATGTAAGCTATTGAATATGTTAATTGGATTCAGTGGTAAAAGATGATTAACTTAAGAATCTTTGAGTTCATCTATTTGAGATTGATTTATTAATTTAGGAGTAATTTTGTAAGTTTAACAATGTGTTGTATTGCATTGTTTGTTTTGTACTGCAAGCATCTTATGTCATTTTGTATCACATCTGAATTGCGTTATAAAATCAATAAAAAATGAATGCATACATAATGTTGTCATCGACCTGTATAATACTATAAGTTCACCTAACCCAAGTATCTAGAGCATGATTAGATAAGATAATAGCTTGTGTTCTTGAGTTCGACCATGGACTTATCCAAGATAAATTTAAGCCAAGCTATCTTCACAAAGATACTATGCTTGGTCTGGTTGATCAGTTAACTGATCGTATTACAACGAAATCAAATTAAGATAGCTAGTTACCTATGCATCGCTACATTACAATAATCAGTTACTTTGTCTACCACAGAGGCAAAACATACAGCTTGGCAGAAGCTACGAAGGAAGACATGTGATTGAAGGGCTTAGTTGGGGATCAGGTCTAAAACACAATCATGCTATAGTATTTTGCAATGGTCGTGGTACAATATGCTTAGCCCAGGATCAGGAGCATCATGAGATGACCTAGCACACATATGTCAGATATCCACTTTAGTCGTTCTAAGAAGAGGATCAAGGAGAATAAGGTCGGCACAACAGATAATCCATTTGATATATTCACAAAAGCAGTTCCAAGAGTAATTTCAAATACTATTTGGACTTGCTCAATGTTGACAATTGGCAGTAGCTACAAGGAGGTGCTAGCGGAGGCATGACGAATCTTGGCAAAGCATATCACAAGATTCAATTGAAGGTGGAGATTATTGATATGCCTTGAATCCTATTTATTCTTGCAGAAAAAGTCCTATTTAGATTGTGAGTCAAATTTATAGGATTTGAAGTGCTATTATTTTAAGATGTATTTGTGTGGGAGGGGGTACAATATAGACCAAGGTTTTTGAAAAGGAGACTGAATCGAAAATTTCAACAAAAAGGATTGGATCGCGTTAGACCATGGAATCAAATAGGTTCAACTGGATGATGATGTTATTATTTTTTAAAATCGGATTAGATCGATTGGTAAGGAAAAATGCTTAAATTAAGTAATTAAACCGGAATGAATTAGAACATGTACAGAATATACACTCAAACACACTTAAAATAAGTATAAAATATACAAACAACTAAAGTATATTGCTTTATTCATAAAATATTTTCTTAAATATGCAACAGTAAATGGTATTAATATAGATATAAATAATATTGAGCTAAATACTTTAGTATAGTGATAGGTTAATTATATTTATTATCCAATCCTTTCAAAAAGTTAAGTTAGTGCAGTTGGTTAGTACTTATTAATGGGTTAGAAGAGGTAACGAGTTCAACACTCATCATTGATATTTTTATTTTAATATGAATTCAAATCTGAATTGTGGTTGAGTGGTTCAATTTCGATTGAATAGGGTTAAACCAAGGTGCAAATAATCGATCAGATAGGTGGTCGAACCAAAATTGTGTCAATTTGATCCGAACCACGAGAACCGATTAACCAAACTGATCCAGGCTTGGTTCACTGGTCCAACCGGTTGAACCGATAGGTCCGGTCTAGTTTCAATAACACAGATATAAACCTCTATAGGGTTAGTGTGTTGAATCCATCCTTCGTACTTTCTTCTTTCTCTATGGTTGAAATCGATCACCGCCACCCGAAGACGTAGCCCATTATGGGCGAAACTTGTAAATTTGTGTGTGTTCATGCTTGCTTGATTGATCGTTTGTGCATATTCTGCTTCCGCAGTTCGCAACACCTTCTCCATTGATTGTACCGTAAGATTAGTAGCGGGTGCTGCCACTACCTCCATCCAGCCACCAACATCACCGTCGACCACATTTAACCACACCGACACCAAGATCCCACCCAATTGCAATTCCAGATAGATAGGTGACTTTGAGGCTTCACCTTCGATGATCAGCACCATCCCCATATCATCATCGACTTCGAAGTCCGAGTTCAGGACCTCCATGACAATACCTACTGGTACAAACAACCTCTTTAGCATCTCCAACTATAGACAATGAAGCGAGACCACTGGCAGTCTTCCTTTCCATCTTTCCATTTTCAAAGATCCGTCAAATGTTCTCGGGCGATAGCAAACCACCATCCTTGACACATCCACTAGAGCCCCACTAGTAACTTCGAAACCTCTTTATTTGGGAGACCACGAACGTGTTATTGACTTAGATTTTGATAATGACTCAGCTGCATATTTGTTTAGTAGCTTGATTACCTTTTCAAGTAGAAGCTCATAGGAGCTCTATGTTGAAAAGTGTAGAAAAGCTAGAAGTTGGCTCAGAGCCTAAAAGTGATTCTAAAAGACTCAGCTGGAAGGTTCAAGAATCAGAATCAGATAGATGAAAGAATCAAAGAAAGACTTAATTCTAAAAGCTCATGTTTTGAAAACTTTGGATAATGATGACATATTACAGTTTTTATTTTATGCTAAAAATACTTTTATAGTTTTTGCATATTCTTGAGCAGTAAGCAAACTTAAGCCATAATCATCAATTCCATATTTTCTATTTTTGGACATATGCTCGATCACCTTGACATCCTTGGTCGATCACCTGTGATCGATCATCTTGTTCCTCATGATTGATCAACTCTAATCGACCATCCTTTTGAACATGATCGATCACTATTTGAAAGAAATTCAAACCAACAATCAAATATGATCTATCACTTTTCTGACATGATTGATCAACTTGTTTATCATGATCAAACATTTCATGAATTTTGAAAATTAAAATGTTAGACTTTCCTTTTTTGGACACCAACAACTCTTTTGAGGCCAACCCTATATAAGGGACCCTATGGCTCATTGTTTGAAACACACAACCAAGAGAAACAATCTCTACTCTCAAACGAAAAGAAAGTATGAATCTTTTGTGTGATATTTGGGTTCTTACAACATTTCTATGCTCTCGAGCTCTCTTCAATCCAAAGCTTCTTTCTATTGAAGTTGTTTGTGTTCTTTGTGCTCTACTACAAACTTCATCATTATTCTCAATCATATTCTACGTTGAAAGTCGGTAAGCTTGTGAATTCAAGTTTCATTACTTAACTGAATTTTGTTTAACTTTTTATATACAAGTATCCGAGTTGTGGATTCCTTTCTCTGTGAGAGATAAAATCTTCCTTTAGGAGTTGTCCAAGAAAGGGTACAAACTGGACGAGAGATTATGCTATCGTCGAGTTAAAATAACACTAGAATAGTGGAAACAGTCTTTGCCAAGAGAGTGAAGGGGAGATCCTAGAACAGTCCGGATCATTGTTTTCACTCGCTCAGGTTTCTATGTTAAAATCGTTGTGCAATTTGTGGTTTGATATTCGTCTATCTCAATGATTTTGATTTTTTTTACTTGGATATTGTTATTGAATAATTATTTATCGCACAATCCCCCCCTCCTCTAGTGATGGCTCATAGAATGCACGACATGCAATCATTGTAGCACAATCGCATTCACAAGTATGCCCTAGGATTAGGCCCAGCCCCCTCACTTATGGATTCGCATCAACTCCTGAACAAGGCCTTCACCAATCACCATGCCATCGATTGATCGTGTTCTACCTTCCTGTTTGGTAAGCTCACCCATGATCCATGTGTGTGGCACTCGTGTAAATCTGCAACAATCATGGCTATCATCATTTTATTGCCTTTCTTCTCCCAAGATCAATGTGTGCGGCACTCTCATGGACGATGACTAAGATGGCCACACCGGAAATAGATCAAAGCTTCCATTGAACAAGATCCATAAAGATGTTCCCACACCTAAAGCACCACGATGATGGTGTGGGCTTCCTCTGATTACGTTGGCGTCTACACCTAGGAGATTGCCGGTCATCGTGCTTCCTCCATAGGATCCACGCCAACAGGGACATCACTGCAAGATCAACCCATCCTCATCATCACACATGCCCTTGAATACCATGGCATCTATTTCCCCTTTCCTCCTCGCTCCGTCCAGTGTCCATCAGAATTACCCAGCATCCTGACCCATGTTCAAGTTTGTTCTTTTACTTTTAAATAGATGAATGTTAATCCTGAACGATATTTAATGCCCTCTAAGAGACAAGATATTCAAAAGGTGAATGCTCCTAGCACCTATCTTGTACCTACACCTGGGAGGCAATATCTAGTACTCCATTACCTAGAAGGAAGGCTTTTCACAAAATCTAATAATTCATGAGAAAATTAAACGAGAACTTAAAGAAAACTTTCAATTTTTTGCTACTGTAGTAAGCTCGTCATATGGTGACCATGGACAAAGATGTGTATGCATTTTCAAAAATACCTCAGAACAGAAGAGTAAATAGTGTTTTTTCAACAATGGAACATTCTTTAAAACTAAAAACAACTTTTGTACAAAATAATACAAGAAAGATGTAACGTTGTTCATCTACATATATTATGCATATGCTGCTTTCACCTGAAACAAATCTTAGTTAAAATAATAGCCATATGAAAGGAACCAAGATTAAGATTTTCTGGCAATTAGACCTTCGAATATTGCATATAGATCCTTGTTAGTTGGTCCAAAGATCTCGTCTGCCTTCCTGAGCGCCTCCTGAAGAATAATTCCCATCAGCAACTCCAGAATAATAAAGTGAAGAAAGATTGATGAAATGGTGGAGATAACATAAATAAAAGTACCTCTCTAGTTTGTTTCGAGGCATTTAAGTCTTTGACATTAGCAAGAAATGCACTAAATTGCTCATATGACAGCCGATTCCTAATCAATATGAAAAAAATTAGTTACTAGATAGAAGGAAATCAATTTTTTATAATGCATCCATTGACCAAGCTTCTTATTTTTTATAATGCATAAATGTCAAGTACCTCGCTTGTCGAAAAAACTCTTTCCCATCTACTCGACTCCGTCCTGAAATAGTATTGACATGAGCAAAAAATTGAATAAAGAACCATCTGTTCAGAAAACCAATCTCCTCATAAATCATTATCATTGTCGACCAAAACCAAATAAACTTGCTACCAGCTTATCGTAGAACAGGAACCTCCTAATTCCAACTAATCAATAATACCGAATGGTAACTACCACATAACAATAAGATATACACATTACTAGGAGACAAGTCAAACTATCAAGATAATTAAAATCGCTGTTCTTGTACATCATAAGATTTCATCGTAAGATTTAATAGCGAAAGACATAACAAAATAGGTCTAGATTCTTCGAATTTGAATCGAAGATTATCTAAAATGTCTTCTTTGATTTGACAATAAAAAACTAGCTTATCTATGTGATCATTGAATAACAGTGCAGGAGTACAGATGTGAGAGAAAAAATACATAAATGAGACTTCTAATGAATGACAATAGACATTTTTAAAAGGGAGATTTTTATCAGTTGTGCCCTCCTTAGATATTGCAATAACATTTATGCCATCTCTTTTTTGGAATATCAGTTGCGCCCCTGACTTATTGTTGTTCTATCACTCGTTCCCTTCTGATAGTTTTGGTAGGCAATGAGTTGAGAACTTAACCATGATTTTTTCTAGCCATGGTGCGATTAAGAGGGGCATAACTGTCAAAACACCCTTCTCCCCATCCTCCTCTGAATTAGGCACATATGATATCTTACATCGCTTGCTTGGATGGCTCAGATCGGTCCAGACCAGATCTCAATCGTCAAAGGAACTAGATCAGATGGATATTGCTGCACATGAAGAACAACGAAGAAGGATACATTGGTTGACCTCGGATCGGTCCTATCTCCGTCAATTCTGCTCGGATCAACCTCATACCAGTTCCAAACGATTAGCATGGATGTTCCGTAACGATCAAGCTTGATCTCATCCCCTGTCGTGAAGTTTAGCACGATTTGGAAGTCAGATTGCCTCAAGATGAGGATGGAGCTCAGATTCTCCTCGAATTAGTCTATGATGGTCATGGAAGGCTTTGCGATGAACTCAGTACAAGGGGGTACCTTCCCCTTGGATTCGACCAACATATGTCAACGAATCAATGATCTAAAGGTGGTGAAGGTGAAGCTTAGTCGGAGACAAAGCACAGGCAATTAGATCTACGATTTTGCTTTTGATTCACACCTTAATCGGATGGCGGGGGAGGGGCAGAGGGGAAGGGGAATGGGCGGAGGAGGAAGGAGGGGCTGGATGCGGAGGGGGTGGAAGAAAAGGGACTGGAGGGGGAGGGGTGACGGAGGAGGAGGGGCTGGAGGGGGAGGGCGGAAGAGAAGAGGATGGAGGAGGGACTGAAGGGGGAGGATTGGAGGAGGGACTGGATAGGGAGGGGCGGAGGAGGAGAGCCTGGAGTGGAAGGGGTTGTGGAGGAGGGGATGGAAGGGGAGGGGCAGAGGAGGAAGGGTTAGAGGGGTAGGCAGGAGGAAGAGTGGAAGGAAGAAGAAAAAAAGGGGAAGGAAAAGATATTTCCATCATAGATTTTTTATCCAATTACCCTTATGTACATCCAAGCAGAACAATAGTTATAGCGGATGGCACACATTTCCCAGTAACTGGACAGGGGGTATCATACTAATGCAATCCTTACACCTGTAGAATGTTCTTCATGCTCCATATTTCTCAATGAATTTATTATATGTTAGTTAAATCACCAAGGATTTACATTGACGTGCAATCTTTGATTTCTCTCTTGTGTTTCAAGGTACACTCACAATAGGGCGATTGGATGTGGTCGTTAACAATGGGGTCTCTACAAATTGGTTCAGTCTCCATATGTTGGTGCCTCTTCCATTCCCACTAAGTTAGTCTCTCCCTCTACATGTGGGATATTCGGTTCAGTCATCTTCCTCTACAGAAGTTGTGTATAGTCTTCCCTCGGATTCTTTCTAGATCTACATTTCAAATCGAGGCTAGCCAGCTGGGAAAGCATCATCGTTCCATTTATCATGAACTTAAAAGTCTTAGCACTGGTTCTTTATCTAAATTAGTACATTTTGATATCTAAGGTCCCAATCATGTCCCTGACAATCAAGGGTGCATGTTTAATATTTTAGTTGCGGATGGTTATTTTAGATTGTCATGGATTTTTCTATTGAAAAATAAATGTTTGGGTCCTATCATTCAATCAAATATTTATGTAAAAAGAACATTTTTTGCTATGATTAATTATGTTTGCGCTGATAATGCCGTAGAGTTTTATACTACTCAGACTCAATTATCTCATTTTTCATATCTCAATGCATTGTACATTAGACTTTGTGTCTGTACACTTCTCAGCATAACGGTATTGCTGAAAGCAAACACCGTCATCTTCTTGGCGAGACCAGGACTTTTTTCATTCAGAGTCATGCTCACCACTCCTTCTGGGGGGATGCTTTTACTGCTTGTTAGTTGTTCAATAAGATGCCTTCCTTTGTGTTGGGTGAAAAGATTACTTGTTCAACAGGATGCCTTCCTTTCAAGGTTCAGAAATGCGATATGCGATATTCGTTCGTCCATGCAGTCCAAAGCGAGTAAGCGGATATGCAGATGAATACACGGAAGTATATTCGGTTTATAATCTTTTAATTTAAAATATTATAAAATATAATAATAAAATATGATTATATAAAAAAGTTGATGATCAAACAAAAATCAAAATAAAAAAATCAAATAAGATAATATAATCAATAAGATATATAAGCATGATATTATAACTTGATTATTTTTTAGTGTATATTTCGAATTTAATGCATATATATACACATACGCATTTGAATTCAACATGGAACACAATACATGAATTCTATAAGAAAACATTTAATGTATATATAGATCCTATAGATAACAAAAGCTAAAGAATAATCATATGTATATAAATCATACATCCAAAATTATAGACATATATGGATCTCTAAGGGTATAAAACTTGTTGACACAAAATATAGTAGAAATTATATGGGCATATAAATTTAATTAGAAGCATAAAAATGTAAAATGATAGAGTGTTCCAATTATTTCATATTTTATTGGAAAAATTAGAATGAATATCATTAGATAGAAATTTCAAAAAGCAATAAACAATTCATTAATAAATGTTGAGAACAATGGAAAGATATGGATATGAGAAAAAATGCCCTAGATTATATTCCCAAATGCGGCATATACTACAATAATGAAAAGATACATCAATGTAAATGATGATATAAGAGTTGCTCAAAAAAATCGAGTTAATGCGTCGTTAACATGTTATGGATTAACATGAATCCTATATGCAAGTCCCTTGTTCAGATATGCGGCCACATATTATGTCATCAACATGTTATGGATTAACATGAATCCAATATGCAAGTCCCTTGTTCAGATATGTGGCCACATATACAGCATATTCGAACCGCATATGTGTTTTGACTGCATATTGTTGCATATGGCATATGCACTTCGGTCAAGTGACTGAATACGTATATGTGGCCGCATATGCGACCGCATGGACCGCATTTCCGAAAACTTGTTCAACAGGATGCCTTCCCAATAAGGATATTTTCTCCCTGACACCTCATGTCTTTGGTTCAGTGGCCTTTGTTCATCATCTGACCCCTCTTTGTGAGAAGATCTCTCCCAAAGTTGTCAAGTATGTTTTGTGGGATATTCTCGGATCCAGAAAGAATACTGTTGCTTTGATCCAGTAAATAGGAAGTACTACGTTAGTGCTAATGTCACGTTTTTTTATTCAGTTATATACTTTACTCGTGCAAGTGATAAGATGACTGCCTCAGAGCTAGGAGAGGATGTAAACGTACCATCTTCTCCCTCTCCACCGCCACCTCCTCCAGTGGTCCCTCCTATTCCACCACCTCTTCCTCATGTGGTTCCTCCTACTCCACCACCACCTCCTCTAGTGGCCCTCCTACTCCACCACCACCTCCTCTAGTGGTCCCTCCTACTCCACCTCTAATGTCACCTCCTATTGTGGTCCTCCATCCCTACAACCTAGCACATAGGTTCAGTTTTTGCCATATTTTTACATTCGCAGCTACGCATTGGCCTTCCCCATTATCCAACACATTTCAAGTATGTATTGAGCATTCTACCGATGACACTGATGATTTGTCTATGCAACAAGTTAGTATACAAGATGTGCATGTGCCTTCTCAGGAAGCTAGTACCTTGATGTGCCTATTACTCCAAGGAAGCGGAGGTGTATGTGTGCCACGTAGCCTCTCGCTGCCCAAGCCTCTTTGGGGAATCTGTTGAGATAAATGTATACGGTATCTTTTTCTTTATTTATGTTTTCTTTATGTACCTCTCTTGTAATTAACCCAGGGCTTTTCTCCTATATAAGAGATCCCTAGGGTCTCATCTATAACATGATTCATTTTTCTCCTAACATGGTATGGGAGCAACGGTCCTAGACTGGGGTTCCCGTATCCCACCCTAACCATAACTTTACATGCCCAACCCCCCCCCCCCCACGTCGGGAGTCTCCAACCCTCCTTCCGTCTCCAGGCAGCTGGGGACCCTTCCCCCCACTTTCCAATGCCGCCGCAAAGGGGACCCAGCCCCCCTCGCCCCTGCAGGGGCCCCAGCCATACCCAACGTCACCGAAAGGGGCTCCCAACCCCTCCAGCACTGTTGTAGGGGGGCCCATCCACCTCCTGTGCTGTCGCAGGGGACCCCAGCCATCCCGCATGCCGCAGCCACCCCCTGCGGCCCGAGAGCCGTCATCGAGACTTGTTTCCTTGTTGTCCGGAGGTCTGACTTGTATCGCAGACCATGATTTTTCCTGATTTATATCACGTCTCGCGACTCCAGACCTCACAAGAAGAAATAAGGATGGTTGTATGAGTCTACAGATACAACCAATCCTTCTTATGGTCATGTAGACGCACTCTGATCGATTTACTCCTCAGTTGTTCCGTGTTTTGGCTTCTCGGTATAATGTCATAGAACAAGGGTAACGTTTTTCCTCTTCAGGTGCCTTCAAGGGCCCGGCTCCAATTGTGAAGATGGATGGGACCAACTACGAGCTGTGGTCCATGCAGTTTCGTACCATAATACAGTGCCATAACAAGGAGCACGTTCTGACTGATTCAGGGCGGCGAACAAGACTGGGGCCAATGCTTCATGGAAGCAAGATGACGTCTATGCACGTAGCTGGTTCTCTGGGACACTTTCCACGGAGAATGCCAACGATATTGTCAATCAGCCAATAGCAAAGCTATGCGAGACATATTAGCAAACACATACGGGCAAGCAAATAATGAGAGCAAGATCCTTCAACTGCAGTTTGACATTTTTTCGACCAAACAGAATGGTCGACTGCTCCATGCACATTTCTCTCATCTGAGAGGCATGTTTGAGAGATTGCACAGCTTCATGCCTATTACCACCAACACTGAACAACAACAGTCATATCGAAATACCACAATAACATGAGTCTTCCTGTCATCTCTTGATTCTGAGTACGATGCATCGCGTACTCACCTTCTGACTAGAGAGATGATACCGCCGATGGAGGAGGTCTTCAAACGATTGAGTAGGATTACTACCCCATCCACTACTACGGCCCAGATGACTCCCTCTTTTATGGCAGTTTCTCATGGCAGAGGGGGGACTTCCCAGTTTCGTGGTTGCGGACCTCGTGGTCGAGGAGGAGGCCGCTAGCGTGGCCCATGTTCCCATTGCCACCGTCCTGGCCATTCTGAGGAGACATGCTTTCAGAAGCATGGATATCTGACGTCTACGCGTGTTGCTGAGCAGATTAAGCCTCATCTGTTCCTACTTATGATGCATGTTTGGATGATATTGTTTCTAGACTTCGAGAGATGATGAGCACTCCTACTACTCCAACTGCAGGTTCCTCAGATGCAGCATCTACTGCTATAGCATCGTCTAGTTCATCAGGTATTGCTTATGCGTTTACAAGTTGTAGCCGTTCAGATTTGACTGATTGGATTATGGATTCTGGAGCGTCACATCATATATGTGGAGATCGGGCCCAGTTTAGTTCTTACAGGCCTATCCCACCTGGTAGATCTGTGGTGATTGCTAATGGGTTCGACTACCCATTGTTGGTCAGGGGGAGATTGTTCTAGCTCCTTCTATGCATCTACAGAATGTTTTATATGCTCCATATTTTCAGATGAGTCTTTTGTCTATTAGTCGAATTCCAAAAGATTTACATTGTTGTGCCATATTTGATCCCTCTTCTCTTGTGTTTCAGGACATACTAACGAGCAGGATGATTGGATGTGGCCGTGAGCAGAGAGGATTGTATAAGCTTGACATACCACCTTGTGCTGGGATTGCTACTATTCCATCAGGATCTATTTCTCCTTTCATGTGGCATCTTCGCTTTGGCCACCTTCCTCTTCAGAAGATGTGTCATGTGCTACCGCAGATATCTACTCGTACTACCTTGGACTGTGAAACCTGTCAGCTTGGAAAGCACCATCGCTCCTTTTTTCCGATTCGTCAGAGTCGTCACAGTAGTCAATCTTTTGAGTTGTTTCACTTTGATATTTAAGGTCCTAGTCGCGTTCATGATCATCAGGGGCATCGTTTTTATATGGTTGTTGTTGAGATATTACTTATCTTTATTGTATTTTTCCTTATTTTCTACTTCTTTGTTCTTTTTGTGTAATTTGCCTAATAGGTTCCTCCCATATATAAGAGAACCCTAAGGCTCTCATAAATCTATCAACTATTATTCCCTTTACATGGTATAGGAGCGACGGTCTTAGATCAGAGTTTCCATATCCACACCTTAGCCCTACCCTACCCGCGTCATCCCTCCTCACCGTGTCGCCCCTCCTCCCTGTGTCGGCCCTCCTCTCCACACAGCCCCTATTCGTGTCGCCCCTCCTGTTCGCGTAACCAAAGCTGCTGCATAGAAACTCGACGGCGCCGTCGATTTTCCCCTTCCTCGGTGGTGGCCCAGACCATAGCCTAGAACGCCTCCATCCCTTCAAGGTGCAGTCCAGGCCAATCTGATCGACCAAATCACATCCCTTCAACGCGCAGTCTAGGCCGATCTACTCGACCATATCATAGCTCAACTGTCGACAGGGCTTACCAGGCCCTCCTCAGCACTCTCAACACTCTTTTTTTTGAAAGTCTGCAAGGTAGGGGGAAGCACTCGGTGGTGCCCGCCCCATCAAAATATATTTAAGTAACTAAAGGAGAAACCTCCAACAGACAAAAGGTTACAGCACCCCAAAACACATAGCCAAAAAGAACATTACAACATCCAGTCATCTAACATTCTCCTTGCAAAGATCCCCACGTTTTCTTTGTAAAATCTTTGGCCCGAGAAAAGCAAGTCATTTCCGATCCGAGAAGTTAGCGGAGAACGAAGGCCACCAAGACCCCTCCATCCAGCAATCCGCTACCGAACAAAGCTTATCTTCCGCCAAGGCAAATAACCGTGGAAACCGAGAGCAAAGCGCTCCCGCCCCCGACCAATCATCCACCCAAAAAGCAAAGGACTCCCCCCTTCCAACGACCGGCCTGAAAAGAGTTAAATTCTTCAAGAAGGTCTTCACCACGCCCCTCCAAAAAGGCATCATGGCCGTAAGGTTAAGCAACTGCAAATGGGGCGCGCCCTTCACCCCATAAATGTTTTGAACCACCATGCAGACAAGATCATCACCCGTACCCCACACTCTACTAGCTCATTTAAGCAAAAGCACCTCATTCATCTGCTCAAGAGATCTCACTCCCAGTCCCCCCCCCAATCCTTTCTTCGCAAGACATCCTCCCAACCCACCAGATGGACCCCTCCGCGCCCACTTGTAGAGTTGCCCCACAAAAAAGTGCGCATCTTCCTTTCCAGCCTCGCATGAATCCCCTTCGGTAACTTGCGACTTGCAAGAAAATAAATTGGAATGGACGACAAAACCGCCTTGAGCAAGACCAACCTACCCCCTCGATAGAATAGAGGCTTTCCACCCTGCCAACCTCAACTCCACCTTCTCCACCACCCTCAACCAATCACGAAGCCTCGCTCTCCCCAGACCCAGAGGTATGCCGAGATAGTCCATTGGGAGCGTAGCGCGAGTAGAAGCCAGACATACCGCTAACCCATCAGCAACTTGCTCCGCCAGCCCGAAAGGGACAAAACTAGATTTGCTGTTATTTTTGCTTAATCCAGACAGCTCCGAAAAGATCTCCAACGTAGTAGCCATGGAGATGGCTTCCTTGACGCCCCCCTCGATTAGGAAAAGAGTGTTGTCCGTGTATTGGATGATCGGTACCCGTACCTCACCCCTCGAATAGCCTCCAGACAGACCATGGTTGATCACTCCCGCCGCCATGTCATCCAATACATCTGCAGCAATGATGAATAACATTGGTGCAAGGGGCACCCCTGCCGCACCCCCTTACGGGGTTGAATCCAACCCCCCTCCGGCCTACCGTTGATCAAAACCGAAAAGGACGCCGTGGTGATGCAGCACCTCATCCAAGAGATCCACAAATCGGGGAAGCGCAATCTCCTCAAAACCGACCACAGAAATCTCCAATCAAGGCTATCATAAGCCTTGGCAAAATCCACCTTCCACAGGATACCACTCGTGCCCCTCCTCCGCCAATCAGCAATGATCTCGGAAGCAATCGTTGTGCAATCAGAGATCTGTCGGCCCGGAACGAACGCTGATTGCACCGGAGAAACCAAGTTCCCGAGGACGCCAACCAATCTCGCAGCTAAAACCTTGGCCGTGATTAAATAGAGAGCGTTAGAAACAGCAATGGGACGATAGTCTAAGCCCCGCCGTGCGTTCTGATTTTGGACCGGAGGACGAAATTTAAGCAATATAAATGTGTTTTCCGGTCTTAGCAAGCGCGAAGATTGAGGAGGATGGTTGTATAAGTCTACACATGCAACCAATTCTCCGTATGTTCGTGTAGACCTGTTTACACCGGTCTATTCCCTAGTTAAGTTTCGTCTTTGGCGGTTTACCATCATGTCAGAGAACAAGGGTGACATTTTCTTGTCTGGAGCCTTCAAGGGCCCGAATCCCATTGCTAAGATGGATGGGACCAACTATGAGTTGTGGTCCATGCAGTTTCTCACCCTCATGCAGTGAAACAATAAGGAGCATATCCTGACAGATCCAGAGCCAACGGATAAGACTGGGGCAAACGCTTCTTGGAAGCAAGATGACGCGTATGCACGTGCGTGGCTTTGTGGGACCCTCACAAAGAGATATCCAATGATATTCTAAATCAACCTATAGCTAAGGCAATGTGGGACACTTTGGCTTCCACCTATGCTCATGCAAAGAATGAAGCCAAGATTCTTCAGCTCCAATTTGACATCTACAAGGCCAAGCAGAACGGTCGTCCTCTGCACGTGTACTACAGTTCTCTCCATGGCATGTTTGAGAAGCTTCATAGATATATGCCCATTACGACATCTCTGGAGCAACAGAAGGCATTTAGGAACTCCACGATGGTTGGAGTTTTCGTGGTCGGCCTTGATATAGAGTATGATGCAGCACGTACGCAGCTTCTCACTGGAGCCACTATACCTCCCATGGAGGAGGCCTATAGTCGTTTCAGTCGGATCATCATGCCTCCTACAGCTACTCCTCCGCTCCCGTCAGCTATCGATGTGTCTCGTGGTCGGGGTTTAACGACGCAGACTAGAGGATGCACTCCTCGTAGAAGAGGTGATGGACGTCAGTGGGGCCCTTGCACCTTTTGTCATCCACCGGGCCATGCAGAAGATACACGCTATCAGAAGCATGGTTATCACGTGAATGGCCACGTTGTAAAACATATTGAGATGTCCGATAAACTTTCTTCCCAGGCTGATCCTCAGTTAGATGATATTGTATCTCGTATCCGAGAGATGATGACTCCTGTTGCAGGAACCACCCCTATAGATACCGTAGCCACAGCCAAAGCCTCTTCGAGCTCCTCAGGTATCACTTATGCTTTCACCGATAGTAATGATGCAGACATGACAGAGGGGGTTATAGATTCTGGTGCTTCCCATCATCTTTGTGGAGACAGAGCACAGTTGAGGTCCTACAAGACCATACCACCTAGTCGATGGGTTGTTATTACCAATTGCGACCACTTACCCATTACAGGACAGGGGGAGGTGCATTTGACATCGTCCATGCATCTTCAGAATTTTTATATGCTTTTGATTTTCAGATGAATTTGCTTTCCATTAGTCAGATTACTAAAAACCTACATTGTCGTGCCACCTTTGACCCTTCGTCTCTTGTGTTTCAGGGCATACTCACAGGCAGGATGATTGGATGCGACCGTAAGCAGCGGGGACTCTACAGACTGGTCCAATCTCCTCATGTTGGCGTGTCCACTATAGCTACTAGACCAGTTTCTCCATATTTGTGACACCTTTGTTTTGGCCACCTTCCTCTGCAGAAGCTATGTCATGTTCTCCCTCAGATTTCCACTAGATCCTCCGTTCAGTGAGGCAAGCCAGCTTGGGAAGCATCATCATTCTTCATTTCCATATCATCAGAGTCGGAGCAGTTCTCAGTTGTTTGAGCTCCTTCATTTAGATATCTGGGGTCTGAGTCGTGTTCCTGATCATCAGGGTCACTGTTTTTATCTAGTTGTTGTCGATGACTTTTCTCGACTTTCTTGGGTCTTTCTCTTGAAGAATAAGGCTGAGGTTGGATCTATTATCAAATATTTTATTGCTGAGATAAAGAATATCTTTTATGCTAATATCAATATCTTCGCACTGATAATGCATTAGAATTCTGCACCTCATAGCTTTCTGAGTTTCTTAGATCTCTTGGTATTGTTTACCAGACCTCATGTACTTATACTTCTCAGCAGAACGGTGTTGCCGAGCACAAACATCGTCATTTACTTGATGCGACAAGAACCATGTTGATACAGAGTCGTGCTCCTCACTCTTACTAGGGCGATGCTATCCTTACTGCATGCTATTTAGTGAACCGCATGCCCTCGTTTGTGTTGGGAGAGAAGATTCCATTCTCGTTGCGTTTCCCGAGAAGGATCTTTTCTCTCTTACACCTCGTGTGTTTGGACCTGTTGCGTTTGTTCATGATGTATCTCCAGGTCGTGACAAGCACTCTCCTAGAGCTGTCAAGTGTGTCTTTGTGGGCTACTCTCATACCTAGAAGGGGTACCGTTGCTTTGATCCACTAAGGCAGAAGTACTTTGTCAGTGCTGATGTTACTTTCTTTGAGTCTGTTATGTATTTTTCTGCTACAGGTGACAGACTAGCCCCATCTGACTCTGATGATGAGATATACATGCCTCCACCTCCTAATGTTGTTCCTCCACCTCCCCCAACTCCTGCTCTACCACCACCTCCTCGGCCACCACCACCACCTACACCTGCTCCTGTGATTCATTTTTTGCCACGTGTTTTTACTCACAGGTCTCGCTCGATTTCCCCTACTCATAGGTCTTGCCCAACATCCAGCATGCCTCAGGTATGTAATGACTACATTGTTTCTACTGATGGCACTACTGAGTTGTCTGTGCAGCGGATTTTATACAGGATGAGCACGTGCCCTCTCAAGAGGGGAACTCACAGGTTACGGACGTGGCAAATGATCTTGATGTGCCTATTGATCTATGTAAGCTGAGACGTAAGTGTGCTACTTACACTCTTGCAGCCCAGGTTTCCTTGAGCACGCTATCCGAGGATTACAAGAGATTTACCTTGGTACTATCAGTCATGGAGATACCACGAACATATCAGGAGTCCCTAAAGGATAGTCAGTGGAGGTTAGCCATGGATTAGGAGATGGTTGTGCTACAGTCACGGGTTACATGGAGTCTTGTGTCTGCTCCAGTTGATGCATCTGTTGTGGGATGCAAATGGGTGTTCACTGTGAAACACCGTGCAGATGGCAATGTAGAACGCTATAAGGTGAGACTTGTGGCACGTGGGTTCACCCAAACATATGGGGTGGACTATCAGGATACTTTCTCTCCAGTTGCCAAACATTCGACTCTGCGTATTCTACTTTATGCTGATGTGATATGAGATTGGCATCTTTATCAACTTGATGTGAAGAATGCATTTCTCTATGGTGATCTACAGGAGGAGGTCTACATGCAGCAGCCACCTGGGTTTGCTGCTGAGGGGGGGGTGTCAGAAGGTTTACAGGCTATAAGGCTATCTACGGCCTTAAGCAGAGTCCAAGAGCATGGTTTCAGAAGCTCTCGGACTTGATAGAGCAGCAGGAGTTTGTGAGATCAACTGTTGATCATTCCTTGTTTGTGCAGAGGACCCAGAGAGGTACTATTGTCATTCTTGTTTACGTTGACGACATCATTGTTATAGGGGATGATGAGTAGGGCATTCAAGGTGTCAAGGACTTCCTAGGTTAGCAGTTTGTGACCAAGGACCTTGGACATTTACGTTACATCCTTGCACTGGAGTTTGCCAGGAACCAACGAGGTCTTGTGATGACCAAGAGGAAGTATGTTACAGATCTTCTTTCAGAGATAGGCATGGCGGATTGCATACTTGTTATTACTCCTATTGATCCGAGCATGAAGCTCTATGATGATGATACTGAGGAGTTCGACAGGAAGATGTACAAAGAGCTTGTTGGCAAGCTACTATATGTGACTATTACCAGGCCTAACATATCCTTTCAGTCCATATGATTCTGAGATATCTGAAGACTTCACCTGGTACGGGACTTCTTTTTAGCAGAAGCACATCTCTCTCAGTTACAACATGTGCAGATGCATATTATGCTGGGTGTCCAAAGGATAGAAAGTCTACATCAGGTTTTGTTGTGTTCATAGGGAATTTTCTTGTTTCATGGAAGAGTAAGAAGCAGACTGTGGTTGCCAGATCAAGTGTTGAGTCGGAATATAGGGCCATGGCACAGGCTAGTACAGAAATGATGTGAGATATCAGATGTACTTACAAAGGCCCTAGCCAGAGGACCTTATCAGAGATGTTTCTCCAAGATGAGCTTGATCTATATCTACGCTCTAGCTTAAGGGGGAGTGTTGAGATATTACTTATCTTTATTGTATTTTCCTTATTTTCTATTTCTTTGTTCTTTTTCTTCTAGCTTGCCCAATAGGTTCCTCTCCTATATAAGAGAACCCTAGGGCCTCTCATAAATCTATCAACTATTACTCCCTCGACAGTTGTTGTGGATGATTATTCTAGACTATCTTGGGTATTCTTTTTAAAACATAAGTCTGAAGCAGGTGCTATCATTAAATCTTTTCTTATTGAAGTCAAAAATATCTTCTCTGCTAATGTGAAATTCATTTGTACAGATAATGCTTTGGAGTTTTCCACATTACATTTATTTAAATTTCTCAGATCTCTTGGTATAGTTCGTCAGACCTCTTGCACTTATACTTCACAGAAGAATGGTGTGGCTGAACGTAAGCACCATCATCTTCTTGATGTCATGCGGACCCTTTTCATTCAGAGTCGTACCCCTCATTCTTTCTTGGGTGATGTTGTTCTCACTGCTTACTACTTGGTGAACCGTATGTCGTTCACTATGCTTGAAGAAATGGTTCCCTTCTTGATTGCGTTTCCCGAGAAGGACCTATTCTCTCTCACTCCCAGAGTCTTTGGGTTTGTGGCTTTTATCCACAATTTCAATCCTGACCGTAACAAGCTCTCACCTAGAGCTGTTAAATGTGTTTTTATCGATTATTCTCATACCCAAAAAGCGTACAGATGTTTTGATCCTGTAGGACGAAAATATTATGTGAGTGCTGATGTCACATTTTTTGAGTCTATTATGTATTTTTCTCCTACAGGTGACAGGTTGTCTAATGTTATTTCTGGCGAGGATGTTGTTCATCCACCTCCGTCTTCTCCACCATATGCTCCCCATGTTGCGTCTCAGTCTTCTCCACCTCCACCTCAGTCTACCCAGTCCCAGTTCTTACCTCATGTTTACATTCGCATGTCTTCTACCCGCCCTTCTGCTCATGCGTCGTCTACATCATCCAACGCGCCTCAGGTATGTAATGAACACATTGTTTCTACTGATGGTACTAGAGTTTTGAATGATACACAGGATGAGTTGATTCTAGATAACAGAGAGGTTGATGGCCTGGAGATACCTATTGCCTTAAGGAAGCCTCGTCGCCAATGTGCAATGTATCCTCTTGATGCGCATGTTTCTTTGGATAATCTTTCAGAGGAGTACATGAAGTTTGTTATGGGACTCTCTAATGTTACTATCCCAAGAACATATTAGGAGGTGATACAGGACAATAGGTGGCGACTTGCAATGGAGGAGATGGCAGCTTTGCAGTCGCGTGGTACTTGGAGCATTGTGTATGCTCTGCCAGGTGCCTCTATTGTGAGCTGCAAATGGATATTTATAGTAAAGCAAAGGGCAGATGACAGTATGGATCGCTACAAGGCAAGGCTTGTGGCACGTGGATTCACCCAAACCTATGGGATGGACTATCAGGATACCTTCTCTCCCATGGCCAAACACTCGTCACTTCGCATTCTTCTATCCGTTATTTCACGGGACTGGCCTCTTTACTAGCTTGATGTGAAGAATGCATTTCTATACAGGGACCTATAGGAGGAGGTTTATATGCAGCAGACACCAGTTTTTGCTACTGAGGGGGAGTCCCAGAAGGTGTGCAGGTTCCATAAGGCGATTTATGGCCTGAAGTACAGTCCGAGAGCTTGGTACCAGAAGCTATCGGAGTTGATAGAGCAACAGGAGTTTGTACGATCTACTGCGGACCACTCACTTTTTGTTCAGAGAACACATAGAGGTATTGTTGCTATTCTTGTTTATGTTGATGATATTGTTGTTAAAGGGGATGACGCGCAGGGTATTCAGGCTGTCAAGGAGTTCCTAGGGCAGTAGTTTGTGACTAAGGACCTTGGCACTCTTCGATACTTCCTTGGATTAGAGTTCGCCAGGAACCAACGTGATCTTATGATGATCCAGAGGAAGTTTGTGATGGATCTTCTTTCTGAGACAGGTATGACCAGGTGCAAGCCTGCTACTACGTCTATTGATCCTAGTATGAGATTGTATGATGATGACACTGAGGAGGTAGACAGGAGGAATATAGAGAGCTTGTTGGGAAGCTCTTATATGCCACCATCACCTGGCCGGATATAGCTTTTGCAGTGAGCAAAGTTAGCCAGTTCATGTAGCAACCTAAGAAGGTGCATATAGATGCAACCCATATGATCTTGAGATATTTGAAGACTTCACCTGGTTCTAGTCTTACATTCAATAAGGATACATCTCTTGAGGTGATAGTTTGTGCAGATGCAGATTACGCAGGTTGCCCTAGAGACAAAAAGTCTACTTATGGCTTTGCTATTTTTGTTGGAGCTCTCTTGTTTCATGGAAAAGGGAGAAGCAGACAGTGGTTTCTAGATCAAATGCAGAATTGAATACAGGTCCATGGCATAGGGAAGTGTAGAGATGATGTGGGTTAGATCTGTATTGATTGACCTTACTATTGAGGTTTCTCTTCCTATGCAGCTTTTATGTAATAATCAAGCAGCTCTATTTATTGCCAATAATCTTGCTTTTCATGAACGGACCGAGCATATAGAGGTGGATTGTCATTATACAAGAGACATGATCCATAAAGGTCTCATATCTACCTCTCATGTTTCCAATGGAGATCAGACGACTGACATCTTCACCAAGGCCCTAGCTAGAGGTCCATGTCAGAGGTGTTGCTCCAAGCTGAGCATGATAGATATAAATGCTCCAGCTTGAGGGGGAGTGTAGAGATAAATGTATCTTACGGTATATTTTTTCTTATTTATGTTTTCTTTGTGTACCTCTCTTGTAATTAACCCAGGGCTTTTCTCCTATATAAGAGAGTCCTAGGGTCTCATCTATGACATGATTCATTTTTCTCCTAACAGTATCTTTCAGAGGATTTCAAGAGATTTGTCGTGAGTCTATCAGCCCGACACTACGAACATACCAGGAGGTCATGCAAGACAGTCAGTAGCATCTTGCCATGGAGGAGATGGCTACACTATTATCACATGACAGGTGGAGCCTTGTTACAGCTCCTATTGGAGCATAAGTTGTGGGGCGCAAGTGAGTGTTCACAGTGAAGCACTGCAGAGATGCAGTGTTGATCTCTACAAGGCGAGGTTGTGGCTTGTGGGTTTACCTAGACATATGGAGCGGACTATCACAATATCTTCTCTCGTGGCTCATCATTCTACATTGTTGATTCTCCTCTCAGTTGCAGCGATACGAGAGTGGTGCTTATCTCAACTTGATGTAAAGAATGCATTTCTTTATGATGATATGTAGGAGAAAGTATATATGCAGCAACCACCTGGGGTCACTGCAGGGGGGTGTCACATGGTTTGCAAACTTCAAAAGGTTGTCTATATCCTTAAGCATGGTGTAAAAGCATGGTTTCAGAAGCTCTTCAACTTGATACAGCAGCAGGGACCTGTGACATCGACTACAAATCATTCATTGTTTGTTCGAAGGACTTAGAGTGGTTATATTGTCTATTTGATGATATCATTGTTACAATAAATGATGTATAGGGTATCCGCGAGGCTAAGGATTTCAGTGGACAACAGTTTATCACGAAGGACCTTGGCGATTTATGTTACTTCCTTGGACTTGAGGTTTCCAGGAACCAACGGAGTCTTGTTATAACCCAAAGAAGGATGTCATGAATCTTCTCACTAAGAAAGGCATAGTGGGTAGGCCTACCACTACTCCCATGGACCCCAACATGAAGTTATATGATGATGATGGTACAGAGGAGGTAGACAAGACGAAGAACTTAGAGATTGTTGGGAAGCTCCTATATGTCACCATCACCAAGCCTGATATCTCTTTTGCAGTGAGCATAGTCATATGGAGTAGTTAAGACAGGAATATATGGATGACATGATTCTGAGGTACATGAAGTCCTCTCCTAGTATTGGACTATTTTTTAGTAGAGGGACATCCCTCACCATTACACCATGATGTGCAGATGTAGATTTTTTTTGACCAAAAACGGGGAAGCGTGCTATGGTGTTCGCCCCAAATTTATAAAAAGATGAAGAATAAGAGCAGGAGGACTTACAGTAACCAAGACTCGAGAAGAGGCTTATAGTGGAAGATATTCAATGTAAAAAATGTAAAGAAGAGAGTGTTATTTTTTGGCTAACTAAATTGCCAATATAGTTGCATGTGGTTGTATTAGATCCTCTCTAGGATTATCCTTTTCTTCAAACAAAGAGTTCCAAATAATTCCAGATTCTAAAGGCTCGGCCAGTCGATCTCTGATGAATCTGTGATTCACCATATTATTTATCATTCATTATTATCCTTATTTAAACTATTCAATAAAATATGTTCTTAATTAACTCAAGTTAACTTCTAATTATGTGTAATTAATTAATCCTAATTTAGTGTATGTTTGTATATATTTTATTTCCCTTTTTATTTTATTATTGTATATATTTGTTTTGGATTTAAAAGGAAATTAAAAACACAAAAAAATAAAACAATTAAAAATCAATTGTTCTTATTCCTTAAAAATGCTTCCAAAAATATTTATCCATTTATTTGACTTATTTTGTGTTTTTGGTCAACATGAAACTTGTAGATCTCATCAAGATGTACAACTTTCATGTTTTGAGTTTTTCTTAATTTTGCGTGTATATATTTGTTTTGTATTTTTCTTTGTTTCTCATTGGGCCACGTTTTTGTGGAGGTTGTTAGGAGTTGGCCCTCTGACGGACTTCAGAATTTTGGACGTAGTTGGCAGCGCAGGGGGGTTGATAGTTGCTTGGAAAGAATCCATCTTTAGCCCGGTTTCAAAACTAAAAGGGAGACATGTTCTTACCATTCTGTTGGAGAACGTCGTGCCAGGCATGCATGTTGCATTCTTTTGTGTGTATGGCCCTTTCGTACATACACTTAGGTCAATTTTGTGGGCCGACCTCCGCAATGTAAGAATCGCCTTCTCAGGGGTGGCCAGGCGATCGAAGGTAATTTCAATGTTACTTTGCTTTCTTCGGACCGACCTCGTCTGAGGGGAGGTCAATACCATGGATCGATCAATTTTGTAGACCCGATAAATGAAGTGTAGCTTGAGGTGATTGATGCAACAGACACTAGATGCACTTGGAGGAACTCTGGTTCCCCCTCCCGAATTGATCGCTCCCTGGCTTCATCGGAGCTTATTGAGGCTTTCCCTCTTTCAGCTTCTATGTCCAGGCCTCGTACCATGCCTGACCACATGCTGCAGGTATGAGAGTCTGGAGATGTCTCTCCGCCTCTTGGTTTCTTCAAATTTAAGCGTGCATGGATACAGGAAGAGAACTTCAAAGATATGGTCTAAAGCTATTGGACTTCAACTTTGGTTTCAGGATCTGTTGCTTCATGTATGGCTTAGACATTAGTCTCCTTGCATGTTTGACTATGCTCTTTCAAGAAGGAGATAGAGAGGCAAGATGAGTGGTTCATGTTGAGGCAGAGGCAAAGGTATACACAATGGATAAGTTGGAAGACACCAAAGAACTTTTTGTTGAAGAACTCGCTATTAAAGTAGTGGTTCAAAGAGTAATTTGGAGGAAGATAAGAAACGTGTTGCAGAATGGAAACAGAGATCTAGTCATTCTTGGCTCAAATAAGGCAATGCAAACACATCTTATTTCCGTAGAGTTGCTAATAGGTGTCGTCAAAACCTGATATGCTCTGTGGTGATAAAAGGTAGAAAGGTGGAGGGTGACCGAGAGATGGGACATGCATTTGCTGATCATTTTCATGATTTTTAGAGAAGAAATGATGATAGGCCTTGGAGATGCTCTTGCCAAGGGGCCTCTAGAATCTCTGAACAACGTGCGAACCACTTGGTTCAAGATATTACAGCAAAGGGGGTGAAAATAGCATTTTGGAATCTAAATGTTGATGGTGCAACAGATCCTGATGGTTTCTCGATCCTTTTATTCCATGAGTTCCAGGTAGTGGTTGGGAGCAATGTTGTGGACATGGTGAAGGAATTTGTTAGAGAAAATGCATGTTTTGAGAGACTTAACAAAGCTCTCATTTTCTTGTTACCAAAGAATGAGGTTTCTGGAAGATTTTCGACCAATTGAACTTTCCAATGCAATATATTTAATTGTGGCCTAGGTCTTGGCGATAAGACTAAATAGTTTCTGGATCATCTCATTTCTCCGCTTCAATCAGAATTTATTCTAGGAATGCAGATTAATGATAGTTTGGCTATGGGAACTGAAATAATAGTAGACTAGAAGAGATGCAAATCGAAAGGAGTTCTCTGGAAGGTAGACTTTATTAAAACGTATGACACGTTGGACTAGTGCTTTCTCAAAATGGTGATGTCTCGATGGGATTTCCCAGTTACCTGGATCTCCTGGATGAAGCAATTTGTCACGATAGCCTTTTATTCGGTGCTCATCGACGGTCGTCCTGAAGGCATTTTTTCCAACCTCAGTGGGGTATTAGGCGGGTGATGATTCGCTAATTGGCTAATATAACATGCACTCGTAGCACGAGCCAATCAACAATCACTCAAAATCTAGAGAGTATCTTTGCGAAAAGTTCCTAGCTTAAATTTATGCATGGACAAGTCCAAGGTCAAATACAGGGATACGAGCAATTTTCTGATGCAACCTAGGTATCAAATATTTATTAAATTAATTTCTAGGCTATCTAGGTCAAGCAAGATGCAAATAACATAATGCATACCGTTGTTGAAACATTTTATGCAATTATTTTATATAACAAATATTGATGCAATGTAATATAAACAAAATGCACAAGAAAAACAAACAATGTTCCTGATTAAGCAATTAGATAGCTTGTGAATTCCATTAATAATGAATGAGGAATCATGTTGATCAAGGTTGTAATTCAATCAGACATAATTTAGTTTTAATGCGATTATAGAATTGAATAGACAAATTATGCTCTCTAAATAATTAAGTGCAAAAGATAGTTCGAATCAGGAAATTAAATGCACCATAAGAAAGAGCATAAACTAAGCTTTCAAGCACCACTGATTTTATTGAAATCAGATAAATGGTTTACAAGTTATTCCATAAACAACACAGTGGCATACATGCAATAAAAACACAATTTATTTGATTACAAACAAGTCCAAAAAGGGAGCAAGTTGCAAATAAAGAAAATCGTATGGGCATAATTGTAATTTTTACATAGACGGGGACATATCTGCAATATTAAAGACCTATGGGGTACGCCTGTAGAATTCCTAGAATCTTGAGCGCTCAACAAGTGATCGGTCAGGTTCGGGCGAACGGTGGCTCGGACCACGTGTCACACTATGGTGCTTCGTCGGCTGGTTCGGGTGCCCGAACCATAGGTATAAAGCATCGCTTCGGATGGCAGGCTCGATTGTGATCTGAGCTGGATGTGGGAGATCATATCGAACAGTTGTTGCTCCTTATGTTCGTCCCTCTCCTCCATAGGTGTTGGAGCTCAGGCGGAGCTTCAGCGAAGGCAAGAGCAGTAGAGGTCCGGCAGTGGTTGAATAAGCGTGGTGGTGGCGTGATGCCGGAGGCTTTGGCTGAGATCAGAGATAGATTGAAAATTCTAACCAATCAAGGAAGAATCGAGTACCTGCAGGGGTGAGATGCAAATGCCACACAAATGTGAACCTCGTGGGATTAAAAGGAGGTGAAATGGAGGGTTTTTCTAGTGAAGGATTAAAGGCCTAGATGGGTCTTCTTCTTCGCGCAGAAAAGGAAGATGAACGAGGTGATTACAACGATAGAAAAGCGGAATGGTGACAAGGAAAGAAATGTGTGGATCAGTGAAGTGAGTCGATGATGAATACCATATCAGATGTGCAAACCAATCTTAGAATAAATCCAAATAAAATAGCGAAAATGAAGAAAACTTAAATTACATATTTACCTGGAAATGGAAGAGATAAAATGGTGAAATTGATGATGAATCTGGGTCAATTTTTGGAACTCCAATGCTCCAGATCTTCACGTCATGACCTTGGGCAAAGGTCTGAGCTCAATCAGCATTCGACAGAAGTTGCAACTTGGTTGTGATGCCAAGGATATCGTCGTACTCCCTTTGTCGCTCAATCGCAGTTACTATCTCTGTCACAGAAGGAACCCGATGGCTCGAGAGAACTCACATAAGGATGGATAGTCGTTGACATGGCCTCAAATTTCAGCGAAATTCGATCGAATTTCTGTCGAATATCGATATCCAGTTGAAATCGAAATGCGACCGAAATGACCGAAATATGGGCGTCCTAGTACAAAAAATCATCGAAATGGCCGAAATTTCGGTCGAAATTCCACCGAAATTCCATCAAAATTCTATTTTGGTCGATACCGAAATGATGACCGAAACCGACATTTAGGGCCTTGGTCGTTGATGGAGGCGGCGATGGAGTTTTGTGGAAGAGGAAGTTGGTGGAAGTTGAAGAAATTGGTGGTTTTCAACTGCCTCTAACCGACGAGGAATTTAGGGTTAGGGTAATTTAGGGAGTTAGCGTGGAAGGTGGAGGTTAGGGCTAGAAGTAGGCGTCATTAGTCAGTTGGCAAGATGGTTGAAGTTAGGAAAATTGGTAGAAGATAGGTAGTTTGGCTGGAAATGACACAGGTTAGAGGTTAAAGATGAAGCAGTCCCGTTGGATCTTGCGATCCAACGGCCAAGAAAGGGCATGAGTGGATCAACAGAAGCAGGCCACGTGGAGCGCTACGATTGGGCCACGTGGCCCAATAAAAAATCAGGTAAATATAAAAATCAATGTTAATTATAAATAAAATAATTAGAAGTCGAATTAAGAAAATGATGAATATGAAAGTTGTAGGTCTCGATGAGATCTACAACTTTCATGTAGAACTCAAAGAGAAAATAAGTCAACTATACAAAACAAATATTTTCGCAAGTAATTTAAAGTACTAAATTACTCATTTTAATTTCTTTTCTTATTTTTTTGGATTTCTATTTTACAAATTATGTTAAATTAATTATGTACAATATTAATCTATTTTTATTGAATTTTTAGTAATTAATAAACACATGAAAATATAGGGATAATAAAAGGGTTATTAATATAAAATAATTATAATTAGTTATTTACAACACTGTATAAAATAATTAGGGTTAAAATCACAAGATTTGCTAACAACCAAGTCCTACACAATCGTGCATACTCCTTGTAGTAGAAAGAAGCCACAAGAAAGAAAACCTTAGATTTCGGGTTTCAATTTCATTTCTCCATGTCAGGAAAGAGAAATTTCGGAGAATTTTTGTGAAATCATCGAAAATCTTGAAAACGTCTCTAAACTAAACTTTTTCCCAAATACCAAGGTTTTTAGTATTCCTAAGTAAAAAATAAAATAGAAATGCACACTTATTTGTAAAATAGAATTGTAAATATAAGTTTGAAGTAATATTATTATCATAATCATCACATATGTTGACAAGGAGAGTAACGTGTTGCCTAAAGTCAGATATGTATGCTAAACTGGAAGCAAAAGTCATGATAATCACCTTGTCAATAAGAATGAGATGACACATATAATAACTACTAATCAGAACACACACATATATTAAAATCAAGAAAAAAATAAAAAATAAAAAATAACGCTCTTCAATTAAAATTTTGAATTTAACTCTTAAATCTTGTGACTAACTGATTTGGATTGGATTTAGATCTAAAATTTAAAAACTAATTAAAGAAACTTTTCAAATAACATAAAGCACTCTAACAACTCAACATCAATGAATAAATAAGTGAAAAATCATTAATATATGCAAATTTTGATGAAATCGAAGGGTAGATTCCCTTATTTTTGTTGTTTCGCCGAAACGACACGCAATTTCGATAAAAATTTGTTGACATTTCGGTGATATTTCGTTGAAATCCTGGAAAAAGAAATAAGGTACCGTTTCGATTTCGGTGATCTAAAGAAATGAAAGTTTCATAGAAATTCAGTGGAATTTCGGAGAAATTTGAGGCCATGACGATACATGGACTCTCCAGGAAAAGGTCTCTTCTATGGGAATAACGGTCACACTAGCACACTGCATGTACAGATGCTTATTACGCCCCTTCTCTTGAGGATAGATGATCTACCACTGGTTATGCCATGTTTGGTTGCAAAAACCATGTGACATGACGAAGCAAGAAGCTAACAATTTTCTCGAGGTCAAGTGGAGGGGTGAAATACACAGCAATGGCTCAAGCCACTTGCGAAATTACTTGGCTCGTCTCCTTCCAGCTTAAGTTGGACTCATTGCTACCACTCTCATTCCTCTATACTGCAACAACAAGTCGGCTACATACGTTGCTACCAATCATATTCTCCATGAGCGAACTCAGCATATTGAAGTAGATTGACACTTCGTCCGAGATGGAGTATACGAATGGAAGATCACCACTCCACGCATGTCACGACCCGTCCCGCTAACCGGAACGTGCCGCAACAGAGATCTTTCCTCTTCTTCTTCCTCAAGTAAACATGTGGCAATCTCATAAAACATAAGACCTTTGTATTTCAAGTTCACAACACCAAGAAGTGTATTACACAAGTTCTATCTATTACAACTTCTTACAAAATAACACAGACAGTACAAAAACAACGAAAAGCAAAAGACACCTCCTTCAAGTGTATCCGTGGTTCTTTCCCCTGCTATTCCTGATTCTGCTGATCTGTATATAATATAATATAACGGGATGAGTCTAAACCCATTTATGAGCTTAGACCCAGTGAACGGATCTCAAGCTTTTTACATATAGCTAAAAACTGAAATATGAGCATCATGACAAGAATTTATGCTGAATACTGTGAAATAGTTTGAAAGAGACTTTATGAAAGAAATTACATATAACAACATGCTAGTTTTGCAATTGAAAACTGAAATCACTTCAAAAGCATATAAACTGAAACATAATCCTCACTATCAAGATGTTTGTACTAATCACCACTGTGGCTAATTTATTGACTCATGAACGCTGAAACAAAGCTAAGTCATACGCACAGACGGTCCCAAAGACCAAAAACACCCTGCATACGGCCCAAAGCCTATATGTATACAGAATGCGGACCCAAAGTCCTCTTGATACCATATCTAATGGTTTGCCATATCTAATGGCGGTTTCAGGGTCATATCTAATGACATCATCATATCTAATGGCTAGTTCATGATTTGTATAAAAGAGCTACTGTGGTGCTTATCTTCTGATTCTGATTCTTTTCTTGCCACTAATAAACCGTAAACTTGCTATTTCATGCTCATAACAACTAATTCAATAACATAAGACAATCTTGACATAGCATGCATATTCTGATCACTAAAACCATTCAGAACTTGGAAAACTGATCCATAATCCATAGTTACCGTACAAAACAAAATTCTTTACATCAAAACTCAAATCAACGTAGTGAAACTTATGCTTTCTATTCCACAACGAGTTTTATGCTTGAAAACATGCTATCAACATAAAGCACTAGAAATGATATTTGAAAATATATTCAAAAGCCTTGATTTCATATCTGGTATACGGTACTTGCAATTCATGCGTAAAAGCTCAAGAAAACGCGATTGCTTACTTGTTATCATAAAACATGCATAAAAGCGAAAGACTAATACTTTAAAATAGCGCTTGAGAATCCCTCACCTGAACGCTATCTAGCTTGAGTCTGAATCACCTTCTTTAGTGAAATTCCCCCTATAGCCGTCCTAGATTTCAGTACTACGGCTTGATACGGACAGAACTTCGTTACCGCTTTTAAAAACGCTCTCGATCACCGACAGGGCTTCGCCGTGCTCCTCTCGTGCTCCTCTCGCAAGTTCGGCGGCCTTGCGGCTCTAAGGTGGAGTGATGGGCGTGAATGAAGTGGGGAGAACTATGGGGGGTCATGGTATTTATAGGCCTCCACCCCCTTTACATGTGTGACATGTGTCAACATGTAAGGGAGGTTCATGTGTCCCTTATCCATGTATGAAGACACATGGCATGGCACATGGCATTATCATAAGGAAACTTGTTTCCTAAGTAATAGGCTTGCCTTATCCACGAGTTTACTTGTTGCCCAAGCAAGTGGTTTGGCTTCTACATGAGATAACTTGTTGCCCAAGCAAGCGGCTTCACCATGACACGTGTTAGACTTAGGATGCTGACACATGGCGCTATTGAGTTTTTGACACTTGTGCTGCCTATATAACGACACGCGTCCCACGATTTCCTCTCCATGTGTCCTACTTTTGCTAATGACGCTTAATTATCACTAACGACGGGTAATTAGCACTAATCATACTTAATTAGTCTTAATGATGTGATTATGGCTAATGAGTATAAATCTATGCTAATGACGCTTAATTATCACTAATGACGGGTAATTAGTACTAATCATGCTTAATTAGTCTTAATGATGTGATTATAGCTAATGAGTATAAATATATGCTAATGATGCTTAATTATCACTAATGACGGGTAATTACCACTAATCATACTTAATTAGTCTTAATGATGTGATTACGGCTAATGAGTATAAATCCATTACATTATCGACACTAAGCTAGTAGTGGCTTCTACTACTTATAAGGTACTACCAAAAATCCAGATTACTAGATGTGGTACTATGTTTTGATGTGCTACACAATTCATAGAACCTTTTTGAAGTCCATTTTATACAAGACGGTCTCTGATATAAACACAACAAGTTTAAATGAAATCATTGCAGAAAGGCGAATCTATTGACTATGGTATCCGTAAATTGTGAACACTATCAATCCAATATTTCCTTGAAATAACACTTGATATCATTCAAAAGCATAGTGTACAAAACGCGTATTACAATTCTCCCCTACTTGCAATAAATTTCGTCCTCGAAATTTAAGTATCCTTGCTAGCTTGAAAATAAGTGGGGATATCGAGATCTCATTTCTTCTTCACGTTCCCATGTGGCTTCTTCTATTGCGTGACTCCTCCATAAAACCTTGACTAAAGGAATCTTCTTTTTACGAAGTTCTTGTACTTTATAATCTAGAATTTTCACAGGAACCTCCTCGTATGACAGATCTTCCTTTAATTGAATATCTTGAGGTTGTATCATATGGGTTGGGTTTGGAATAAACTTCCGAAGTGTGGAGACATGAAAGACATCATGTATCCTTGCAAGTTCAGCTGGAAGTCGAAGACGATAAGCTAGACTTCCGATTCTCTCAATAATCTCGTAAGGGCCAATGTATCTAGGGCTTAGTTTCCCTTTCTTCCCAAATCTAATTAGGCCTTTCCATGGAGAAACTTTTAGAAACACATGATCTCCCACTTGAAATTCTAAGTCTCTCCTTCGCTTATCTGCGTAACTTTTCTGTCTGCTTTGCGCTGCCTTTAAGCATCTCTTGATTTCCTCAACTTTTTCTATCGTGCTTTGTATTAGTTCAGGTTGAACCAATTTCCTTTCTCCAACTTCACTCCAACAGATAGGTGTTCTACACGGTCTACCATACAAGGCTTCATAAGGTGCCATCCCAATACTAGTATGATAGATGTTATTGTATGCAAACTCTATAAGTGAGAGATGTTCATCCCAGCTTTCTTTAAAGCTCAGTGCACAAGCTCTAAGCATGTCTTCTAGAGTCTGGATAGTCCGTTCTGATTGGCCATCTGTTTGAGGATGAAAGGCTGTGCTAAATGCTAACTTCGTTCTCATAGCTTTATGTAAGCTTGGCCATAGCTTAGAAGTAAATCGTGGATCTCTATCAGATACAATTGACACAGGAGCCCCATGACGGATAACTATCTCATTAACAAAGATCTTTCCCAAGCGGTCTAGACTGTATGTCATATTAATGGCTAAGAAATGTGCTGACTTAGTTAATCTGTCTACTATGACCCATATTGCATTGTGACCTCGACGGGTCCTTGGAAATCCTGTAACAAAATCCATAGTGATGTGTTCCCATTTCCATTCTGGTATTGGAAGTGACTGTAATTTCCCCGCAGGTCTCAAACGCTCCGGTTTTGTTTGTTGGCATATAGGACATCTAGAAACATACTCTACAATCTCTCTCTTCATGCCAGACCACCAATAGTAACTTTTAAGTGTTCTATACATTTTAGTACTTCCTGGATGCATAGTATACATGGAGTTATGTGCCTCTTCTAGAATCTCAGTCTTTATATCAGATTTCCTCGGAACACATAATCTTCCTTTAAAGAATAAAACCGCTTGACTATCTATTGTATACCCGGCTTCATCTCCTCCCTTAATCTTCTCAATCATTCTAATGATTTCAGAATCATGGACTTGTGCCTCCTTGATTTTATCATATAATATGGGTCTCACTTGTAAGGATGCTAATAGGGTTCCAAAGCTATCTATGGTTAACATTGCACGTAACTCTTTCAACTGATAATATTCCCCTTTTAAGTGAGATAGCTGACCCTTAGACTTTCTACTGAGGGCATCAGCTACGACATTGGCTTTCCCCGGGTGATATTCTATGGAACAATCATAGTCTTTAATTAACTCTAACCATCTTCTTTGCCTTAAATTCAACTCTTTCTGAGAGAAAATATATTTCAAACTCTTATGATCCGTAAAGATTCGACAAGTTTCTCCATATAGGTAGTGTCTCCAGATTTTTAAGGCAAATATTATAGCAGCTAACTCAAGGTCATGAGTTGGGTAATTTAACTCATGTTGTTTTAGCTGTCTAGAGGCATAAGCAATCACTTTATCATTCTGCATTAAGACACATCCCAGCCCTTGTCTTGAGGCATCGCTATAGATTACAAAATTACCCTGTCCTGAAGGAAGGCTAAGTACGGGTGCTGAGGTGAGACGGCTCTTGAGTTCCTTAAAACTCTTCTCGCATTCTTCGTCCCAACTATACTTCACATTCTTCCTAGTTAACCTTGTCAATGGTGCGGCAATTTTAGAAAAGTTTTCAACAAATCTTCGATAATACCCTGCTAATCCAAGGAAACTTCGGATTTTTGATGCATTTATCGGTCGTTCCCATCTAAGAATTGCTTCTATCTTTGATGGATCTACTGTTATTCCTTCTCCAGATATGACATGGCCTAGAAATGCAACCTTCTTCAACCAAAACTCACATTTATCAAACTTTGCATATAATCGGTGTTCCTTCAGAGTTTGAAGTACAATTCTCAAGTGTTCTCTATGTTCTTCCTCTTTTTTAGAATATACGAGAATATCATCAATAAATACGATCACGAACTTGTCCAGATATGGACGGAAAACCCTATTCATCAAGTCCATAAAGGCAGCTGGGGCATTTGTCAATCCAAAAGGCATTACTAGGAATTCATAATGCCCATATCTGGTTCGGAATGCAGTTTTAGGGACATCTTCCCCTCTAATCTTTAACTGATGATAGCCAGATCTCAAATCAATCTTAGAAAATACAGAGGCCCCTTGCAATTGATCAAATAAGTCATCTATTCTGGGTAGAGGATAGTTATTGCGAACAGTCACTCTATTTAGTCTCCTGTAATCTATACAAAGTCTCATGGAACCATCTTTCTTCTTAACAAATAGAACAGGAGCACCCCATGGTGACATACTGGACTGTATAAATCCCTTATCTGTCAACTCCTGCAATTGAGTTTTGAGTTCTTTAAGTTCAGCTGGGGCCATTCTGTAGGGAGCTAAGGCAATTGGATTGGTACCCGGAATGAGGTCAATAGTGAATTCAATTTCCCTATCAGGAGGAAATCCTGGTAGTTCGTTTGGAAACACTTCTGGAAACTCTTTCACCACAGAGAAGTTTTCTAAACTGACAGCTTCTGCCTTAGTATTAAACACGTAAGCAATATAAGAGGAATATCCCTTCCTTATCAACTTCTGGGCTAAGAGACAGGAGATGACATGGGTAGGATATATCCTTCTTTCTCCATAGAAAGTGAATTCAACATCACCTGGTTTTCAAAAAGTAACATGCTTCAGATGACAGTCTAGAAGAGCATGATATGTACTCAAGCAATCCATTCCTAGGATAGCATCAAATTCCCTTATCTCCATAGGAATAAGGTCTACTTCAATATAATTTTCTCCTATCTTAACCAAACAATTTAGGAGGACACTCCTAATAATTTCGGGTTCTCCCTTAGGCAAAGAAATTGCTAAAGCATGCTTGAGAGTACTTGTAACATTATCAGCATATAGAGAGAATCTTTGAGAAATAAAAGAATGACTTGCACCCGAATCAATAAGAGTATGTGCACTTTTACCAAAAATAATAGTGGTACCTGATACGACATCGTCCGCGGATATGGCCTCCTCTAAGGTCATAGCAAACGCTTTTCCCTCTCTCTGGTTTGATTTCTTCTGTGTATTATTTTTATTTTGTTCCCTTGCAGGTGGAGGACGACGTATACCAATATCACGATTTTCATTTTGTGCTGGTCTTCCCATAACCCGACGGCCTTGGACAAGTGCAGGACAATTCTGACGAATGTGGCCTATCTCGCCACATTGATAACACCCGGTGGTCCCCTTGCGGCAAGTTCCTGGATGATACTTTCCACAGTTTGTACATCGTGGAAAAGAAAGAGTTCTGTTTTCAGAAGCCCCAACTCTATATCTATTTGTTTGATTCCCTTGTACTCTATGAGTTGATCTATTATCTTGCCTTGAATTCCCAGCTATTCTTGGTTCTTTGTTCATGTTTCCTCTCCATAGGGGTCTATCTGCAAGCCTTTTCTTTCCATGATCATTGCACTTTCTTCTTTCTATCACCACTCGTTCAGCCCTACGAGCAGCCTCCACTAATTTTGCATAATCAGTATATCCCGTGGCTGAAACCATTTCCTTTAAATCAATATGCATACCATCTTCTAGACGTCTACATTTTTCTTCTTCTGTTGCAACCAGAGAAGCAGTAAACTTTGAAAGTTCGGTGAATTTCTTCTCATATTCATCAAACATATTGCTCCCCTGAGTAAGGAATAGAAATTCCCTACGTTTCTCCTCCTGATAAACCCTTGGGTAATATTTTTCATTGAACTCTTTCTCAAAGATTTCCCATGTAATGTGAGATGGGTTTGGATATTTCATTTTCACCGATGTCCACCAATCATCAGCGCTATCCTTCAGAAGAAATATGGTATACTTCAACTTTTGTTCATCTGTACAGTCCATAAGAGCAAATATTTTCTCCATATTCTTGAACCATTCCCTGGCCTTCTTTGGATCAGTGTCTCCTACAAATGGTTCTCCTCCCAGCTTCTTTACGTGTTCAAAAGGTAACTGGTGCTCAAATTCATGTCTTTTAACTGAATGGGCAGCCATGCCTCCTAGTGTTTGGGCTATCAAAGTCAACGTGTCATGCACGTTGTTATTGTTGTTATTCTCCTGACTAGGGCTGGTCGCTTGTGGCTGCTCTCCTGCCATTGTTTCCTATAAAATAAAACCTCAGTTAGATACTTCCTCAACCTAAATCCTCCAATAATGATTATAGACATCCTCAAGACTACAATATCAATAACTAAATTATCTTCCAATACTTATAGGTCAACTCCTAATATAATTCTTTCTCAAGGTCCTAAAACCTTTGCTATGATACCACAAGTTGTCACGACCCGTCCCGCTAACCGGAACGTGCCGCAACAGAGATCTTTCCTCTTCTTCTTCCTCAAGTAAACATGTGGCAATCTCATAAAACATAAGACCTTTGTATTTCAAGTTCACAACACCAAGAAGTGTATTACACAAGTTCTATCTATTACAACTTCTTACAAAATAACACAGACAGTACAAAAACAACGAAAAGCAAAAGACACCTCCTTCAAGTGTATCCGTGGTTCTTTCCCCTGCTATTCCTGATTCTGCTGATCTGTATATAATATAATATAACGGGATGAGTCTAAACCCATTTATGAGCTTAGACCCAGTGAACGGATCTCAAGCTTTTTACATATAGCTAAAAACTGAAATATGAGCATCATGACAAGAATTTATGTTGAATACTGTGAAATAGTTTGAAAGAGACTTTATGAAAGAAATTACATATAACAACATGCTAGTTTTGCAATTGAAAACTGAAATCACTTCAAAAGCATATAAACTGAAACATAATCCTCACTATCAAGATGTTTGTACTAATCACCACTGTGGCTAATTTATTGACTCATGAACGCTGAAACAAAGCTAAGTCATACGCGCAGACGGTCCCAAAGACCAAAAACACCCTGCATACGGCCCAAAGCCTATATGTATACAGAATGCGGACCCAAAGTCCTCTTGATACCATATCTAATGGTTTGCCATATCTAATGGCGGTTTCAGGGTCATATCTAATGACATCATCATATCTAATGGCTAGTTCATGATTTGTATAAAAGAGCTACTGTGGTGCTTATCTTCTGATTCTGATTCTTTTCTTGCCACTAATAAACCGTAAACTTGTTATTTCATGCTCATAACAACTAATTCAATAACATAAGACAATCTTGACATAGCATGCATATTCTGATCACTAAAACCATTCAGAACTTGGAAAACTGATCCATAATCCATAGTTACCGTACAAAACAAAATTCTTTACATAAAAACTCAAATCAACGTAGTGAAACTTATGCTTTCTATTCCACAACGAGTTTTATGCTTGAAAACATGCTATCAACATAAAGCACTTGAAATGATATTTGAAAATATATTCAAAAGCCTTGATTTCATATCTGGTATACGGTACTTGCAATTCATGCGTAAAAGCTCAAGAAAACGCGATTGCTTACTTGTTATCATAAAACATGCATAAAAGCGAAAGACTAATACTTTAAAATAGCGCTTGAGAATCCCTCACCTGAACGCTATCTAGCTTGAGTCCGAATCACCTTCTTTAGTGAAATTCCCCCCTATAGCCGTCCTAGATTTCAGTACTACGGCTTGATACGGACAGAACTTCGTTACCGCTTTTAAAAACGCTCTCGATCACCGACAGGGCTTCGCCGTGCTCCTCCCGCAAGTTCGGCGGCCTTGCGGCTCTAAGGTGGAGTGATGGGCGTGAATGAAGTGGGGAGGACTATGGGGGGGTCATGGTATTTATAGGCCTCCACCCCCTTTACATGTGTGACATGTGTCAACATGTAAGGGAGGTTCATGTGTCCCTTATCCATGTATGAAGACACATGGCATGGCACATGGCATTATCATAAGGAAACTGGTTGCCTAAGTAATAGGCTTGCCTTATCCACGAGTTTACTTGTTGCCCAAGCAAGTGGTTTGGCTTCTACATGAGATAACTTGTTGCCCAAGCAAGCGGCTTCACCATGACACGTGTTAGACTTAGGATGCTGACACATGGCGCTATTGAGTTTTTGACACTTGTGCTGCCTATATAACGACACGCGTCCCACGATTTCCTCTCCATGTGTCCTACTTTTGCTAATGACGCTTAATTATCACTAACGACGGGTAATTAGCACTAATCATACTTAATTAGTCTTAATGATGTGATTATGGCTAATGAGTATAAATCTATGCTAATGACGCTTAATTATCACTAATGACGGGTAATTAGTACTAATCATGCTTAATTAGTCTTAATGATGTGATTATAGCTAATGAGTATAAATATATGCTAATGATGCTTAATTATCACTAATGACGGGTAATTACCACTAATCATACTTAATTAGTCTTAATGATGTGATTACGGCTAATGAGTATAAATCCATTACATTATGGACACTAAGCTAGTAGTGGCTTCTACTACTTATAAGGTACTACCAAAAATCCAGATTACTAGATGTGGTACTATGTTTTGATGTGCTACACAATTCATAGAACCTTTTTGAAGTCCATTTTATACAAGACGGTCTCTGATATAAACACAACAAGTTTAAATGAAATCATTGCAGAAAGGCGAATCTATTGACTATGGTATCCGTAAAGTGTGAACACTATCAATCCAATATTTCCTTGAAATAACACTTGATATCATTCAAAAGCATAGTGTACAAAACGCGTATTACAACGCATCTCCACAAACTTCTAGCTGGAGCATATATTCACCAATGCACTACTAAAGAACCGAATATTATGGTTGACTTCCAAGTTGTGCATAATGGATATATAGGGGAAGTGAAGTTATTTGATTATTTTTCTCATCTTTATTATTTGAATCTTAATCCTATTTGTAACACTTTAGGGTCTTGTATGTAATTATCACCTCTAGGGCTCTAGGGTTTCACACTATATAAGAAACATCATTCCTATTAAATAAAGCATTTAGTCCATTCTCTTCTTTTCTCCACAAAAGTTTCTCCTTTAAGAACTCACTTCACCTTTGAAACTATCAATCAAATTTATAATCACATCAAAATAGACAGACAAACTTGGGATATCAAACTAAGAAAAGAAGAGTATTATATAACCTTAATTGGCATTGGAAAAGGTTAAAGGGATGCATATAGCTTAAGGTGTCCTCCCTTGAGATCCAACGTGCTAATAGATAGCGGGAGCCTTACTTTAAGGAGGCTAAGTGTTCCAAATTTGAGTTAAATGGTTGCCATGGCCTGAGGTCTTTTTATAAGCAAATGGTATTGGAACATTGGTGGATTTGGTCATATATGTCTTGCATACACTTGAGAAACTTTCTGAACGCACCTCCACTTTTTCCAATTTATCCCCCTTCCTTCAGCTCACTTAATCCACTTAGATTTACATGTTGTTATGGTATTCAAGTCATCTTCATTAGTTAAATTCGGACCTCCAGCTATTCATTTCATTTAATCCAAAATAATTCTTTCGTCACTTAGGACATTAAACTCAAATATTCTAATTGCGCCCTAATATGAAATAAGACTTGTTGTTTAATAAAAATCATGCCTACATACCACCCACTAGGTTAGCTCGACTTAACAAAATGGGTTGGACCAACTTGGATTTGACCAAGTTCAGGAAATGGGTTCTCTGGTTTAACGACGTCCAAGCAATTGTTTATTTTCATTCATGTAGGTCCCTCTTCACCAAAAGATATGAAGACTAATAGGTTTTTTTATATACGGGTGTCCCATATAGACCAAGTCCGGCCTAGTCTAATTGATCCAAGCCAAATTAACACACCAAAATAAAGATTGGCAGAATTCACACATTCTCAAACATAATTAGTCATAATTAAAAGAAAGTAGGCTCTAAACACTTCCCAACATTCAGAACCAGCGAGGGAGGGTTTGAAAATCAAAGTTCGGTTATAAAGTTGAGTCGGGTTAGACAGATAAACAAACCACTTGACACCCAAGATGTTACATATAGTAGTCTTCATCAGTATGAGATGTCGGATATTGCTTGAAACAATACTGACAATCCAAGTATTCACATGATTGTCCTAAAGGTACCATTTTTCTAATGAAGGATCCTTCTCATTGGGCTTGGACTTGCTTCCTCTGGTGTAACCAACTCTGCATCTTCCAACAAGGGTCAAGTGGTCAACTCAATGACGTCAACCCAGATGGGGTAGTTATCCTTAATCAACTTTATGGTACTAATCTGAACAAGATGGCTCTCCATCCCAATTTGTCCTCAAACATCAACCTTTTTAGCTTTCTCCTCAGATATCATCATAAATGAGAGGAGCACACCATTAATCAACCACGTAAAGGAGACAGATCAATCACAAACCAAACGGAAAAAGGGACTAATCAATTAGTTGGAAAAGAGTGATCAGCCACACTCAGACATTAGCAAATATCACCAATTAGAGGAGGTGAGTTGATCAATCATGACCAATACATGTGCAAACAGATCCTACGGGTGATGGATCATGCAAGGAGATGTGATCAATCACAACCAGGATCTAAATGGGGTCTAATAAGTAATCATGATAAGTGAAAAACCCAATCAGGGAAATGTGATCGATCACACCTCCTATCAAGTGGGGTTCAATAGGCAGCCAAGATCAGTCACTTCGGAAAATGTGATTGTCATAAAAGGAAGCAGAAAAAGACTCGGGGCTCGAGGACCGCACCAAACCCTAAAGAAAGAAAAAAAATACAACCTTTCGATCGAGATCCCCAGCTAGGTAGACCGCATGTTCCTTCTTGAGGGACCTTGATGTAAAGAAGGAAAGGTCTCAAGCCACATGGAACCAATTGCACAAACTCTTAGCATGTATCAACCACAACGAGAGCCTCCACAAGAATGCCTAATCTTTAACTGTGTCATGATGACTTTAATACCATGTAGAATCAAAAAGACAAACAACCATACGAACCACAAAGCATACAAATATTTGCATGAAGCAGTTAAAGCACGTTTTGTGGTGTCAAGAAATGGATGATTCCATGTCTGAAAATTGCAGTTGAACGAAGAGCTAAAGAAAGTACAAAAAGAAACCGAAGAAAATATAAAGATTTACATGGAAAATCCACCTCAATGGGAAGGAAAGACCATTGGAGGTGATGTCCTAGAACTCACAGGCACTAGGGTTGTCTTCAGTTTCTCAACATGTGAAAAAAAAGAGGATGAACTACCCATATAGTCTCATAAAGTTAATGAATCCCCAGCCATGACCTATTAACCCACATAACACAAAACCACTCTACAAACACAATCAAACCAGATGAACTATCACTAGTTCCCTAAAATTCCAAATGTCTTATTTGTTTATTGGTGAAAGAAGTTTTTTAGCCAATCCTACTTAATGTGGGAAGAGGCTTTGTTGCTGTTGTTGTTGTACAGCTGAAAAATCAAAATCCTTCAACTCTAGTCGGATGGTAGATAATAGACACATAATGTTTGCTAAGAAAGTCAAGAAATCCTTAGAATACCTGTTTGAGGTGCAGAGTCAAAAGAGCCTGGCATGGAGGGGTAACGACTGGATCCTGTCGACTTTTCTTCAAATGTATTCCTTGCCATTGAAATAGACTGCCGTCTCGGTGTAAGTCTTGGGGACACAGATGCTGAGAACTTGGTAGGAGAATCTGGTGGAGTAAACCTCGGTGTTGTGTTTTGTGGTGTCAAGACATAGGTAATTCCAGGTCTCGAAACTGCAGTTGAACAAGCAGTTAAAGCGTAATCTGGATCAAAAACTTGCAGATAAAATGTAAAAAAAATGTGAAACATGTGACCTCCAGATTCAGCCGAGGTAATGTCCTCAGAAATAACACTATCGTTTTCAGTTAATCGTGCTCGAATAGAAGGTAATTTGGGCATTGTAACTTCCTCATCTGTAAGTACCATTCAAATGTTAATTATTGTGATGATGAATGCCAATAACTTCATTCATGGGATGATTGTATGTGAACACACCCGATGAAACAACCACAATAATCAGATGAAACCATAAATCTTTGAAATAAGATGTGGCATGCCTTGTTAAAGAAAAAGAGAAGCAAAAGCACAAAGGAAGAATGCTCTCACAAGTTCAAAGAAGACACCCGAATGCAATAAAAGTCAGGAAGATGACAGCACTTCGTAAAAAGCTAGTCATGATATTTCTTTAAAAAAAACTTGCATACAGTATTATAATGTACCCTTATATTGCAATAATTAGCATTAAATTGTGTACCTCCATAAGATGATACAGTAGAGATGGTTGAAGTGTTGGTGGCCTGCTTGGTTATAGAAACCTGGCTCGTTCCTGTTTTCTATAAGAAAATAAACATCCCAAACACATTCTACTCCATTAGAATGTAAACCATCTACGAAACTAAATAACCCGCTGGAGTTATTATTTAGAAGTGCTAAGCAACTTACTGAGGAATCCTCCTCCTCTTGAAGAGATTGCATTAGTGCCTTCCTGAAAACCTCAAGCTGCATCAAGATGTCTAAGTTGGTACTTAAATCAAAATGAAGAACAGAGGGCCCTTCTGGTCGAGAAATAAGAATGGGTGTTTTTTCCCTTTTTTTGTTCAGGAAACAGGACTTAATCATGCAAAGATTTAAAGCTGCACAATGTACTTATAACAAGAACATCCAGGAAACATATTTATTTAGGCTTGTTGAAGACAATAGGAACCTGCAGATGAGGGAATGCCAGACATTTCTATTGAAACAAACGGCGCACCGTGCATATACAATGTAAACATATACGACGACAACAACAAAGCTTTTTTCCACATTAAGTAGGGCCGTCTACATGGGTTCTTTGACTCCATTCAGATCTATCTCAGGTCTTTGTCGGGCTTACATCCAAAAAGCTAAGATCCCCATGGATAGTCTCATTCCAACACTTCTTGAGTCTTCCTCACCCTATTTTAGCCAGCTCAACATCCCAAAATTCGCATCTTCTAACGGGTGCATTGGTCGACCTCCTTTGCAAATAGTCAAACCATCTTAAGCGGGTTTCTCTCATTTTATCCTATATCAGGGCTACTCCAACTTTCCTTCAGATCGCATCATTCTAAATCTAATTTTTACGTGTATGACAACACATCCACCTTAGCATTTCATTTTTACCATTGTATCTGCACATGTCAATGGTTCACAAGCAACATTCAGATCCATAGAACATAGCATGTCTTATGGATGCTTTGTAAAATTTTCTTTTAGTTTTGGATGGAATTTTCTTATCACATGGAACAGTAGATGCTCCTCTCTACTTTAGCCAACCTGCATTTATTCTATGAGTAACATCTCCAGCGATCTCCAATGAAAAATGGTGAAGCCTTCTCCCACTATAAGTAGGATCGGCTACATGAATTCTTGCTCAAATCTATGCTAAAAGATTCGACTATTTTTTACGATAGTTGTCGACTACCTAACGCAACCCCCACAAGGGAGGATTTGAACCCTGGTCTTTTGGGTGGTAGGCACAATGCACTACCAGCATACCATTTAACGATTTTCCCATCATGTTGCAAAATAGATCCCAAGTATCTAAAAGAATCTCTTCTTAATTGTATTGTCACCAATCTTCACCCCAATTCCTTCACCACTGCCTCCATTAAATGTGCACTCCATAGATTTAGTCTTAGCCCTACTTACACAAAAATCCTTTAGTCTCTAAGGCATGCCTCCAAGCCTCAAGCTTCTCGTTTACTCCATCTCTAGTCTCATCAATCAACATAGTATCATCGGTGAAACTAAACATGCATCAGGGCATCTCATCATGAATGTAAGTAGTCAACTCGTCCATAATCAAAGTAAAAAGGAATCGCCTCAAAGTTGGACCTTGATGCAGACAAATGACAATGTCAATATAGTCAGTCTTCCCATACTGGATCGTTACACAAGATGAAGCCCCATCATATGTATCCTTTAGAAGGTTAATGTATGCGACATATACTTGTCTCTTCTACGAACTCTCCACAATATCTCCTCGTGGGACAGAATCATAAGCCGTCTCTAAATCAATAAAAACATAACATGTACACACATACAATGTAAACATATACTTAGCAAAAACGTAATAAAATGCATTTTCATTACATTTTCAAATCCTTCCAGAGGCAATCAACAAGGCATCATGTGGGAATGTGTATAAATCCATATTTAAACAAATGAGCATGTAAAATAAAAAAAGTATTTAAAAATTATGCATACAAAGCATTCAACAAGGAAATTGCCTTCGTGGTCATTCGGCTTCCTCTTGTGGTTTGCCTGCAAGATGCTATTCCTGTGGGAGGGTGGTCACAAGAAAGCTTCGTGTTGGTTCGGGTCTTCTCGCATGGTTCCTGCGCCGCGTAAGACATGCAACGTCGCCTGGGAGGCTCCCAACTTGCATGCTCCTTCCTTTGGGCCGTAGTGGCGAGTCTGGTTCACGCTCCTTCGCGCAGGTGGTTCGTGGCTCTCCTAACCCAGATCTCTCTGGTGCCTCTCTTGCGAGGGATTCTTCGTTGGGTTCGGCTTCGCGCTTCGCTAAGGGCGGGGTTCCTGCGTCGGTTCGGTCGGGGCGGTGGAGGCGCCCGGTGGCTCGGTGCATGTCCTCCGTGAACGGAAGGTCGGGAGCGACGGAATTGCTGTGGGTATGCTAAACGAAGGGTGTCTGATTGGAGCTTTGTGAAGTCAAGTTTGCATGAGTTCTTTGGACCTGCGTTCGAAGGTGACTTGGTGGTTCTAGACGCCTTTAGATGCTGCGTTCGTGGCCTATCGGAGGCTCAACGACAAAGTTTATTGATGAGCCCTCTCTTTGTGGGGCTTTCTTGGCGTCCTCTGCGATACGACGACGGAGCTTGCTTTGGCATAGAAATTTGTGTGGTTGAGGTGCGGGGGATCCATCTTCTTTCACGCAAGGTTCCGTTGTGGCTGGTCTTCTTCACCGGTGGGGGGAGCTGCTGGCGATTGTGGACGACGGATTCAACCCCGGCTCTGATTGGAAGTCAACTAGGGTCCTTCTGGAATGCGGCAGGAACTCGCTACCTGACTTTTTGGGGAAGGTGTTCTTCGAGACCCTTCTCTGTAGGTCGTTTCTCATTCCCGATCGAGATTTCCTTTGTGCGGGCTCTTCGTCAGCCTCCGGCGGTGGCACGGCCGGCGCTGCCTCCAGTTGGGACGATGGACCCCATTCCCTCGCACGACACCTCGTCTCCTGTTGGCCACCTGGCGGTGCATGGGGGCGCCTGCGAAGAGTCGCTCCTGCATGGGGGCGCCTGCGAGGCGTCGGTCCCTTGGCTGGATTTCGGGCGACCCTTCAATGATTCTCCTTGCTTCCCGAGTGATATTGCCTTATGTGGCGACCCGCAGCTGTGGGGCCCTTCCGAGGTCGATTCTCTATTTGGCTCTTTTGCATGGAAGATTGGCAGTACGAAATTCACGTCCTTTTGGGGTGCAAGAAAGTGTCTTCTCTCCACGGATGTGGACGCTGGCGGGTCGGGTATTATCGGATCTTGGCCTGCAGGGGACTCCTCTATTATCCTGGCGGACTCGGATCAGGGCTCTTCTCGGGCCTCGGTTGGTACCTTCACAGCGATATCTAATGTGGAGGAGATTAGGCCCATCTCTCCTTCTGTCCTTCCATCCTGGGAGGCTCCCGTCGTCTTTGGGGATTATTCTAGGCCCTTATTGCTTGATTCTTCCCGGCTCTCCATCTTGGGCACTCCTCCCATGGCTGCGGTGGGCTATCGCCCACCCATGATTTGCTTATTTCCGTCAGGCAAGGTTCAGGAAAGCGGTATGCGTATGCGTTCGGACTGGTCACCGAATACTGATTAAGCGGTATGCGGGGGCATATGCGGGGTATATGCAGTTCTAAGCGGTTTTCTAATTTTTAATTTAAAAATAAAAAAATATCTATGAATAACATTACAACTGAAAATATGTATCTAAGTGGAGTTAAAGAAGATCTAAGAAAGACGGTTTATGTTAGAAGGATGTGCATATATACTTTTAATTGTCTCATATTTAATCACAAAAAAACATTTACCATAAAAACTTTACATCATATGATCCGTAACAACAAAACTTCAATACACAAACATGCACTATATAAGCAAAACCTCAATCGGCATATATAAAAAATATTCGACGATACATTGCATATACTTGTGAAAATAGTACATGAGAAAAACATAGAACATCGCATATACATAATGGTATAATGTATTGTATAGAAATGCATGTCATACTCTAACAATTGAATGAAGAGGCAGAGTTACAGAATTAATGACCTGAATGAAAGATTGAAAAGTTGGAGCTGCTGGAGCAGTATGCGGGGCATATACGGGATATGCGGGGCATATGCGGGCCGCATATGCGGGGAGGGCGCATAATGCACTGATTCAAGTAATCGGTGCGGTCTGCACGCCGTACAGGCATATGCGGCCGCATATGCGGTCCGTGCGGCCGATTTAGTGAACACTGCCGTCAGGGTGAATCGGACTCGATTTGCGGTCTTGAACAAGGTTCGCGGTCAGATGCGCGATCGGGGAAGCGTTATCGGAGGCGGGCAGATCTCGTTCGCGAGCGGCGCCGGTTCATTCCTGTGCTACTCTGCGTGACTCGATGGCGGAGGTGGCTGGCCTCGCACCCTCTGATGGGAGCCGACTCTTTCCTTAATGAAAATCATCTCCTGGAATGTCAGGGGTTGGGGGACGACGTGAAGAGGAAGGCTTTGGGCGCCCGCTTGTCGGAGTGGGCTTGCGACGTGGCTTTGATTCAGGAGACGAAGTTGCAGGGCTTGGACGAGGCTCTTTGGAGGTCCTTTGGTGCGGGGTCGCTGGATTCCTTTGTGGCGCTGGATGCGGTGGGAGCGGCGGGAGGCATCTTCATTGCTTGGAAGTCGAATCTCTTCTCTCAGGAGTCCACCTTGATGGGGAGGCATATGGTATCGATGTTGCTTGTTAGAAGGGACCTTCCCACTCATATTGCTATTTCTTCTGTGTATGGACCTTGCTGTCAGATCAGCAGAGCGGAGCTGTGGGATGATTTGCGTGCTGCGGGCCGTGCTTTCGAAGGCATTTCGTGGATCATTGGGGGAGACTTTAATGTCACTATTCATTCGTCTGATCGCCCCCGGGCTAGGGGGATTGCGACCCGGGTTCTCTATCCTTTAGGGAGACTCTCGACTTTTTGGCACTGGAAAACTTGGTAGCTTCTGATATTAATTATACTTGGAGGAGCGACATTCGCGTTCCCACCTTGACAGGTTATTGGCTTCGAGAGCTATGATGGAAAGATTCCCTTCCTGCTCGGTCTCTTCGAGACCGAGAGCTTTCTCTGACCACTTGCCAATACTTTGGGACTCTGGCGAGAATCTTTCCCCGAGGGGCATCTTTAGATACGAACGTTGTTGGCTCTTGGAGCCTTCTTTTCGTGCGGTGGTCAATGATCACTGGGTCTCTACTCCGGTGGAGGGCTCTGCGGCTGCTCGTCTTAATCAAAAGCTTGATTCCTTGCGTACGCGATTGGCCCGCTTTAAGCGTGAGTCGCGTTTGGCGAGGGCGACTCTAAGAAAAGAGGCGGGGGAGATTATTTCTAGACTTGACTCTGTGGAGAATGAGAGGACTCTTAACGTCACTGAACTCGAGCAGCGCTCTTCTGCGCAAATCAAGGTGGCGGATGAAGACAAGAAAAGAGCTATCGAATGGCGTCAGCGATCCAGACTCAGATGGCTTAAGGACGGCGACGCGAACTCGGCCTATTTCCACAGGGTTGCTAGCGGGAGGAAACGGAACAATACGCTGCGGGCTATTTCTGTTGATGGGCAGCGGTTCGTTGGGGATAGCCCTATGGGTGCTGCCATTTCGGAGCATTTCAGGGACGCCATGTCGGTTCGTCATCCTCGCCGCTGGAAGTGGCTCAGATTAGGGGTTCCCACTATCTCTGCGGAGGAGTGTGCCATGCTTACTAGGCCGGTTACTATGTTGGAGACTAAGGAGGCCATGTGGGATCTAAATCCTGACGCGTCCCCCGGCCCTGATGGCTTCTCAGTTGCATTCTTCAAGGACTTTAGGGATTTGGTGGGAAAGGAAGTATTCGAGGTGGTTGTGGAGTTCTGTGGAGGAAATGCGGGGTTTGATAGACTAAATAGAGCCCTTCTTCTCCTGATTCCTAAAAGGGAGGCGGTGGAGGACATTGGGGATTTCCGCCCCGTCTCCATTTCAAATGCTGTTTATTTAATTGTCGCTAAAGTCCTGGCCAGGAGACTCTCTAAGGTGTTGGACCCGCTTATCTCGCCCGTTCAGGCGGCATTCATCAAAGGCAGGCAAATATCGGATTGTATTGTGGTTGCGTCGGAGATGGTGGCGGATTGGAAAACCTCGGGGCGTCAAGGCGTTCTATGGAAGATCGATTTTGCCAAAGCTTATGACAGCATCGATTGGGCCTTTCTTTGGTCTGTACTCAAGAGGCGTGGTTTCCCTAACTTGTGGATATCATGGATGCGGCGTTGCGTTATGACTTCCTCCTTTTCTCTTCTGCTGAATGGCGGGTTGGAGGGGGGCCGCTTTCAACCACGTCGGGCCTTCGGCAAGGTTGCCCCCTTGCCCCCCTCCTGTTCGTGATTGCGTCGGACGTTTTGGCTCCAATGGTGGCCCGGGTGGTTGACGCAGGCCTATCTAAGGGATTCTCTAAGGGGACCATCTCGGTGCCTCTTATTCAATTCGCGGACGTTGTGTAGGGGGTGAGTCGGAACTTGCGGCCATGTCGGTGACTTTAGACCTCTTCAGTGAACTATCCGACTTACGCATAAATGGCAATAAATCGAAGGTCATTGCTTTTGGTGTTTCGGAGGCGCGTGCTTCGGATTTCGCCAACATTTTGGGCTCTGCTTTGGCCAGCCTCCCGCTGGATTACCTGGGCCTTCCATTGGTGGTTGGGAGGCCTAGATTGAAGGATTGGAGCACGGTGGTGGAGAAGGTGGAGGCGAGATTGGCTAGCTGGCGCGCTGCTCTTCTTTCCAAAGGAGGAAGACTGGTTCTTCTTCGCTCGGTCCTGGCCGCTATTCCTGTTCACTTTTTATCGACCCGTCGGATGCCTGCGGGGATTGGCAGTAGACTGGAATCTTGCTTCAAGAAGTTCCTTTGGGGGAAATCGGGCAGTGGTGGGAGGGAGATTCACCTGGTCGCTTGGGAGGAGGTGTTGAGGGAGAAGTCGGCGGGAGGTTTGGGGGTAAGGAGTCTCAGATTGATCAACGATGCCTTCTTCCTTAAATGGGCAACCAGGGTCTGGGGAAGTGATGGTAGCTTCTTCATTACCATCTTGAGGGTTCTTCACGGGCGGGCGTGGCCTGGTGTGGGAGCTTCGGAGGACGTGGACGGGAGTTCTCCATTTTGGCGTGGTATTCAGGTGGCTTTCGTTAAATATAGATCGTCTTTCAAACCTGTGCTCGGTGACGGCCGCGTTTTCTCCTTCTGGAATGATTGCTGGTTGGGAGGGGAGCCACTTTCTTCTCGCTTCCCTCGTCTTTTCGCTTTGGCGGAAAATAAGGAAGCCTCCGTCGCTTCCTGCTGGGTGGACGATTCTTGGTCTCCTCGCTTTCTGGGCTCCTTCTCCGATCAGAGGTTCGATGATTTTCTGGCTTTGATGAATGCTCTTGCTCAGGCGGGATCTCCCTCTGGTGGCTTGGATCACTGGGTTTGGAGGGACGGTCCCTTCTCAACTCGGAAGGCTTACAGGTCTTTGCTACGTTCTCCGCCTCCTAGTTCAGACTCTTTGGTGCGTGACTGTGGCTTCTTCTGGGGACTGGGCTTACCATTACGTATCATCTTCTTCCTTTGGCTCTTACGTAGAAGGAGGCTCATGACGCGCGATCGTTGTTCCAGGTTGATCCCCTCGGTCTCTAACACTTGCGGCCTGTGCCTTTCGAATGTGGAAACTCTGGACCATCTGCTCTTTCTTTGCCCCATGGTCCGGGAAATGTGGGACGACCCCTTTGTGAATTGGATGCTCGCTCGTGATGTGGAGTCCTTCTGCGACTCCCTCTTCTCTAACAGGCGGTTGGAGAGAAGGCGTTTTCTTGCTCCGGTGGCTTGCTTGTGGTCGTTATGGCTTGCTCGCAACGAGGCCCTCTTCTCCGAGCAACGGTTTTACCTGGAGAATGTCTTTTGCCGTGCTAGGGCTTTGGTGGCTGATTGGTGCCTTGTGTGATTTGCATGTTCTCTCCTTCTGTTTAGGTGCTGGCTGCCAACCTCGGGAGGCTACTTGCCTCCTTCGCGGGGGGGGCTTTGTTTTTTCGATTTCTTCTTTTGTAACGCCAACTTTCTCTCTTAATAAATTGGGGTGAGCACCATGGTGTGTATCCCCCTCTTCTTGGCTTCAAAAAAAGAAACAAGGAAATTTCCTTGGAGAAACAACACACCCAATTTACAATTGATTGGATCTTGGCATGCTACTCCCAGAGCCTAACGACTGACGGTTCATCACCACGCACAATGCACTATTTTTGTCTTCGCACTAATTCAACTCTAGAATGAAAGTCCAATGACAGTCACATGGTCTCAAGGAGCAATGGAGGGAGAGGAAGAGAGGGAGAAGAAAGTATGATTTTATTTTGTCATGACCCACAACAAGACAGAAGTGATTGAGATGGAAAGATCATGAGTTTCAGTTTTCAAAAAGTGAAAAAATGAAGAGTTTGTGGCTTCTGGCAATTGCCTAAGATCTTCAACCTCGATGAGAGGAAGCTTTGTGTAATCTAGATCCAATTAAAGCCGAACCAGACCCGATTAGGGTCCGTATAATTCAATAAAGTTATTAATCAACGTTAAATGACCTAAATTGATCTATTTATTACGAATAAAAAGTCGTTCGGTCGCAATCGATCAAACATCAATCGCATCGTAATGCTTACTATGAAAAAGCCACATCACAAAATCAAAAACCGTAAAACAAATCAAGACTGTCATAAAATTCGATTCGACTTGATATTATGGCCGACAGCAAACCTGACTTTGAAATAAGACCAACAGAATCGACCGTTCATAAATCGGAGGTCATTTGATATTTTTAAATCACAAAATTTGACCGCAAACTAAAATCGTATCTCGAAAATTTCGGGGATTCATCTTCAATCCAAAGTATATGGATATTATACCATATTGATTGTCGTTTAGAGATGATCGAAACAAGCTATTTCGCATCGAAATCCGACATTCGAGGCACGAATACAGACATTTTTAAACATCTCAAATAAATGAATTAAAAAAATAAAAATAAAAATTTAAAATTCTGCTACTGTTGTCTCTAAAAAAATCTAGCAGTAAAAAAAAAGATTTATGACATCAACGAGCGATGTCAGCTTGTTGATGTCATTGTTTATGTCACCATATGAGGTCGTAAAAAAAGAGGAAGATTCCAAGAAGGAACCTCCCTTCTTCTCTTCCTATTTCTCTCTTTCTCCTCTCCAATTCCAACGTTGAATCCCTCCCTTCTTCTCCACTTCTTTTCTATTACATTTCTTTTCTTTCCCTCCATATTCTCCAACGAACGAGCAGATCCCCAGCCCCTCCCTCTCTTTGCTAAAGATTAAGCTGCAGCAACAGCAGCTGCATCTCTCGGTTGAAGCTCTTCAGCACCTCCAAGTTGCTGCAACCTTCCCCAACCGAGAAAGCCCCTAATTTCCAATCATCTCCAGCTAAGAAAACAGGAGTACTGTTTCTGCTGCCTTCATTCCAGCAGCCCAGAAGTCTATTGTTGCATGCCTTTATCTCTAAATTGGTGATCTTTTAGGTACAGTCGTCTCCCTTATTGTTGTTATGCATGTGCTCTTCTCATTTTTCTTTCCCCTCTAAATAGTTAGAAATGAATATATCAGAAGAGATTGCTGGAAACTAAGTTCAGAATGTAGAATGATCAGTTATGTGGTTCCCACATATACCTGGCCTTGTGGCCTTGTTACATTGATGCTGTCTATCTACATCACATGCATATTATAAAATAAGAAAGACTGGGGGCTTTTAGGGGGTAATATTTCTTAATAGGTTATTACTGTAAACTGTGAATATATTCTTAGTAAAAAAGAAAAAAAAATGATTTGAAAAGTTAATTTTCTGATGACAGATGTTACTTTTACAATTGTTATACTATTGCTTTAAGAAGGAACAATCGAGTTCGTAGAAAGGGTGGCAAATGGAATCCAAGAGTTGGGTTTATATATATTTGAAATCCATAGATGTGACTTAGATACTTGTTTATATCATAGTCTAACAAAAAGATAAAATAACTTTTCAAGTTTAAATCCCTGAATACAGTAAGATGTCGTTATCCCTAACTGTTTTGAACTCATCAATATTCAAATTTATACGAAATGAATTGTGATTAGTCAAAGCATCTTTTCAGATTCTATTTATAGAATCCATAGAGAACACAATTGATTAAAGATCTAGATATCCACAGGTATAAAGCAAGCATTGTTCTTGTGATGATAGTATTCACAGACTTACCTGTAACAGTGAGTTCATACCCATAAGATCTGAAGATAACATCAATATTCTGCAAGTTTAGTTTCAACTACAGATTGAACTATTAGTTGTTAATTTAGGTCCTTAGTTAAATCATATCTTTATGATCATCTCCAGTGAACTTCAATTCATTCTCTTTTTACACTAATGTATCGACTGTCTGTTCTATCACCAACTCATGTTACAAATTTAGTTGTAGCTAGTTGTTAACATAACTAGGACGATCATCAAGACAAATTCATCAAACTATGTGTGCTAGCGTAATCTTGATTGTTGATTATAACACTGTATCGATTGTCAAGATGGAGTAAAATTTCATGGAATGATTAAAAGGATCGACTAGGCTTAGTTCTTCTTGCTAAAATTTTAAATCTCTGTTGAACTGAATGTATCGCAGAAAAGAGAGTTGTATATTTGCATTACATTGTTGAATACCAAAATTTATTCAACCATGTTGTCGGCACAAAAGAATCTTAGAGTTGTGGGATCCATCATTATAAAGTCTTTTCATCACAATATGTTCTAGAATCAGTATCTCAAAACTCTGTAATACATGAGATGGCAAGCATATGTTATATATAATCCCTTAGTCCAGTGGAGTATCTTAAAGAAAACGTAACACCTCAGTGGGTTATAAATAGTTGTGAATCAATAAAGATGGATATATGTGCCGGTTAAGGTGACCCTTACACATGACTGTGTGAGGGCGCGGTGACCCTCAACTGGACGGAGGAAAGGAAGCCCAATTAGGGCAGTGGCCGCCAAGTGTTCAGAGGTTTGGCTTGCGTGGGAAGTTAGCACCCAGGTTCGTGGGTCCCTTTGAGATTATTCAACGGATTGGAAAAGTTTCCTATAGACTTGCGCTTCCTCCACATATTTCGGCAATACATGATGTATTTCATGTATCAAATCTGAGAAAGTACATTAAGGATCCAGAGCATAAGATAAGTTATGATGATTTACATGTTGAGCCAGACTTGACATACCAAGAGATACCTGTGCAAATACTTGACAAGGATATTAAGAAGTTGAGAAACAAAGAGGTTCCTCTAGTTAAAGTATTGGGGCGGAACCAAGAGTTTGAAGAAGCCACATGGGAACCTGAGGCAAAAATGAGAGAGAAATACCCCTACTTGTTTGAGTAATAACACTATGTGTTGTATATCTTCTTTATAAATGAAATGGCGTTCATTCTCTTTAAGGTTGTTATGCCTGCATTTCTAGTCTCGAGGACGAGACTTCCTTTAAGGTTGTTATAATTGTAAAGCCTTGAACTTGGTATATCTCGGATCCTATATAATATGATCCGGCTCGTCAAGAGGAAACCAACGGAATTTGTTTCGTGTGAATCGGACTTCGTTTCGGTTTGTTATGAATTTCGGAAGAAAGAGAAGTAAGGAGGGTTAAGATGTCATTAACCCATAATGATTGTCATTAAGACTAATTAAACGTGATTAAAGAAACTAATGATAGATTAAAAACCGCTAACAATCATTAGCAAACACTAATCAATAGTTAGCAAAAGATAAGCGTAAGCCGTAAAAGTTAAATCGTGATTAGTAAAAGTTAATCATGATAGTGTTAATTAAGCGTCATTAGCGAATCTAGAATCCTCTAGAATGTTCTAACTTAAGCCCCAAGTTTGGGATAAGTTTTGGCTAAAACCATGGGTCAAAACCATGGTCCGCTAAACCATGGTTAAGGTCTAAACCATGGTTTTCTAACCATGGTTAGTGGTTTTCGGGAGCCTATAAATAGACCCCCCCTACCCATTCATTCTCTATGATTTCCACTACCACCACCACCCCAAGGGCTAGGGTCGAGAGGTCGGGAGGAGGAGTGGGAGACGAGGAAGGAGCGCTAGCGAAGCGCTGATCTAGGAACCCATTCTTTTTTACGATTTTTATGCGAGCTCGCAATGTTTTTACACCTAGTTGGGATCCCGACTTTTGATTGGTTCTGTTGACCCTCTATTTTAGGGTACCTAGGATGAGGGTCCCTCGGTTTTAGTTTTTCATACGAGCTTGTTAGCCTGTACTAGTCAAGCCGGTTTCTAGAGTGACTTTTCCGGAGGGTCTCTCTCACCCGTCTCACTGGCGTAGTTTTGGAGTAGACCTATCCCTCTAATGGACTGCACTTCCACTTAGAGGGCAAGACGGAATGGTCTCTTAGAAGACTTCTTCACCGCTTGAGTTTTGGTTACTTTCCGCCAATAGGCTTGGCGATGGATACATCCGAATCAGTTATAGTTGAATCTGAAAGAGTTATAATTAGGCATTGAAATAAATTACAGTGGAGTTGGCTTAGAGATGAGATCAATTACAATTGTGTTGGTCTAGTGTTGAGATTAATCACAATTGAGTTTGACTAATAGTTGAATTTAGTACAGAATGATCATTTATCATAAATCCTCAATCATCGACAATTCATCGGATCTCAGAATTACTACTTTCAGTGATAAGTTAAGCTGGTGGACGTGTTGGGAACTTAATTAAGATGCATTGCACTTTCATTGCATGCCTACGGAGGGACCTCAACCCTAAGGCTCTCTCACGCCTTAAAGTCATAGTGTGAGGTCATATTCAGACCAAGGCTACTGACTATCCACTAGACTTGAAAGGTTAGATAGAATCACAAATCAGATCAGAACCTCGTCATTCTCATTATTAAAATCTTTAAACATGATCCCAAAATAATAAAAGAAAATACATACATATATGGATCACCAATTTAATATATGAAAATGTTATATATACAAAAAATTATAAAGTGATGGGAAATCATGAGGCATACATACAAAACAGTTGAAAATCATTTTCTATGTAGATAGTTTTGTTAAATTTAAATATCATTACCTCTCTACTTGCTTTCTTTTAGACACATTAAATTCTATTATTTATGATATATACTTTTTTTATGGATATTTATGATATATACTGGAATGTACACAACATCCGTTGACGTCTTTTTCTTCCTTGCATGCTTGGCAGGCAAATCGCCTACGTTGCAGTAGCAGATTGATGATACTAAGCATACCCGCATATATCAGATGGTACAATTGTAGTTTTTGTTTAGTTTTTGAGGTAAATGCTTTCTTTTCACTTCTGTATATTTTTGGGATATATGTACAAACTGTCAGCCTAGTTTGTTACATGTTGTGTGTGTGTGTATATATATATGGAAATTATTAGAATGAAAAATTAGTGGCACTTCTTGTTGTTGTTATGTGGTTGTTAAATTAGTGTGAATGTCAAATGCAAATGTGAAAAATTTTTCCCTAAAATTCAAGTAGTTAATGACATCACTGATGAAACTCGATTTCATCATCTTTATTTCTCATTATTAACCCCCTTTCTTAAATATATGTCAATAAAACCCAGTTAATGTCCTGTAATTATCAGAGTCTCAAATAAACTAAAAACCACAAAAAAATGGCAAAATAAAAATCCGTGGTATTCGCCAACCGCCTCTAGGTCTTCCCAGTCATCCACCTCCTCCGCGCATCACTCCACTATTCACGATACCCTTCCAGTCTCCCCACTTCTGCCCTTAAACCCACGTCTCTACGCACCTGGACCGCCAACTCGCCCTTTAAATCCACCGCCTCCCTCACTGATACACCTCGTCCACCTTTACGCGAGGGTTCGCCCAGCCCTCCTCCGTCTCCCTGTGACAGGGGGAGGCGGAGGATCGAGCGACGACGACGAAACCCCTCCGATGAGACCCTCCGCCACACACGGCGGAGTTGCGGCTCTAGTGACCGCCCGAGCTCGCTGGGACGGCCGCCCAGCATGTTGCGAAGACCCTGAGCTCCTCGCGGAGCTCAGGCACAGGCCACATCGCCCGCCCGACGTCAGGTAAGCCCCTCTTTCTCTCTTTGCATTTTCTTCGTCTTTTAATTATTTAATTAAGCTTCGTGAATCAATTTCGCCTTCCGATGACCACCTCCTTAGCTCCGCCGCACTTCCCCCTTTCTCGCACACTCCTCCGATCATATTTTCCCTTCCTCCATACCTCAAACCATCTCCGACCCACCTCCTCTGCCACCCACGGCAGAGGAGCTTCGAGCTATCACATTCTCCACTCATCGAGCTCCCACTCCATTCACGCACGCACCTCTATGCCTCGGCTCTGTGCTACTAACGCTGCAGGACGCCAATTTGATCAATGGCCGGAGCCTGGTCGGAGCTGACTTCATCGACACCGCAGTTGCCAGCCGAGCGCCGACGAGGGACGCCAGAGGGTCCTGGATCTTCCCCGTGTTCCCCGCTTCATCGACAACCATTCCTTGGGCTTGGGAGAGGACCAGATCGACGGAGAACGAGCGGCGGAGGAAAGCCACCTTCGCCGGAGCTCTATTCCCTCCGCCAGCCACTGAAGAAGACGACGAAGCAGTTGCCGTCGGATGGTCTTTGACCAGCGACCATCTGACGGCCCAGATGAGCCCACGTCACCGCTCAGAACTACTTCCAGGTACCGTTGGATCCTCCAGATGCAACGGTTCCTATGCTGCCACGTCGTCTAACCAGGATCTCACAGCAGCCATCCGATCGTCACAATCGGATGGCCCATCTTCGGCCACATGTCTTCATCAGAGCTACTCCGAGCCTCAGCATCCGAGCCTTTAGGCTTAGAAGCTCCCGAGCCTGCTCCCGAGCCCGAACCAGTATCCAAGCCTAGCCGAAGCTACCCCGAGCCTCTGCCAAGCCTGACTCCAAGCCGGGATAGCACGTGCATCGCACGTGCTACTCTGGGAAATTTGCAGAGATGTCCACAATGTTCTTCAATATTGCAAAAAGGTCCCCAAGCGTATGGTTTATTTACAGGGAAGATCCCGCAACTTATTTTTATTGCATTTTAGTCCCTCCCAGGGACCTTTTTGTAGTTATCTTTTCATGTTTTCTTTCAGTTATGCCCTTGCTTTCCTTTATGCATATCTTGAGCTACGTATGTCCAATTGAGTTGATTTCAGTTTCATTTTAAAGCTGGTTTGATGATCTTTCTAATGGCATGCTTAATTGTTGTTTTGGACACAATGAATTTTGATGTATTATTCTATAGCCATGTGTCTCTAATTTCTTAACTTCTGTCTTGTTCAACTTGATTTTGTCATACCAGTTAATCTGAAATTAACTTATGGTTTAATTGGCTCATCATCTTGATCTAGGGCATATCTGTGATGTATTTACATTGCATCTCTTGCATAATAAAAATTTATAAAAAAAATGCATGTTTGTTTTGAATGCATTGTCGTGTCTGCATAATTTGACCTATATACCTGTAACTCAACACTTAGCTAAATAGACTAAAATCCGATTAATATGAGAGAGGCTCATGTCCCTGAGTTCGACCTTGGTATCTTACCAAGTAAAAAGAAATAAATTATGATCATCTTATTTTGATCTATCATACACATGTTTAAATGAGATGATCTCTTTGATGAGCCCGAATTGGCCCGACTGCTACGACATTTATCAAGTGTTAAAAACACTCTTTTAAAGGGCCGATTTTGCGGTTCGTCAAATGGCGCCGTTGCCGGGGACACGGCTCATTTCTCATATTTTCTGGAATTTTGTTTATTTTATTAAGTGTTCATTTTATAGGTCAAAGTGTTCATCTAATCTGCATTATAAAATCTTTTCTTCTTATTTGATCTCTAACCGTTGCTTTTGTGGCAGGACCCTTGACGGATCAAGGAGGCGAGGAGCAAGAAGCTTCCCGCTGCGAGGAGCCGCAAAACATACGTGGAGCAAATAGGGAGGAAAAAAATGTCGCATTTTACTTTTTGCATGTCATGTAATAATTCGTCGTTTACAGCGGTCTTCGATCGAAGACTCGCGGTTGTAATCGAACGATCGTGGTTGTGTGGGGATCGTCCCCACTTGAGTGTCGACTTAGGACCAGGCACGCGGCTCTTTGAGCGGTTTTCACTTTTCTTCTTTTACGTGCTTGCTCGTAGGTTAGGACACACTTTAAATTTAGACGCACACAATCTCGCATCACTTAGCCAAAATTTAATGAAAATCATTCACCGCTAATAGATGCATGACTAGGTGCGGCTTTTATCGACTTGCATACATAGTGATCTCGGTTTTCAAAATGGCCCAAGTTTTTCACATATGTATTGCCAAATCACTGCTTGATTTCTCGCTTAGCCTAGATCGCGGTTTTTATCGAATACACAGCTTTTCTCGGTTTCTTTTTCCTGGCTTGATCATCTAGGTTAATGGAAAAAGGGAATGAGCGGTAGACGATGATTTCTTGATTTTTGGGCTAACCATAATTCAGTGATAACCTAAAATAAATTGGGACTGTTAATTGCAAGTCAACATAAAATGGAGTAAAATTCGGTTTTGGGAGAGCAACACCCTCGGTTACGCATTGGTTTTAACTTCACATTTTTTTCTCCGCGTAAATATCTAATGTTTTATCACCAATAAAACCGACAAGATAATAAACCAACTGTGGTTGGTTTCATGTGTGTGTTGGTGAACCTGAGGGTCTTGCTTGCTTGATTGAGCCATGTTTGCTTCGATACACACCCCAAAACCTTAGTCCCTCCATTTCATCTCCGAAGATTCATCCGCTCACTTGTAAATCCATCCCTCTTCTTCGTTCCCCTTGGGACCCTCCCAACATCAAATTCCATCTTTATACTTAGGCTAATCTCAGCCTAAGTATAGGGGGGACCCGAGTCCCTGTGATTTCTCTACTCATCCTTCCTTGCCTTTGTACTTAGGTTATTTCTAACCTAAGTATAGGGGGAGCCCCTCTTAGCTCCCGTATATTTCTCTGTACTTAAATGGACCTATGGACTCATATCATCTAGTGCTATGAGGACATAGCAAAGTTTAAGGATAGGGGGATATACCGTATATACAATTTACTTACTTTAGCTATAATCTGAAAAAATTGAAAAATTTAAAACTTTTTGGCTAAAGTAAAATTCTTTGGACTAAGAGAACTCAAATGATTTCACGGCTTTTCTATACTATGTTACATTATTTTGATAAAGATATTTTCGAAAACGATTTGAAAAATGAGTTTCTCTTGTTTTGAAAAATCTTTTTGAAAAATGTTTTGAAAATCTTTTATTTGTGTGACATGGTCTTGAAAGTCTTTTATCAAGGAAAGTTGATCTAACCTGTGTTTTAACTTTAAACTAAAACCCATAAAAATGAGAAAAATTCAAAAAAATTGTTTTTAAATGAAGGAGTTGGATTAAACCTCTACGCTTACACTTTCACCCAGGATCTGAAATGTTCTAGGAAACTTGATTTATGAGGTCTTTGAGACTTTAGGTTAACCAGCCTTAGCCATCAGGGTCATAGACTTAATTATCCACATTCCCTTAGGTCTCTAGATTTGCATGCTATATTCCATGCTTAGTCTAAGACTTAAAGAATATGATCAGCACATCACATGCACGACTGCGGTTTTTGATTGAGATGAGTTGACTTTTCACCTGAGGGATTGGGATGAGGGATTCGAGTCTGGATTTGATCTAATGATGCTCGAGGATGGGATAAAATCTTTGAAGGCTTCATGAAACCTGAGTGTCAGCAATTTAGCCAGTATGAGAACTTGGTTCTTATACTAATCTCTTGATATTGACCTAAGTGCCTGGGTGTGAAATATATAAAAAAATGTTGATCAGTGTGCGCCAACTCTTGGTAAAAGCAGTGGAGCTAGCCAAAAAAATTATACAAGTCAATGAAATTTCAAAGAAAATCTCTCATTCCACAAAGTCAAAATATCAAAGAGCTTCCACCAAAGGCGAGCGCTCCCAAAACTTTTTCAAAGTGTCCACTTGGACCACCGCTATTAAGACCAGGAGTCGGGCTTGCACCAAAAAAGGGCTCTGCATCGTAAATGCTACAAGTCTGGGTGTCAAAGGTACGATAGGTACTCAAAAGAGACACACCCCGGTGTATTCCCAGGAAAACAAGTGCAGACGGCTCCAACTTCTCTTGACGGACGCACTGATCAACACCAAAAAAAATGTGTTGTGTAAAAGGCACTAGAGAGAATCCTTGTTCCAATGAGAGGGAGAGAAGAATTGACACAATCCCATGCCCTCCATTTCTGGCCTACCATCTACATTTTCTAAGTCTGACAACTAAAGAGACGGTAGACTGAATGCAAGATTGGATTTATTCCCTAGTGTTGAGGTTTGGGTCGGTAGGAGAATTTCTCGGATCGAGACTTTGGGTGAAGATTTGACTCTACTCTCGAAATTGCAGTCAACACTAAATGTCACATCCTTTAGATTATATGTACATCAGAGAGAGTCTAGAGAATTAGAGGAATTGGGTACCTCTTGATTAAGGCTGGGTTGAACTCGAGAATTTTGGACCTCTAAAATTGAGCCGACTTGAGCAGATTGGATCCTGTATTCACATGCACAAGGGGGCTAATCCAACTCAGTCATTCTTTTTGATGCTCGAGGACGAGCATAGTTTAAGTATAGGGGGGTGATGAAACTCGATTTCATCATCTTTATTTCTCATTATTAACCCCCTTGCTTAAATATATGTCAATAAAACCCAGTTAATGTCCTGTAATTCTCAGAGTCTCAAATAAACTAAAAACCACAAAAAAATGGCAAAATAAAAATCCGTGGTATTTTTAGACTTAAAAATACCTTCAAAAATATTTCGGGTCCTTGTCTGATTTCATCTCCAGTTTTGGTCAACATATAACTTGTAGATCTCGTCAAGATCTACAACTTTCATGTTTTGAGTTTTCTCAAATTCGGCCAAATTAAGCCTCAAAAATCAAAAATACCCTCGGAATAATCTGATTGGGCCACGTGGCCCATTCTGGGGGCGCCACGTGGCCCCGCCTCTCTTGTCTTATCCGCCCTCGCTCCGAGCCGTTGGATCTTCTCCTGATCCAACGATCCAGTCTTCTCCACGATCCGCTTATATTCCCTGCCGTCTGATCATCTCCCGCCTTCAATCCGCACCGCTCGTTCGCGCCTTGCGCAGAGCGCGCCACATGTCGCGTTGTGCGCCATTCGATCGCACTCCAGATCGTCAATCGCCACCGCTTAATCCACTCCCTGTTCTCAGTCGTTTGATCAGATCCTTGGTCTCATCTAGGCCGTCCTTTAGCGCCTCGCTCTCGATACGCCACGTGGCTCAATCGCTGCCTCTCGATCATATCGGCTGAGATGTAATCACACCCGTCCTTCAGCGCCTAACTGTCAGCCGTTGGATCCCCAGATCCAACGGCCGACAGCCATCGTCAACCTCTGGCTCCCTCCTCTTTCACACGATCCCACTCCGCGCGGACCTCTTCCCCTTTCCTTTTTCTCCACCACTCCAGACCACCTCTTCCTTCGCCATCCGCCTCTAGGTCTTCCCCAGTCATCCACCTCCTCCGCGCATCACTCCACTATTCACGATACCCTTCCAGTCTCCCCACTTCTGCCCTTAAACCCACGTCGCCACGCACCTGGACCGCCAACTCGCCCTTTAAATCCACCGCCTCCCTCACCGATACACCTCGTCCACCTTTACGCGAGGGTTCGCCCAGCCCTCCTCCGTCTCCCTGTGACAGGGGGAGGCGGAGGATCGAACGACGACGACGAAACCCCTCCGGTGAGACCCTCCGCCACACACGGCGGAGTTGCGACGCTTAGCGACCGCCCGAGCTCGCTGGGACGGCCGCCCAGCATGTTGCGAAGACCCTGAGCTCCTCGCGGAGCTCAAGCACAGGCCACATCGCCCGCCCGACGTCAGGTAAGCCCCTCTTTCTCTCTTTGCATTTTCTTCGTCTTTTAATTATTTAATTAAGCTTCGTGAATCAATTTCTCCTTCCGATGACCACCTCTTTAGCTCCGCCGCACTTCCCCCTTTCTCGCACACTCCTCCGATCATATTTTCCCTTCCTCCATACCTCAAACCATCTCCGACCCACCTCCTCCGCCACCCACGGTGGAGGAGCTTCGAGCTCTCACATTCTCCACTCATCGAGCTCCCACTCCATTCACGTACGCACCTCTATGCCTCGGCTATGTGCTACTAACGCTGCAGGACGCCAATTTGATCAATGGCCGGAGCCTGGTCGGAGCTGACTTCATCGATACCGCAGTTGCCAGCCGAGCGCCGACGAGCGACGCCAGAGGGTCCTGGATCTTCCCCGTGTTCCCCGCTTCATCGACAACCATTCCTTGGGCTCGGGGGAGGACCAGATCGATGGAGAACGAGCGGCGGAGGAAAGCCACCTTCGCCGGAGCTCTATTCCCTCCGCCAACCGCTGAAGAAGACGACGAAGCAGTTGCCGTCGGATGGTCTTTGACCAGCGACCATCTGACGGCCCAGATGAGCCCACGTCACCGCTCAGAACTACTTCCAGGTACCGTTGGATCCTCCAGATCCAACGGTTCCTATGCTGCCACGTCGTCTAACCAGGATCTCACAGCAGCCATTCGATCGTCACAATCGGATGGCCCATCTTCGGCCACATGTCTTCATCAGAGCTACTCCGAGCCTCAGCATCCGAGCCTTTAGGCTTAGAAGCTCCTGAGCCTGCACGAGCCTGCTCCCGAGCCCGAACCAGTATCCAAGCCTAGCCGAAGCTACCCCGAGCCTCTGCCAAGCCTGACTCCAAGCCTGGATAGCACGTGCATCGCACGTGCTACTCTGGGAAATTTGCAGAGATGCCCACAATGTTCTTCAATATTGCAAAAAGGTCCCCGTGCGTATGGTTTATTTACAGGGAAGGCCCCGCAACTTATTTTTATTGCATTTTAGTCCCTCCCAGGGACCTTTTTGTAGTTATCTTTTCATGTTTTCTTTCAGTTATGCCCTTGCTTTCCTTTATGCATATCTTGAGCTACGTATGTCCAATTGAGTTGATTTCAGTTTCATTTTAAAGTTGGTTTGATGATCTTTCTAATGGCATGCTTAATTGTTGTTTTGGACACAACGAATTTTGATGTATTATTCTATAGCTATGTGTCTCTAATTTCTTAACTTCTGTCTTGTTCAACTTGATTCTATCATACCAGTTAATTTGAAATTAACTTATGGTTTAATTGGCTCATCATCTTGATCTAGGGCATATCTGTGATGTATTTACATTGCATCTCTTGCATAATAAAAATTTATAAAAAAAATGCATGTTTGTTTTGAATGCATTGTCGTGTCTGCATAATTTGACCTATATACCTGTAACTCAACACTTAGCTAAATAGACTAAAATCCGATTAATATGAGAGAGGCTCGTGTCCCCGAGTTCGACCTTGGTATCTTACCAAGTAAAAAGAAATAAATTATGATCATCTCGTTTTGATCTATCATACACATGTTTAAATGAGATGATCTCTTTGATGAGCCCGAATTGGTCCGACTGCTACGGCATTTATCAAGTGTTAAAAACACTCTTTTAAAGGCCGATTTTACGGTTTGTCAATCACTTATGAATGTTATATTGTGAATGCCACGTAAACGAGTACTCGGATCCTCGAGGGTTCACAATCTGGGCCTACAACTTGTACTCAAGCGTAAGCCTATCTGGACTAGCAAGACTGCATATGTATGTGCTTGTGTTATATGAATTTTTGAAATGTGCACGCATCCCAAACCCATGACGACAAGGATTTAAGGTATTACTTTATATTATAACACCCAGGGGTCCAAAGCTTATGATGTGGAATTTAAAGAACCTTCAAGTACCAAATTGCTTGCAAAATTGAATCCCAGCATTTGGAGTACCAAATTTGGCTCCCATCTTCATTCATAAACAAATTGGTTTCCATTAGTAGGTAATGGTCGCCATACAATATTTAATCACTCCAAAAATTTTAGCAATCCCTTTTGTATTTGTTATCAAAACTCTGTAGACGGGTTATTGACTTTCACACAATGATTTTAGCCACGACTACCTTAGTTTTAGCCTTAAATTGAATTATCCCTTTGCTGCTACTGAACTAAAATGAAACTACTCTTGAAATTTATTACTTTGTAATAGAGTATGTAGATGTAACGGCAAATTGAAGCTGTTGGAAATCTTCTGATTTAGTGCTATATATAGTCATGCACCTTTTTTAAAGGAAAAAAGGTGTTCACTAGTAGTAAGGCGAGCGCCCAAAAACTTCTTAACTAATCACAAGTTTTATAGGTACAACCCTACGATACAAGGTGTACAAAGAAGAAATTACATGGACCATTGACTGCCATTACACCTGAAATTCGATACAAAAAGATTTGTTGTGCACCTTCTAGTGTATCATCAGAAAAAATATTTGCTGTGCACCTTCTAGTGTATCATCAGAAAGGTCAATCTGCTTGCTGACAGATTCACCAATCCTCTCGCCTCCATGCAGTTTGAGCATGATTAATATATATGTTTCAGCTTGAGAGGGAAAGATGATAAATATCTTCACCTTAGTACGCTTATATTTTCTCGTTATGATGTATGATGCCTCCTTTGTGCAACCATAACCATCAAACTCTCACTACATAAGGATCCTTATAGTACCATATTTTAGTAAGAAAAACATCTTCCTGGTCATTCCATTGGTTGTTTGGCTCTAAAGAAAACATCTTCCGGGAAGGGTGAAGGTATTCCATTAGTTGTTTGGGAAGGATCGGTTGATGATCGGTGCATGAAGGAATGCCATTTTTCAAGGGGAAAATGGATGTTGCCAAAGATATGAGGAATGGAAGATTTGGACCACCTTTTTTTCATGCACATCTTCTATGAGTATTTGGGAGGTGGCGAGCTCGGTTGGTGTTCATAAAAGATGTTCATTTACCTTATAAAAATCCATGAGCACGACAGGAAATAATGTTAGTGCCAATAAGATTAAGGTGGCAGCCTACCTTTGGGCATTACAGCTTGGGAGAAACAATGTTATCTTTAAAGGAGAGATTTTGAGTTGAGAATGTGGTGGTTCATGCCATGAAACATGATTTTTGTCATTTTTGTTCCTAACTTGTGAGTATAAAGTTTTTTCTGGGGGTAAACGTGTTGGACCCTTATAGTTTCATTTCCATGTGTATACTTTTATTCAATTGAGACGAAGCGCATTTTGGTGTCTAACTATTTTATATTAGAACTTTTTGAGGAGATATATTAATGAGGAGTATCAAGGATCTTTTTTGTGTAGTTATGTGGAACAATCTTATTATATTCCATAACTTTGTCAAGGCATGATCCCGATTAAGTTGAGATTGGCGTCTGCCTAATTGCCCAAGGGATTTAATCAAATTGTGCAGAGAAGATGCTTTAGAGATGATATTAGAGTAAGGTCGCCATATTAATGTGGCAATATCTTAAGATTTACCCAGGAACAGCCTATTAAAATGGGACACTTTTCGAGAAATATAACATACTTGTTTGATTTAATAAATTAAAATGGTGTTCAACTATACAAAGATGGCCCTCAAAAGGAATGTTGACACATTAACATTGTGAACAATGTGTCAATGACTCATGAAGGAGCTCGACCCTGGGTGTGATTCAGGCGAACACAAGTGAGAGGCTTCTAGATGGTGTTGGAGGCAGTGCTAGCAGTAGTGGAGCTGATGGAGCTATGTGATGATACTGAAAAAGATGATGGTATGGATATTGTTGAGATATTTCTTATCTTTCGTACTACTTTTCCCGTTATATATTTATTTTGTCTGCTTCGTGTAATTTGCCCAATCGGTTTCTCTCCTATATAAGAGAACCCAACGGCCTTTCATTAATCAATCAAGTCTTTTTCTCAACATGGTATCGAAGCGACGGTCCTAAACTGAAGTTCCCGTACCCCACCAAACCCTAACCCTACCCGCCCGCCACCCCCTCCCTCAACTATCGTTGCCGCCCCTCCATCCGACCGCCTAGGCCCCTCCCTCTTGCCGCCCTAGGCCATTGTCGGCCCTCCCGCAGGCTTCCGTACACCTTTGCAAGTCATTCTACGGTCTGAACCGATCTGATTTTGACCGGAAAACGCGATTTTTGACCTATAAATTACATTTTCTGGTCCTATAAAGCAACGACGGTTGATGAGGTTGGTGGTATGAGTCTACACGTGCAACCAATCCTCCATATGATCGTGTAGACTCGTTTATGTCGGTCTACTCCTCAGTCAAGTTCTGTTATTTGGCCATTTTACCAATATGTCAAAGAAAAAGCGTGACATTTTCTCGTCTGAAGCCTTCAAGGGCCCGGCTCACATCGCTAAGATGGATGGGACCAACTATGAGTTGTGGTCCATGCAGTTTCTCACTCTCATGCAGTGCTACAACAAGGAACACATCTTGACAGGTCCAGAGACAACGGATAAAACTGGGGCAAATGTTTCTTGGAAGCAAGATGATGCGTATGCGCGCTTGTGTTTGGCTATGTGGGACCCTCACCAAAGAGATAGCCAATGATATTCTGAACCAACCCACTGCCAAGGCGATGTGGGATGCTTTGGCTTTCCATCTATGCTCAAGCGAAGAATGAGGCCAAGATTCTCCAGCTACAGTTTGACATCTACAAGACCAAGCAGAATAATTGTCCTCTACATGTGTGCTACAGTTCACTCCGTGGCATGTTTGAGAAGCTTCATAGCTATATGCATATTACTACATCTCTTGAGCAATAGGAGGCATATAGAAACTCCACAATGGTTGGAGTTTTCATGGCCAACCTTAATACATAGTATGATGCAGTACGTACTCAGCTTCTCATTAGAGCCACCATACCTCCCATGGAGGAGGCCTATAGCCGTCTCCGCCGGATTATCATGCCTCCTATGGTCACTCCTCAGCCCTCGTTTGCTATGGTTGTTTCTCATGGCCGAGGAGTGACGACTCATTCTAAAGGACGTAACCCTCGTGGCAGAGGCGGTGGGAATTCGTGTGGCCCTTGCAACTTCTGTCATCGACAGGAACATGCAGAGGATACATGTTACCAGAAGCATGGATATCCTGTCTCAAGTCACGTGGCAGAGCAGATTGAGCCTTCTTATAAAGGTTTGAAAGAATGAAAGGTGGAATGAGGCGTTTTCCCTGGAAACTAGGTGAGGCGTAGCTTCGAGGGGGTCGAGGCGTAAGCCTCAGTTTGTATAGAAAATAAGTATAAAATGTATAATAAATATATTTATTGGTGAAATAATATAATCTGACAAACATATAGTATATAGCAATGTAATATATGATGATATTATGAAGATAAGAACGTGAAAAAAAAGATATGTCAATGCCATAAACCTTTCTACTAAATTTCTACCCAGTCAAAAGGAAATCATTGGCTATAACTATCACTAAAATATTTATCAAAAAGGGATTGTCTATTATTTTCATTATAGATATCCAAGTTGTTGATATGAAATTATGAATCATATGATTTGAATGCTAACCATATTTTCTACTAAACCCATATGAAGAATGGTCTGATCTTGTACCACCAATAGTAAAGAGTTCACTAAAATAAATAAACATGTTAATGGTAAATATGAATACGAAAGAGGTCAAATTTAAGCATTCATTTTCCAACACCTTTATAAACATATAAAATATGAATAGGACTAATTATTTTAAAAACTACTTGAACAAGCCCCTAACGCTTCACCTAACGCCTCGCCACGCCTCACCACCTCACCTCGACTGCCTCAGGCATCCGAGGCACATGCCTCAGCCAGGGTCCATGGCGGTCGCCTCAGGGTGCTTTCTCACCATCCTGTTTCACCATACTACATGGTAGATGGGTTGTCATTGTCGACCATTTACCTATTACAGGACAAGGGGTGCATTTGACGCCATCTATGCATATTCAGAATGTTTTATATGCTCCTGACTTTTAGATGAATTTACTTTCCATTATTCAGGTTACTAAGGACTTGCATTGTCGTGATATCTTTGACCCTTCGTCTCTTGTGTTTCAGGACATACTCATGAGCAGGGTGATTGAATATGACCGTGAACAGCGGGGACTCTACAGACTGGTCCAACCTCCTCATGTTGGTGTTTCTACTTTACCTACTGGACCAGTCTCACCATATCTGTGGCACCATCGTTTTGGCTACCTTCATCTGCAGAAGCTATGTCATGTTCTCCCTCTGATTTCCATGAGATCCTCCTTCCAGTATGAGGCATGCCAGCTTGGGAAGCATCATCGTTCCTCCTTTCCATCCCATCAGAGTCGGAGCAGTTCTCAATTATTTGAGCTTCTTCATTTAGATATATGGGATCCAAGTCATGTTCCTGACCACCAGGGACATCGCTTTTATCTAATTGTTGTCGATGATTTTTCTAGACTTTCTTGGGTTTTTTTATTGAAGAATAAGTCTGAGGTCGGATCTGTTATCAAATCTTTTATTAACGAGATAAAGAATATTTTTTCTGCCAATGTCAAATATATTCGTTCTGATAATGTTTGGAGTTATGCACCATATAGCTTTCTGATTTTCTTAGATCTCATGGTATTGCTCACCAAACCCATGTGCCTATACATCCCTAACAGAATGGTGTTTCTGAGAACAAACACCATAACCACTTGATGTGACCCGAACATTGTTGATACAGAGTCGTGCTCCTCATGCCTATTAGAGAGATGTTATTCTCACGACTTGCTATCTGGTAAACCGCATGTCTTCGTCTGTGTTGGGAAAGAAGATTCCTTTCTTGATTGTGTTTCCCGATAAGGATCTTTTCTCTCTTACACATTGTGTGTTCGGTTCAGTTGCTTTTGTTCATGATGTCTCTCCAGGTCATGACAAGCTCTCTTCCAGAGTTGTCAAATGTATTTTTGTTGGCTACTCTCGTACCCAGAATGGGTATCGTTGCTTTGATCTGCTCAAGCGGAAATACTTTGTCAGTGCTGACGTTACTTTCTTTGAATCCATGTATTTTTCTCCTACAATCGACAAACTAGACCCGTCTGACTCTGATGATGAGATCTACGTGCCTCCACCTCCTACCGTCGTACGACCACCTCCCTCCACTCCTGCTCTACCACCACTTTCCCAACCACCACTACCGCCGCCACCACCTACACCTACTCCTGCCTCTACAACTGCTCATGTGGCTCTACCTCGTACTGTGACTCAATTTTTTCCACGTTTTTTTACTTGCATGTTTCGCTCGGTTCCCCCTGCTCACATGCTTGCCCATTATCCAGCATGCTTCAAGTATGTAATGAGCACATTCTTTCTGCCGATGGCACTACTGAGTTGTCTGTGCAGCAGGATTCTATACAGGATGAGCAGGTGCCTTATCGGATGATCTTGATGTGTCGATTGGTCTGTGCAAGCAAAAACGTAGGTGTGTTACTTATCCTATTGCAGCCCAGGTTTCCTTGTGCAGACTGTCAGAATATTTCATGAGGTTTACCTTGGCACTATCAATCGTGGAGATACTATGGATATACTAGGAGGCTCTTCAGGAAAGTCAGTGGAGATTAGCCATGGAGGAGGAGATGATTGCGTTACAGACACGTGGTACTTGGAGTCTTGTTTCTGCTCCAGTTGACGCATCCGTTGTGGGATGCAAATGGGTGTTCACTGTGAAACATCGCGCAGATGGCACTGTGGATCGTTATAAGGCAAAATTTGTGGCACCTAGATTCACCCAGACTTATGGGGTGGACTACCAGGACACTTTCTCTCTAGTTGCTAGACATTCTACTCTGCGCATACTACTTTTTGTTGCTGCGACACGAGATTGGCCTATTTACCAGCTTGATGTGAAGAATACCTTCCTCTATGGTGTTCTACAAGAGGAGGTCTACATTCAGCAGCCACATGGGTTTGCTACTAAGGGGGAGTGTCAGAAGGTTTGCAGGCTACACGAGGCTATCTATGGCCTTAAGCAGAGTCCAATAGCATGGTTTCAGAAGCTCTCGGACTTGATAAAGCAGCAGGGGTTTGTGCGATCGACTGCAAATCACTCATTGTTTGTGCACAGGACCCAAAGAGGTACTATTGTCATCCTTGTTTATGTTGATGATATTATTGTTACAGGGGATGACGAGCAGAATATTCAAAGTGCTAAGGACTTCCAAGGTCAGCAGTTTGTGACCAAGAACCTTGGTAATTTACGTTACTTCCTTGGACTGGAGTTTGCTAGGAACTGGCAAGGTCTTGTAATGACTTGGAGGAAGCATGTTACAGACATTTTTTCAAAGACAAACACGATAGATTGCAGACCTGCCATTACTCCTATTTACCCAAGCAAGAAGCTATATGATGACGACACTGAGGAGGTCGACAAGAGGAGGTACAGGGAGCTTGTTGGCAAGCTACTATATGTGCCTATTTCCAGGCCTGACATATCCTTTGTCGTGAGCTAAGTAAGTCAGTTTATGGAGCAGCCTAGACAAGCACATATGGATGCAGTCCATATGATTTTGAAGTACCTGAAGACTTTACCAGGTACGGGACTTCTGTTCAGCAGAGATACATCTCTTTCAGTTACAACATGTGTAGATGCAGATTATACTGGGTGTCCAAATGATAGGAAGTCTACTTCAGGTTTCGTTGTGTTCATAGGGAATTCCCTGGTTTCTTGGAAGAAGAAGCAGAGCGTGGTTGCCAGATAGAGCGTTGAATCAGAATACAGAGCCATGGCGCAGGCCAGCACGGAGATGATGTGGGACAGATTTGTCCTTACTGACATGACTATAGAGGTGTCTCTTCCCATGCACCTTCAATGTGACAATCAGGCTGATTTCATTGCCAACAACCCAGCTTTCCATAAAGGACCACACATAGAGGTGGACTGTCACTGCACTCGTGACAAGATACAGAAGGGTTTTATGGCCACTATATATACTTTCCTTTATATATGTATTTTGTCTACTTCATGTAATTTTCCCAATTGGTTCCTCTCCTATATAAGAGAACCCAAATGGCCTATCATTAATCAATCAAGTATTTTTCTCAACAGATAGGAATAGCGGTATTGATAGAGTTGGTGCTAAGATCAGAGGCATGGGTGGTGATACTGAAGCTACAACAAAATGCCATAAAGATGCTATATGGACATTCTTGGAACCCCTAAAGACAAACTATTACAACATTGTCTGTAACATCAACTTAGAGAGATTCACTACGGATAAGATTGCAACGGTGTTTGAGGACTGGATGTGCCTTGTCTAAAAGACATCTAATGTCAACAACATATCGGAGTACTTGAAGGGAGACGATAGTGCCTCACGCATCATGGAACCGTGAGAGTCAGATTTATATCCGACAAAAAACAAGACATGTCATACAAGTCGCGGCAATGGCGGAATTTAAAATTTTTTCAATGAAATTACATGACATTGGAATAATTCTCATGTAGTTTCATCATGATCACACGAGTAATAGGATTACCTCTTGAAGTGTGATCATAATTTATATGTTTCTAAGAGAAGAGACATCCTGTCTCAAGTCTGATCTGACATAAAGAACATTTACGAGCGTGTGGATGAGATGTGTGCTTCCCACAATCCAAAGCAGTGATCCGAGCAGAGAACCTCCGGATTTCGTCGTACGAAATCCACCACATTCTTCGAGAACACGAGGCATCGGAAAAGACGAAGATCCACGAGCAGTAAGTCTGGTAGCACGACGGCAACACAACGACGCTCCTGAACTCCACAAACCCAAGACAAGGGATGGTCACTAGGTTTTGGGGAGAAAAAGTAGACGTGTAGTATGAGAGGAGAGAAAGAGTTGTTGCAACCATTGCATTTTTTATGAGAAAGATGGGGTGAAATCTCGAGATGGGATACACCGTGAATGCATTATAAAAAAGGAAGAAATTTACATCACCTAAGGACAAGAAATTACAGAGTGCCTTAGTGCCTTACAGTTATCTACAACATTCTCGGAGTAGAATACCAAGTTCCTTAAAATGGGATCATTTCGCCCGCTCCAGATTGCCCAAAGAATGATGAAAGGCAAGGAGCAGTCATCAGTAGAGTTTCCCCCAACGGACCTCACCGACTCTCAGAAATCCGACGTCATGCCAACACATAGCCACGACATACCATCATCCCCCCATGCCTACGCTGAGGATGAGCAAGTGAAGAAGAGGTGGTCAGAATCCTCGACCTCCACACTGCATCTGTCTCAAAGTATGTCAGGCAAACCAGAGATCCTTACCCTCCTGGCCTTATCGCACAACCGCCCTTTTCTAAGGCACCACAGGAACACCTTTACTCTGCACGGGATCTTGCTGCTTCATATAATCATCAAATCGCTACAGAAGTCAACATCATGTTCCTCACATGGTCTCAAATTTCAGCGAAATTCGGTCGAATTTTCGTCGAATATCGATATCCTGTCGAAATCGAAATTCGTCCGAAATGGCCGAATGGCCGAAATATGGGGGCCCTAGTACAAAAAAACGATCGAAATGATCGAAATTTCAGTCGAATTTCCAACGAAATTCCGTTTTGGTCAGTTCGCTGAAATGGGGACTGAAACCGACATTTAGGGCCTTGGTTCATCCCCATTTCCCGAAACTCAATGTAGGCCTTCTTCATCGAGAATCTCCCTACATTCCAAATGAAATGGTCCCTATCCAACGTGAAGCCATCAGGAGCTGGAAGCACATACTGCATTCTCAGGAGCACATGCAGACATTGGTCAGATAAATCCACAGCAAACTCTGGCATCCAAGTCCCAAAGGTACCATCCTGCAAAATCGAACTCTATGCCAAAGCCATGGAAAAAAGTCTCACAAATCGGGTGGAAAGAACTCCATCTCCACTCCAATCATGTAACTAGAACCAAAAAGTGTTCCCATTTCTGAGCACCTATATCAACCTCGGTAACACCTCCGGCAGCACCAGTTGTCCCATCCCACAACGGTGACGTGAAACGGATCCGCCCAGCCATAATAGATCTCCTCACCCCATAAATCTCATGTAGGAGCCTGCACGCCAATCTATCTGACTCACCCCGGATCTGCACCACCCACTTCGCTAGTAAGGCCTTATTCATGCATTTGACATCCCGGAGCCCAAACCACCATCTGTAAGCGGCCTAATAATGGGCTCTCAATCGACCAAATGCAAGCCATTCCCTTATTGTCTCCCATCTGACCAGAAGAATTTTCTCATCAAGGTTTCAATCTTCTTTCTCACCCCTACAGGTAGCAGTCTCATAGAGTAAAAAAACAGTGGGATAGTAGACAGAACATGCTTCAACAGAATCAATTTCCCTCCCCTTGAGATGGTCACAACTTTCCACCCGACCAATCGATGCTCCATTCGGTGAATCACTGTCTCAATCTGCCTTTCTCAGTTTTCCTACAACCAAAGGCAGACCAAGGTACGATATTGGCAATTCCCCCACCAGGCAACCAAGCATCATCGCAAGACACTCACCCTCAACATCCGACATCTCAAAAGGCACCACTACATATTTCATCTTGTTAATCTCAAGACCGGAGAGATTGCTAAGGACATCCAGTAATTGCATGCGCAGTGGATCTTCTCCCCATCCCCACCCAGGATAAGCATCGTGCCATCCGCATATTATAACAGAGGAATGGAGATATTCCCATATTGAAAGCCCTCACACCAATCAACATCCGCTGCCCTCTTAATCATTATTGCCGGAGCATCGGCCACAATCACAAACAACAATGGATCTAGGGGGCATCTCTGTCTACCCCCCCCCCCCCCTTGTGGCTGAAAATAGCCCCCTTCCGGTCTACCATTTACCAGCACAGAAAAAAGATGAGGTGGTGACGCACCTCTTCATCCAGAAGATCCGTAACTCAGGCCACGCCGCTGAAGAGAAGCCCACAGAAGCCGCCAATCTACACAATCATAAGCCTTTGAGAAGTCGATCATCCACATTACACCCTTCTTTTTACATCTCCACTACTCACAGCACATATCTTTACACCTAGGAGATTCCTTATTTGGAACCATTGCATGAATAAAAAAGAGCAAGGGTTAGCCTCTCTTTTATAGAATAATGGATGGTGGAGATATACTCTAATGATCAATGGTTAAGATTAAAAGGTTATACTTGTGTCCAAAAATAGGATTAGAATTAATAAATCAATTATTAATTCGTGTTCTAAAATTTAATCTCAAAATAAATCCTTTCTCATGAATAACGAGGAAAGAAGAGAGCCTCCTTCCAAAATTGTAGAAAGGAGAAAGCCTCTCTTTCTGTATGGGTAGGTGGCGCCTACCATAGATTGGAGAGAGACTCTCTCCAATCTCCCTTAATGTAGTCTCATTACATTAAATATTTATTCGTAGAATTATTTTATCAACAAAATATCACCAAATAATTTGCACATTATTTGTGATTATTGCAAATAAACCATTGACATTTACGAATCATATTCATCCCTCCAATACTAAATGTAAATCATATTTACATTTAATTGCTCAAGGTGGTCTAATTCGCATTAATATTTAAATTGTGAATTCTATTCACAATTAATTATCTCTATGATATTGTGTATCATATCCACATTATAAATAATTATTGTGGATAGTACTATCTACATTAATTTCATCTATGATAATTAAATCTCATTTAATGATCTAAGATGTCTCTCTACACATGTCTAAATAATGTGAATTACATCCACATTACTTATGATAATTAAATCTAATTTAATTATTGTAGAGATATATTTATGTTTTTGTTTTATTTCCTTATTTTATTTTCTTATGTCCACCTTATGTAATTTATACATAGCTGATCTCTCCTCTATATAAGAGAGTTTAGGGTTCCCACGAATAAACAACTCCATTCTTTTTCCCAACATGGTATCAGAGCGACGGTCCTAGACCGGAGCTCTCGTACCCTAAACATAACCCTAGACACCACCTTACAACCCCTCTCGGTGTTGTCAAGTCTTCTCACTCTCTCGTCGTCACCGCCGTCGGCCTTCGTGCATCACAGTCGCCACCCGTCGGTCTCTCTCTCTCTCCAACGACATCGTCGTCGGCCTCCTAGCCGATGACACTCCTAGTTGTCACATGCGGTATCCGCATGCATCCTCTACGAATCCTGCTTCCGCTCGTTTCGTGTTGATGGGATTAGTTGGATATTGAGTCTATACATGCAACCAAATCCTTATATGTCTATGTAGACAAAGATACATTTATTTACCAAAACTCTAGTTTTCTTCATCCGGCAATATGTCAATCAGCAAAGCTGATATCCCCGCCACAGGCCTGCTCAGAGGTCCAATGCCGATTGTCAAGATGGACGGGACAAACTACGAGCTATGCACCATGCAGTTTATGAGCCTCATGAAGTCTACATGTAAGAAACATATTCTTACCGAGGAAAAGCCGGTTGAGAAAACAGGGGTCAATGCCTCGTGGGAGGCAGATGGTGTGTATGCCAAGGTTTGGCTTTCTGAGACATTAGCGATTGAGGTTGCCAATGATATGTTATATTCACCCACCGCCAAGGCGATGTGGGATATCCCCGCAGTCGTTTATTCCCAAACGAGGAATGAGACTAAGATCATGCAGCTACAACATGATATGTTTACCATCAAGCAGAATGAATGGCCCCTCCATTCTCTATATGTCTTTGCATGGGATGTTTGAGAAGCTGTACAGTTTCATGTCCCTCACATCTACTCTTGAGCAGCAAAAGACATATAAGAATGCCACCATGGTCAGTGTATTCCTTACAGCACTTGACCCTGAGTATGAGGTGCCTCGTTCACAGATACCAACGGATGCTACTATTCCTCCCGTGGAGGAAGCTTTTCGCAGACTCGGTAGGATCACTATCCCATCTTCTGCCTCTAATCAGACTTCTTCTGCGATGGCAACCTCTTGTAGAGGAGGCTCTTCCCAGTTTGGTGGACGTGGACCTCATGGGAGAGGGGGTTGTATTCGTCAGCCTTGTACTTATTGTCATCGTCTTGGACACATAGAAGACACATACTACTCCAAGCATGGTTTTCCAGTATCAGCTCGTGTAGCAGCAAGTAGACCCTCGTGTTGTTGCATCTTCGGATCAGAGGTACGATGACCTCGTTGCTTGATTAAGGGACATTATGCCTTTGGGGAGTTCCTTACCCTTTTCATCTACTCTAGGAGATCACTCAAATGTTGCAGCTTCTGCCTCTGCCACTACCTCCGGTAGCATTTATGCCCTTACCTCTTGTCATAGACCTGATATTACTGAATGGATTATGGACTATGGGGCTACGCATCACTTGTGTGGAGACAGAGATCAGTTTACAGCTTACAAACAGATTCCTCCAGGGAGGACAGTTGTCATTGCTATGGAACTCACTCCCCGATCACAGTTCAGGGGAGTGTAGTTTGACGCCTTCGATGCATCTGCAGAATATGTTGCATTCACCTGATTTTTCTATGAATCTATTGTTTATTAGTCAGATTACGAAGGATTTGCATTGTAGAGCTGTTTTTTACCCATCGTCTCTTGTATTTCAAGGCATGCTTATGGGCAGGGTGATTGTTTATGGTCGTGAGCAGGGTGGCCTCTCTCGACTAGTCCAAACCCCCTATGCAGGCATATCTTCTCATTTTACTGGATCAGTTTCTCCTTTCATGTGGTGAATGCACTTTGGCCACCTTCCACTCCAGAAGATGTGTCATGTCCTGCATCAGATCTCAACGTCACTCTTCCTCCTAGTGCGAGACTTGTCAATTGGGAAAGCATAATCAATTTGTTTTTCATAGTCATCATAGTCGAAGCAGTAGCTCCATTTTTGAGTTATTTCATGTTGATATTTGGGGTCCAAGTCGTGTTGCCGATCACCAGGGACAGTTGCAGTTGATGATTTTTCTCATTTATCATGGATCTTTCTTTTCAAGAATAAATCTAAAGCGGTAGATGTTATCAAAACTTTTATCAATGAAGTGCATCATATTTTTTCTTCGTCTGTGAAATTTGTGAGAACTGATAATGCTTTGGTTTGCATGCATGCTCTCTCAAAATTCTTTTTTCATTACATGGTATTATTCATCAAACATCGTGCGCCTATACTTCTCAACAGAATGGTGTCGCAAAGAGAAAGCGTCGCCATTTACTTGATGTTACCTGAACTCTTCTTATTCAGAGTCGTGCCACACATTCAATTTGGGGTGATGCAGTTTTTACAGCATGTTATCTTCTGATTTGCATGCCCTCATCTGTTCTAGGTGAGAAAATTCCTTTCTCTATGACATTTCTAGAGAAAGAATTGTTCTCACTTACTCATGTTTTTGGCTCGGTCGCATTTGTCCACCAGTTGTCTCCAGGTATAGACAAGCTCACTCCTAGAGCTGTCAAATGTGTTTTTGTTGGGTACTCCAGGACATGGAAGGGATATAGATGCTATGATCCATTGCGCAGGAAATATTATGTTAGTGTTGATGTTACATTTTTTAAGTTGGTGATGTACTTTTCTCCTACATGCGATAGGTTGACTTCATCAGATTCAGACAATGAAGTCTACATGCTACCTCCTATGAGCTCATTATCATCCCAGCCTGTGCCGGTTGTTCCAACCCAACCATCACCACCAACATCACCTCCTCCTATACCATCACCTTTGCCTGTTGTTCCACCATTTCCACATTATTATACACGTCGGCCATCTTCTGCTCATGGTTTATGCCTGTCATCCAGCATGCCTCAGGTATGTACTAAATACAAGGTTTTTAACGATGGGTTTGGAGATGTGCCTGAGCAGGAATCTTTGCAGGAGTCTAGTACTCAGTTTGAGGAGATTTCTGATGACTTGGATGTATATATTGCCATTCGAAAGCAGAAGCATACATATGTCACATATCCACTAGCTTCCCAGGTCTCCCTTGATCGCTTGTCAGGGGATTTCAGAAAATTTGATGTTGTACTATCTGATGTGGCAATACCACAAACTTACCAAGAGGCATGGAAAGACGGTCAGTGGCGTCTAGCTATGGAGGAGGAGATGGTTGCCCTATATTCGCATGGTACCTTAAGCATGGTCCATGCTCCCAATGGGGGCATAGATTGTCTGTTGCAAATGGGTGCTTACAGTGAAACACAATGCAGATGGATCCAAGATGAGCATTACATGCTCTAGCTTGAGGGGAAGTATTGGAGTATCTGTGTATGCGTCATGTAGATGGGTAAATGGATCACTCCAGGATCCATTTACCACATCCAGAGTTTATTCTCACATCTATGAGTGGTGGGACTTGGAGAGTCTATGGAGGCTATATACGAAGCCCCAGTCCTCCAATAATATATGAGAAAGTTGAATGCAACATATGACCTTTGAGGCCTTCTCCTGTGATTTCATCTTGCTCCTTAAGGAGTAGGGTTTCACGTAAAATCATGTGTTCTTCATTGTTCTTTATTCTTTATTTATGATACGCTTCTGCATTCAAGTTTTCTAACAATTGTTTGTACAGAGATATCCATATGTACAATCATTATCATGGTCTATGTTGATGACATACTTATTACAGGAGATGTGCATGGGATAAAAAGGGCAAAAGAGTTTCTGGGACGTCAGTTTGTAACCAAGGATCTTGGCAACCTAAGGTATTTCTTAGGGTTAGATTTTACCAGGAATCAGCAGGGTCTTGTGATGACCCAAAGGAAGTACATCATAGATATGTTTGTTGAGACAGGCATGATTGGGTGTAGGCCTGCCACCACTCTTATGGATCTCAATGTAAGACTATATGATGATGATACAGATGAGGTAGACAAGAGAAGATATAGAGAACTGGTGGGAAAACTTCTCTATGTTACTAAGGTTGTAGAAAGCGGTAGTCGGCACTCGGTCGGTGGGGTCAATGGCTAAGGATTAATCGGCAGTCGGGCGACTAATTGGATTTAGTCGGCCATTAGTCGGTTTTGAATTTTTTATTTATTTTTAATATATAAATAATTTTTTATACATATATTCTTATATATTTACAATATAAATCATTTTTATACATATATTCTTATATATTTGCATAGATTTGAACATTTTCTATACTATTATAATGAAACAAAAGGAATAATTGACTTTAAATAAAACATTACACATATTAGAATAGGTTTGATTTTTAAAAAAATAAAAAATAAAAAACCTCTATGTAAAAGTCGATCGAGTAGTTGGCCGACTAGGCCGAGTAGTCGGCCCGATTAGACGGGCTGACCGACTAATGGCCGTCTAGGCCTAGTCGAGTCGGCTACCCTCCGACTCGACTAGTCGGACCGACTAGTCGGCCGACTTTTACAACAGTGCACTAGACTTGATATCTCCTTTGCAGGTAGTTGGGTGAGTCAGTTCATGAAGCAACCCCGATGTGTACACATGGATGTTGTATATATGATATTGTGATACCTAAAGTCATCTCAAGGTGCAAGATTGTTATTCAAGAAAGGAGCTAGTCTTACTATTAGAGCATATGCAGATGCAAACTATGTGGGATGTCCCAAGGACAGAAAAATCACTTCGGGTTTTGCTGTATTTGTTGGTGGTTCTCTTGTTTCTTGGAAGAGTAAGAAGCAAAATGTGGTTGCTAGGTCAAGTGTTGAATCCGAATATAGGGCTATGGCACAAGCAAGCACAGAGATGATGTAGGTTCGAACATTGCTAGCCAGTTTACATATAGTGTTCCTCTTCCTAAGCAGTTACAGTATGATAACCACGTCGTTATATTCATTACTAACAAGCATGCATTTCATAAGAGAACTAAACATATTGACGTGGACTGTCACTATACAGGGACATGATCTAGAAAGGTTTTATCTCTATCTCTCATGTCAGTTCAGGAGATCAAACAATAGATATATTTATCAAGGCCTTGCTTAGAGGACCATTCCAGAAGTGTTCTTCCAAACCGAGCATGATTGATATATGTGCTCCATCTTGAGGGGAAGTGTGGAGAAATATTTTTGTTTCTGTATTATTTTCTTATTTTATTTTCTTATGTCCATCTTATGTAATTTACCCATAGGTCTCTCCTCTATATAAGAGAGCCTCGATTTCCCAGGAATAAACAACTTCATTCTTTTCCCAATAGTAATCAATATATCTCTTTATTTTACAACGCTAAGATATTGTCAATAATAGAACTATTCGTAAATTCTATCAAGAACAACGTACCTTCTTCGTGGATACTTGGAGATAAGGACATGATGATTGTACATTCCATTTATAGTGACTTGTATAGTGAGATCTAACCTCACACCCAGATCTAAAAGAACTTTCAGAAATGCCTGACCAAGTCAGACAGAATATCCAATCTTCTCATTGCATCTTAATCACATTCAGATCAATGTCCAATATTTGGACCAAGATTAGATAACTAGTCTACTGAGTGGAGACACTAAAATCCAAATATGTTCATCACTCCCTCGGAATGGAAATGTCATGGTTATATAATTATTTAAGATCACATGATTCGCATCACCCTTGAGTATTCCCAGTAGTACTCGTACATCCTACATACCATAAGACCTAGAATAAACCCGAAGTTCTAATATTATTTGAATTGTCTTCTTTAGGATTTTGTCCGTAAGTTTCTCATTCGATCAATGGGAGTTGATTTTGATCATATGTATTCCAAAAACATATATCATACCTTCAAATCATGTCTTATTCCAAAACAAGACAACCAATGTTAGATTTTGATTTATCCCAATATCTTATCATGTCTTTCGGTTCAGTAATAAACATGTATGATCCTTTTGAGATATCATATTACTTATATGTCCTTGTATGCACATCAAGTCGCCGATGTATAGATCTTGATTAGGCCATCAACCTAATAGACTACCTAATGTAAATACTTAGACATATAGTAATACATATGTTTCCGATCAGAGGATGTGTGCCTATACGTGACAGCATATGATATAGGTCTTAGTTATCTCGATCTAGCAAAGACACTGACTTAGCTCATCCAATACTTCTGAATCTTTATTCATATGTAGAGGATCTATATCAAGAGGTCGGTCGGATGTCAGCCTTTGGAGTAAGATTTCCATTTCCTTCTTAGGCTAGAGATCCCTTCTTGATTTCACTTGATGGTGTGGTTGAGTCATCAATTTAACTCTTTAGATATTCAATAATGCAATAACCTATATGATCCAACATTTAGATTAACAGTTGTATGATATCAAGATGGTCAAGGTACATAACCCTAATCGTACTTGTTAGAAGAAAAGAGTCTTCGTTATATTGTCATGAGAAAACCCTAGGCTCTCTTATATAGGGAGAGGCCGTAGGGGTAAATTACACGGATATCTAAGTAGAATAGAGAAATAGAAACTGGGTACATCAACATATAATAATAATAGAAACTAACTATCTCTACACTCCCCCTCAAGGTGGAGCATAGATGTCGATCATGCTCAGCTTGGATGAACATCTCTGGAAAGGTCCTCTGAGCAATGGCTTGGTGAATATATCGGCAGTCTGATCCCCTGAGCTAACATGGGCCGTGGATATCAATCCTCTCTGGATTAGGTCCCTGGTGTAATGGCAGTCAACTTCAATATGCTTGGTCCTCTCATGGAAGGCTGGATTGTTGGCAATGAACAACGCTGCCTGATTGTCACACTGGAGCATCATCGGTAGAGATACGGCCACATGTAGATCTTCTAGTACTGAGCGAACCCACATCATTTCCGTACTGACTTGAGCCATGACCCTATACTCAGATTCAGCACTGGACCTGGCCACAACAGTTTGTTTCTTGCTTTTCCAAGAAACCAAGGAGCCACCAACAAACACTGCAAACCCTGAGGTTGATTTTCGGTCCTTAGGACAACCTGCGTAATCTGCATCTGCACATGCTGATACAGATAAGTCCGTGCCCTTTCTAAATAGCAGCCCTGAGCCTAGAGAAGTCTTTAGATACCTCAGTATCATGTGTATAGCATCCATGTGAACCTGTCTTGGCTGCTCCATAAACTGACTCACCCTGCTAACTGCAAACTGGATGTCTGGGCGAGTTATGGTGATGTAGAGGAGTTTTCCCACCATCTCTCTATATCTCCTCTTATCCACTTCATCAGTATCATCATCATATATCTTCATGCTGGGATCCATGGGGATGCTAGATGGTTTGCACCCATCCATACCAGTCTCAACCAGGAAGTCAGTAATGTACTTCCGTTGTGTCATCACCAAACCATGTGCATTCCTTGCAAATTCCAACCCCAGAAAATATCTTAGGGTTCCAAGATCCTTTGTAACAAACTGACTACCTAGGAATGCCTTTGCCCTTGCTATGCCCTGAGTATCATCTCCTGTAACAAGAATATCATCCACATAGACCATTATGACAACCGTACCTGCCGAGGACTTCTGGACAAATAACGAATGGTCAGCATTGGACCTCTTAAATCCCTGGTGCTCAATTATATTGGATAGTTTCTGGAACCACGCCCGTGGACTCTGTTTAAGTCCATATATTGCCTTGTGAAGTCTACATACCATATGCTTCTCCCCCTCAGCAGTAAACCCAGGTGGCTGCTGCATGTAGACTTCCTCCTGTAAGTCCCCGTACAGAAAGGCATTCTTGACGTCTAGCTGATAAATACTCCAGTCTCGAACCACTGCAACAGACAGAAGGATACGGAGAGTCGTGTGTCTCGCAACTGGAGAGAATGTATCCATGTAATCAACGCCATATGTCTGTGTAAATCCTCGGGCAACCAAGCGTGCTTTGTACCTATCCAATGTGCCATCCGCATGATACTTGGCTGTGAAGACCCATTTGCAGCTGACAACTGATGCATCAGGTGGTGCAGGAACCAAAGACCATGTGCCACAGGACTGCAGGGCCTCCATTTCTTCCTCCATAGCTCGTCTCCAGCATGCAGTTTTCAGGGCTTCCTGGTATGTCCGTGGTATGTCCACAGAAGACAAAGCTGTGGCAAACTGCTGGAAATCACCTGTGAGTCGGTGAAAGGAAACCTGGGAAGCAAGTGGATATGATACACACTGTCGTCTCGGTTTCCGAAGAGCAATCGGAACATTCAGATCATCATCTGTGTCCACCTGTAAGGAGTCATCCTGCATATGAACCGAATCTGACCCGTCATTAGTGATATTATCCGAACATACCTGAGGCTTAGTGATTGGCGGAGCTGTCGGCTGAGCAGGACCTGAGCGACGCGTATAGTGATGGGGAAATGGTGAGACGATTTGCCGTGGACTGGGTGGAGGTGGAGGTGGTGGTGGAGGTGGCGGTGGTGCTGGCGTAGGAACGAACACAGGAGGAGATGTATCAGGTAAAGGACGAGTAGGTGGTGGTGGAACCAAAATATCATCAGCGGTGGTGGATGGTACCATTCTGTCTCCAGCTGGCGAGAAGTACATGACAGACTCGAAGAAAGTGACATCCGCACTAACAAAGTACCTTTTGGTAGTAGGATCATAACACCGGTATCCCTTCTGTGTTCTGGAATACCCAACGAAGACACACTTGACTGCTCTTGGAGAGAGCTTGTCAAGTCCAGGAGAAAGACGATGGACAAAAGCCACAGCACCAAAAACACGAGGTGGTAGTGAGAACAGCTCCTTGTCAGGAAAAATAAGCGAAATGGGGATCTTCTCTCCAAGGACAGAGGATGGCATTCTATTGACCAGATAGCACGCAGTAAGGACAGCATCCCCCCAGAAGGAAATAGGAGCACAACTCTGAATCAATAAGGTACGAGTGATATCCAAGAGATGACGATGCTTTCTTTCTGCCACCCCATTTTGTTGGGATGTATATGGGCAGGTGGTTTGATGAATAATGCCCTTCGATGACAGAAACTGAGAAAGAGCACGAGTACAAAATTCCAGGGCATTATCAGTCCGAACATATTTTACAGAAGACGAAAAAACATTCTGGATTTCATTAATCAAGTTTTGAATAACATTGCCAGCTTCAGACTTATTCTTTAGAAGAAAAACCCAAGAGACACGGGAAAAGTCATCTACTACCACAATATAGAACCTGTGCCCCTGATGATCGGGCACACGACTCGGACCCCATATATCTATATGCAACAACTCAAAAGGGGAGCTACTGCTCCGACTCTGACGACCTGGAAAGCTCGACCTGTGATGCTTTCCCAACTGACATGTTTCACAACGAAACGACGAACTTGGAGAGATCTGGGGCAGAAGGTGGCGCATCTTCTGGAGCGGAAGGTGACCAAAACGAAGATGCCAAATGTATGGGGAAACTGGTCCAGCGGAGTGAGTGGAGATGCCAGCATAGGAATCCCGGACCAGCCGATATAGACCGTTCTGCTCAGAGCCACAGCCAATCACCTTGCCCGTGAGTATGTCCTGAAAAATAAGAGAAGACGGGTCAAATATAGCGCGACAATTCAAGTCCTTTGTAATCTGACTAATAGATAATAAATTCAGGGAGAACTCAGGGGCATATAAAACATTCTGTAGCTGCATGGTGGAGGATAAGAAAACCTCCCCCTGACCAACAAGGGGTGAGTAGGAACCATCCGCAATCTGTACTGAGCGACCTGGAGGAATGGCCCTGTAATCTTGTAGTCTTCCTCTATCTCGACACAGATGATGTGTAGCTCCGGAATCTATAACCCAGTCAGATATATCATGTGAAGATATGAAGGCTGAAGAGCTACCTGAGGAACTGGCTGCAGCGGATGAACTGGCTGAGGCTGTGGCAGCAATATCTGACGAGCCACCAGATGAATCACCAGAAGACTGTGGCATAATATCACGAAGACGAGCCACGAGTTCATCAAATCTATGATCTGCAGTAGACGGTAATGGAGACTGTGAGTGCTCCGCAACCCGTGCCGATGCTGGGAACCCATGCTTTGAGTAGCATGTCTCCTCCGAGTGTCCAGGTCTGTGACAATACGTGCATGTCTGACTGACTCGACCGCCTCTTCCATGAGAGCCACGGCCACGTCCACGACCACGCCAAGAAGGTGGTCCACCTCTCCCACGCGAAGCTGCCATCGCAGATGGGGGTGGAGTAGATGAGCTGGAGGAAACTGGGATACGACTGAGCCTCCTGTAGACATCCTCCACCGGAGGAATAACTGCATCGGCTAAGATCTGTGACCGTGCAGCATCGTACTCAGGATCGAGGGCAGCAAGTAGAACACCCACCATGGTGGCGTTCCGGAACGTCTTCTGCTGCTCTGGAGTAGCAGTCAGAGGAATGGTACTGTAGAGCTTCTCGAACATCCCTCTTAGGGATGTGTATAGAGAATGAAGAGGTCTGCCGGCTTGCTTCATCGTAAAGATGTCATGCTGAAGCTGTAACATCTTTGTCTCGTTTCGCACCTGCGAATACGTAGTGGCAAGAATGTCCCACATTGCCTTAGCAGTGGGCTGAAGGAGAACATCATTAGCTATCTCCATCGTCAGCGTGCCGGACAACCATACTTTCGCATAGGCATCATCGGCCTCCCATGAGGCATAGATCCCCGTCTTCTCCGCAGGCTCATCTTCGGTAAGAATGTGTTTCTTACCGTTTGATTTCATGAGGCTCATGAACTGCATGGCCCATAACTCATAGTTGGACCCGTCCATCTTCACTATTGGCGCCGGACCCTTGAAGGCGCCGATGGAGGGCGAATCGACTTTCGATTCTGACATACTGCTGCTCGAAGAAGACGAAGGGATAATGGACACTGCAATGAATGTCTACACCAACTGCATTGGATTTGAGTACGTGTGTAGACTTTTACGTACTCAAATCCATAACCCGAAGCGCTTCTGGACTGCTGGAGATTATGGACGCCCTACAGCGACTGAGAACGGTGTTGCTGGAGCGTCTAGGGCCGCAGAGGCGGCTGCAGGAGGCGGCTGGAGATAGCCGCTGGTGCGGCTAGGGCCGCAGGCTGCTGGGGCTGCGGAGGAACCGCTGGCGCCGCTGGTGGAGCAGCGGAGGGCTGGAGGGGCGCCGCTGGTGGAGCAGCGGAGGGCTGGGAGCTGCTGGAGTGGCAGCGGCAGGCGAGAGAAGGAGAGGAGAGAGGCGGCGGGTGGGGAAGGGAAGGGGTGGAGAGCCCTAGGGCGGCTCTGATACCATGTTAGAAGAAAAGAGTCTTCGTTATATTGTCATGAGAAAACCCTAGGCTCTCTTATATAGGGAGAGGCCGTAGGGGTAAATTACACGGATGTCTAAGTAGAATAGAGAAATAGAAACTGGGTACATCAACATATAATAATAATAGAAACTAACTATCTCTACAGTACTAAGGGACCTATTATGCAAATATGGTATTCTTCTTTTCAGATAAAGGAATGATCTGCAATAGCTTTTATTGCATAATAGCTCGCCGTGGACTCACATGTCCAATAGTACTATTTCTACTTCACGACCTATTAGTTGGCCGGAGAGGCTAACCATTAGCATGGCAAAGTCAGGGGTCAGCCAGAGGTACCATGGGTGGTGATATGGAAGCTAGAGCAAATACCATAAAGATGCTCTATGAACATTCTTGGAACCCCCAGAAAACATACTATTACAACACTTAACGCAATGTCAACTAGGAGAGATTTATTGTATATAAGATTGCAACAATTGTTAAGGACCATATTTACCTTGTTTAGAGAACATGTAAAGTCAACAACATATCAGAAGAGTACTACTACTTCTACTTCATGGCCTATTTGCTGGCTATAGAGGCTAACCATTCGTATGGCAAAGTCAGGGATCAGCCAGATCTACCATGGAAGTGAGTGAACTTCACCTAACTCTTCAGAGGCATCTACTACTCGACCCACTACTGTAATGGGGAGCATCATGAGTTTCTAAGGCTCGTGTAAGGACATTGTACTGCGATGGAGGAGTATTGTTGCAAATCCGCCGACCAAATATGATTCAGCAATACTGTACAAATGCTTGAGTCCGAGCGTATCTTATATTTCAAGAACGAACTCTTTAATTGTATGAGGGAGATGATGTATGGCCATGCATTGGCCACTCTAACACAACGGGTAGCCTGCATAAAGCAAGAAATTAGGTAACTCTCTAGTATAGCATTATCAATCTTTGAAGATAGGTTACAGGGATGTCAAAAGAAGCAATACAACCCCATGAGATTGGTAATGAACAATACATCACATACAATGGTAGAGAAATTGCTCATACCCCTCAAGTAGCAACTATAATGATAATTGACCAGCAGTCGAGGACATGTTCTTAATATAACCATGTGAACTACTACCAGAAAGAATGCCCTTGAATGCGGGACATATAGAGAGCTTGCTCAACTTTAGCCTTGAATATCCAAAAATAAGTCACTTTCTACCAAAGTATGACCCAAGCAATATGATTTGTTCAAATAGGACGAGGTCGTAGATGAGGATACCATCATAATATGGGATGAGCACCACGACCAATATAGCATTCTTACATCACTATCAGACTCATTTGATGATCTATGAGAGAGCGACATGCGTGTAGCAACCTAAGAGGTGGTAATAAATGTGACATTAAGTAAGGAAGCCCATACTTTGACATCCATTGTTAGAGATACATTATCAATTGACAAACTTTCTGTGTACACATTATTTGACTTGAACTTGTCATCTTCATTCGTGTCCCAGGAGTGTTTAGTCATGTTAAGTAAGGATTGAATATATGATTCATCATTCTAAAAGCTAGCTCTGTTCCCAAGTCATTAATTGCATTTACTCATCTAAATTGCATTTTTATCATTCATGCATATGTAAATAAGATTCATATTTTAGCATTCATAATTGCATTAGCCAAAAATCATGTGTACATTATCAACTGTATATCACATAACTTTTCCCATTTTTATTGATTTTCACTAACTCCAAATCAAATAGATCAACTTTCTAGTGTATATATTACTAACATTAATAAAGAAAAAATATCAAAAAATTACTAACTTGTATATGCTCAATGAACCTAAACCCTAGTTTTGAGAAAAAAAAGCTGTAAATGAGAATATCTCTCTCACACAGACTCCGAGGAACCCTTAGTCACTTTTGAGTTAATATACATTCAATTATCTATAAATCGAGATCAAATTCAAAACAATCAGAGTTCATATGTGAAACTTGGGATTTGGGACCTCATTGTATATTGTACATATTGACTGATTTTGACCTTATTATGTTATGTACAAAATAACTCCTTTTAATGTATTTCTAATTCATTTATTTTCTTCGGTTTATGTTTTAATAGAGTGTACAAAAATTCAAATTAAAATTGAATTGAATCAAAGAAAATAAATCACTCCGAGTCTGTATATAAGTCCCTTTTATTTTATTTCTTTATTTTCTCAATTATTAAAAATAACTAAAATAGATTACAACAACAACAAAGCCTTTTCCCACAATTAAGTAGGGTCGGCTACATGGATTCTTCGCCTCCATTCAGATCTATCTTGGGTCAATCTCGGACTTATATCCAAAAAACTAAGATCCCTTCGTATAGTCTCTTTCCAACACTTCTTGGGCCGTCCTCGCCCTCTCTTAGCCGGCTCAACATCCTAACACTCGCATCTCCTAACCGGTGCATCAGTTGACCTTCTTTGCAAATGATCAAACCATCTTAAGCGGTTTTCTCGCATCTTATCCTCGATCGGAGCTACACCAACTCTCTTTCTGATTGCATCATTCTGAATCCGATCTTTACGTGTATGTCCACACATCCATCTTAGCATTTTCATTTCTGTTACAGCCATTCTCTGCACATGTCTATGGTTCACAGGCCAACATTCAGAACCATAAAACATAGCAGGTCTCACGGCTGCTTTGTAAAACTTTCCTTTAATTTTTAAAGGAATTTTCTTATCACAGAGAACAGCGGAGGCTCCTCTCCACTTTAGCCAGCCTGCATTTATTCTATTAGTAACATCTCCATCAATTTCCCCATCATGTTGCAAAATAGATCCAAAATATCTAAAAGAATCTCTCTTCTGAATGTTATCGTCACCAATCTTCACCTCGATTCCTTCACCATTGCTTCCATCAAAGGTGCATTCCATATATTCCGTCTTAGCCCTAGTTATACGAAAACCTTTAGTCTCCAATGCATGTCTCCAAACCTCAAGCTTCTCATTTACTCCATCTATAGTCTCATCAATCAACACAATATCATCAGCAAATAACATACACCAAGGTAACTCATCATGAATGTGACTTGTCAACTCGTCCATAATCAAAGTAAAAAGAAATGGACTCAAAGCTGAACCTTGATGTAAACCAATGTTGATATCAAAATAGTCAGTCTTCCCCGCCGGGGTCCTTACACAAGATAAAGCCCTATCATACATATCCTTTATGAGATTAATGTATAGAACAGGTACTTGTCTCTTCTCCAAAACTCTCCACAGTATCTCTCGTGGGACGGAATCATAAGCCTTCTCCAAATCAATAAAGATTATATGGAGATTCTTCCATTTAGCTCTATAAATCTCCATTGTTCTCCTCAGCAAATGGATGGCTTCAATAGTTGAGCGACCTGGCATGAATCCGAATTGGTTTTCTTTTATTTGGGAAACTTGCCTCAACCTTCTTTCGATCACATGTTCCCAAATTTTCATAGTGTGACTCATCAGCTTGATACCTCTGTAATTTGAACAATTTTGAATGTCTCCTTTGTTCTTATAAAGAGGCACCACGATACTCCTCCTCCAATCTTCAAGCATTTTCTTGCTTCGCCAAATAACATTGAATAGATTCGTAAGCCAAGTCAAACCACACTCACCTAAAACTTTCCATACTTCTACAGGGATGTCATCCGGTCCAACACCTTTCCCAGATCTCATAACCTTCAAAGCCTCCTCTACTTCTTTTCTTTGTATTCGTCTATAGCATGCACGATTCAAGTAACTTTCACTACTAGCTAGATCACCCAAAGTGATCTCTCTATTTCCTTCTCCAATGAAAAGTTTATGGAAGTATTACTCCCATCTAGTCTCTATATCCTTCTGAGTAACAAGCACGTAACCTTCCTCGTCCTTAATGCATCTCACTTGAGAAAGGTCTTTCGTCTTTCTTTCTCTTGCTTTGGCCAACCTGAATATATCCTTCTGGCCCTCCTTAGAGTTGAGATTTTTATACAAAACCTCATAAGCTTTTGACTTAGCTTCGCTTACAGCCTTCTTTGCTTCCTTCTTCGTTATTTTATAGTATGTGACAGTTTCCTCTGTTCTATCCTTAGACATAGCTTTAAAGCAAACTCTTTTAATTTTTAGCTTCTCTTGCACCCTTTCACTCCACCACCAAGCCTCCTTTTGACCCGGAGCTCCTCCTTTTGACTCGCCTAGCATCTCTTTGGCTACTTAATAACTAAAATATAAAATAACTAAAATAAATTAGTGTGTAAATATTCGTTTTATGTTTTATTTATTTTTATTTTTTTTTTTACTTTATTTAAAAAAATATAAAAAATGCAAAACCCAAAAATATGGTATTCTAGGTACATAGAATAACCTCAAAAATGTGTTTTGTACAGATGATTTCTTTTGTTTTTTGTTCCTTCATGAAAATCGCAGATCTCGTTAAGATGAACAACTTTCATGAAGATCACTTTTTTATTTGGCATCGTTTTCTATTTTATTTTGAATTTCATTTAGATTTTGTTCTTGGTTTTTTTGGAGCAACACGTGGCAGCTCCTGGAGCCACCACGTGTCACCCCCTTAGCTCTCTTCACTCGTCCTTGATTTAGGCTATTAGATGAAGGGAGCTTCATCCAACAGCCTAGATACTTTTGTTTTTTATTAATTATTTATTTTATTTTTATTTTTTATATATTACCCACGCCACATAGTACGTCCTTAATCGTTCGATCTCAGTTGATCGAACGACCGTGGATGCAGCCCTCTCCATGTTCTTTGCCAAAGGCCCATGCCATGATGGAGGTCAGAGCCCACGCTGCCAACCAAGGCATCATCCGAGCCTCGGCTCAAAATCATGTCGCCTAGGGAGCACCGAAGTTCTTACCTCTATCCACATGGAGGCGTAGACCCAAGCCACTCTCCAAGCCTCGCACCCTCATGTGCGCCTCACGTGAGGAGCGAGTATTTTACGTAGGTGCCCCCCGCACACCCTGCAAATTGCATCAAAGCCCCGCTAGCTAGCACGAGTACATGAGCAACACACACCTGTGGGGAAATTGCACCAGACCCCTCCCGGGTCTTGGTAATGACATTTACGACCTTTTGCATGTTTATTCCAGTGCATAGATACCCATGTGTTTGAGTCTTATTTTGAACCTTAATTGCTCATCATTTTACAATTCCAAAAATTGCATTATATTATCCAATCAATTCTCTATGTTGTGGTCATGTATTTGTATTTTTATGAGCTTGGGATTAATTGTAGTCTTAATGTGGTGAGAACTTGCATACTTTTCCCAATTGAGCTTCTGAAATTCAACGTAACTATTCCTTTCTTCAAAATTGTAATAAAATCACATTCTGTAGAATTAATTGTGCTATATAATGCCTCTATAAATCACATTATTTGCACGCAACGCTTTCTTAAAATAAATTATGTTGCAATTGATATAATTAATTTTTAATTATCTAACAACTTAATATTTTTAAGATTTAGAATTTTTCCTAAATAGATCTTGATTAGACATATTTAGGATAATTTTAATTCTTGAAAAGCTTTGCTATCTTTTAAAATTAATTTACTCTAAATCGCATAGTCTGTTTGTTTTATTCATAGAAAATTCATTTTGCATCAAAAAAATCCAAAAAAAATACAATAATTAATTTCATCATTTGTAACCTACTATCAAATTTTGATAATTTTAACATTTCATTTGCACAAATAATTGCAGAAAAAACCCTAAAAATATTTTATTTTTCATGCATGCATCTTATGTCATAAAAATACAAAAAATGTATTCTGTATTTGCCATTGCGTAAATAATTAAGAAAAAATAACCTTCTGGATTTTTTAGCACAGTTGCACATTAATTTGGATTTTTTCACTTAAGGCTCATTTAACCTTAAAATTGCCATTCTGCATTTGCATCTCATTAATATTTGCATAAAAATGCTAGAAAAATCTCCTCAAAATATAGCATCGAAATAATCTGAAAAGCATCCTAAGGAGACAGTGGTCTCTCTGAGTTCGACCTTGCGCATGCCCAAATAAAATAAATCTGATCGGTTTTGCATTTAATTGAATATTAATTAACTCTTTGGTTAATCCGAGATTGTTCGCTTGCAATGACCATCGCTTAATTCTCATGAATTAACAAAGGACAATTTCAGGTCTATCAGATGGCGTCCTTGCCCGGGGGCATAGCTTAGGTTGATATTTAGATAATTTAGAAATTAGGTTTTTCACCTCCCGAGTAGTCTGACCCCCGGGTCTTCTTGTAATATTGCTCCATTTATTTTTCTGTATTTTTCCTTTATTTATTTCTTTATCTTATTTTGTGTATCTCTCTCTGACATCATCTTAATTTTTGTGCGAGGGACCCGATGCAACAGGTGCATTGGAGGCCGGCTTTTCAGAAGTAAAATGAATGAAGGGTGCATTTAAAAATTAAGATCTAGTCGAGTCATGAGAGAGTGTAGAGTCCTTAGGATTTATTTCTACATTTTATTCAATTCTTGTAATTATTTGTGATAATTGCATATTTATAGCGGTTCTCATTTGGGATATCGTGTTTGTACTGCATATTTATAGCAGTTCTCGTTTGGGATATCGTGTTTGTACCCGGACTTGGACATTTTTAATCTTGTGGTGTGTCGAGACATATTTCACTCTCATGTTGAGGATGGGGCTCGACTTGAGTAGCTCGTAGGTTAGACCTGCACTAGCAGCTCTTGGAGCTTTTACATAAGCCAATTATCATATGTTTGTGCTCATTTTAATTTAGGGCCATACTTCACTTAATAATACGCACTTTAGAGTGTTCTACTTAGTCAAATATTAAATTAAAATCCTTCTCGACTAATAGAAGTTCCTGCTAGGTGTGATTTCATCGCTTGCATTTACACATAGTGTAAAATTTCAATTTTGTATTGCATCTCACATGTAGAGAGCTAGGAAGCACTATAAGTCTCCTAACTTGGCATTCATCATTATTTTCGGCTTTGCATCAGCATTTTCGATCTCCTTCCTGTGTTGTATAACATAAGAAATTAAAGGAATTGGAACTGTCGATAGGCGTGCTGAGTGGTGGATTAATTACAAGTGGTAACCAACTTAAAATCGAGACTGTTAATATAATTTTGACCAAAAAATGCATTAACTGAAATTGTCTTCGGGAGAGCAACCTCGTCCTTCAACACAGGTACTTACCCCCAAACAGAGTGGGAGAGGATGCGGCCATTAAGGTTAGAACTCAAATTCTTGGACTTGCTTGTTGAAGCCTTTGTTGATGGCATTCTTTCCACAGGGTTCCAAATCAAAATGAAAATAAAAGAATGACAATGATAATGATGATGATGTTATTGGCGGTGGTGGTGGATATGGTGATGGTGAGACATATTCGTGGGGATTAGTCAGGGTAGTCTTGGATCGTATAACAGTAGTTTCTAGGAAGGGATTCATACATGTCATGAATTTATGGAGCAACGAGCGAATGCACATGGACAATTTGTTCCACATCTGAGTCTAGGATCTGTAGAGCCTATGGATTATAAAGGATACATACATGGTTATCATAGTGACAGCTACATGGAGGATTTAATATCCTCCGTAGGTTCATTGAGCATGGATGTGGACAACCCATATTGTGAATCAACACCAAGCCCTCTGGATGGATATGGATTACATGATGAGAGGTCATTTGGTGTGTTCCCAACATACTTTCATGCTCCTCCACCTGGTCCTCCTCAAGCGTAGACACCCACATCTTATGGTTATGGGTATGGTTATAGCTACAACAGTGAAAACTATCAAGGTGGTCAATCCTATTAAAGCCAAGGTAGATTTTTTGGTGATGATAGTTATGGGATATTTCCCGATTACTACTTGGCCATGCCTCCTCCTCCGCAAAGATTGTCTCTCACTCCATCATTGTCGTCTCGAGGTTCTCAAGCTAGTTCTTTGTAGCCTCATCGTGCCACTCGTGATATCAACTCCAGTGTTGCTTATCCTCGTCTCGGGATACTGATAGGACTCAATTATCATCGGTACAAGCAATACGGGATGTATTACAAGGCCTTGTATTTGAAGATGACATGGGAGAATTATTATAAATTCATAGGATCGGCAATGCGCTACGAGCAACAACAGGGAAGGGGTGGCCATATGGATACGCAGTGTAACTCATGGTTGTAATTATCATCTTCGACTCAGGAGGTAATATCTTTTATTCCATTGCATGTCAACATTTATGTTCTTCAATGCAACAATATTAGGATAATTAGATGCATCTTTGGTGTAACTAATTTTGTAGTTCACCGGAACATTGTCCATGACATTTATTTTTATAAACGACACACAATGTCATTTCACTAATCATTATTAAATTATCAATCAACATGTATCATCTATTTTTATGAAAAAAAGTTTTGTCGAAATGTTATTAACCTAGTCATTTATTTTTCAAATATCTATCAGAACCTAACCATTAGCATTAACAATAGCAATATGACCAATATGTACGATATAAGGTATATGGATGAGCGATGTAGGTAATATAAGTGTGTAATTATAAGTTATTTGTTGTTTTAAGAACTTGAATGATCTTAATTTATGAAAAAATGATAAAAATGGATTTTTGAGTCATTTCTGAGATTTCCACTAACATCATCGATATATCCCTGATATATCCTTTTCTGGGAGGATCGATACGAAATCGATATCGATATTTCAAACTATGATAATCACAAAGTGTGACAGTAGCTTATAAATAATTAACGCTACTACTAGACAACATGGGTTTAAGCATTTTGGGTTATGGTGAAGAGCTACAATTGAGATCAAGTCTAACAAGTTGTTTGAGCCATTAGTCCCCAATAGTGGACTGGGTCTAGAACCGAGATGTTACAGATGATAAGATGATATCAGAGAAGATTCCCTCTAATAGTTGAATGGCCTATCCCCAAGATGGAGCCACCTTTACCATAGAGTTAAGAGGAAAGAACTATCTAAGAGGTGAAGCCGATACTATTACTGTGAATAAGTCATGGGCCATTATGCAATGAGGGCGTTGTGAATATAAGTAAGAGTGAATGTATCACCCCAAGCATAGTACCACATCTAGTGATCACAAAGTATAGTAGTAGCTTATAAGTAGTAGGAGCTACTACTAGACAACATGTGCTTAACCATTTTGGGTTGTGGTTAAGGGCTCCAACTGAGCCCAAGCCCATAAGTTGTGCAATCCAGTAATCCCCGATAAGGGACCAAGTCTAGAACATAGGTGTTGCACAACATCTGTAACTTCTGCATTTTTTACTTATTATGCACAAAGTTGTAGTTATAAATAAGTGAATAGTAATTTTGTTTAGTAGTAAATAAAAATGTTGCATCAATAACTTTACCTCCGTATAATAGCATGACATCAATAACATTATAGTAATAAACGGTAATACGTATGTATTTCTTACGTTCAATAGTAAATAACACAACATCAGTAATTTACCTTTATAATAACAACACAGCAGCAACAGTATTTTTTATTCATTTAGTAGTAAATAACACCACAGCATCAGTAGTAATAAAGAAGAATATTGTAATCTCGATTCATTCAATTGTAAAATATATATTTTTTTACTAGTAAAAAATGAATAAAATTGTATGAAAATGATTAAAAATATGTAAAGGTTAACAAATAATTTCAATTAATAACATAAAGTTATAATAAATGCTAAAAAATCATCATAAAATTTAGATAATCAGGATCATCCTAAAACAATATGGTTTGTATTATTAATTTGCAAAATCTTAAACATGAAATAATATAATTATTATATTCGTAAAACCATTGAATAATTTTTGTGAAATAAATGAACATGATATATCAAAAATGCATAGTCCAAATTGCTGCTCATTAGTTTGCTAATGAGCTCAGAGCTCATTGAAAATGTCCTACACGCACATGTAATATATGTATGTATAATACAACTACACCAGACGTCCCAATTCCGATTTCCAGTACAGTGTTTATACCTTCATTCCCCTTTTCCCTTCCAGAACGATTTTAAGAAAATATCGTTCTCCCTTTCCTACTATATTCATGCTTCATTGATGTCATCTTTCACTTTCTCAAATTGGCTTCTGCCACAAACTATATATAAATATTACAGCTGTAATTAGATGTTCAATTTCCAGTGCTATACTCATGGAACCTTCATTCCCCACTTTTCCTTGTAGTAATCAAAACTATGGTATTCTACAATTCCAAAGGGGATCTCTCGATTATACAGTACGGAGTAACGGAACTGTTCCATAATTACCGAAAGAACTGCGGCGATGATGCAAATGAAAAGTAAATCGTCCGAACAAATTCAAATGTGCAACTAAGCAATCAGAGATGTCCATCGAATAAGATACCTTGGATACGTCCTTGTTGAGCTTCCTCACGGTGCTCGACAGCGACACATTCTCACTAATCAAATTCTCCTAATTCATACAATGATCATAGTCATTATCATTGTAAACTGAGGGATAAGAATGAAAACAACATGAGAAACAGACGAGGGACCTTCTCCGCTTCAGCGTGCGCGAGGCGGTTGGAGAGGTCGGAGAGCGCGGTATTAAGCGTGTCGACCTGCGAACGGAGCTCGTCAATGAGATCGTCACGCTCGACAAGCCCGGCGCGAAGCTCGGTCACCTCGTCCTCGAGGTAGGAAACACGGGTTGCGAGGGCGATGGACGTGATCTTCCTGGCGACGTCCAGCTGCTCGAAGGGGTCGGCGGGGAGCACCGCCAGGACCTCCTCCGGAAGGTCGATCCCCGGCGGGGCCGCCGCCATCAACCTGCACCCAGCGATCGGGGGATGGGATAAGGGGAGGGGAGAGGTCTGTGGCTGGGTGAGAACATGAGGGGATGGAGAAGAGAGGGAGGTTTGTCTGGAGTGAAGGGGACACGTGGGCCAAATGGATTGGTGATTTCTTTGTTACCGCCGTCTGCAACGATCTCAGAAGTCACTGCCCGCCGGTTTAGTCCAACAGTGAAGTTTATAGGGGCCAAGCGGAATAATGGGGTAGAGTAGTTATTGTCTGTGCCTTGTTGCTTTTAGCTTGCGTTTTGCGGTTTGATTTAACCTAAAAGATGAAATCGGCAAGAAAATAAATAATAGAAAATATGATTTAGAACTAGCAATTTAATCAACATTATTCATCTTAATTTATTTAAAATGCATGTCAAATACATGCCAACCTACACTAATTTAACATTACTACTAAAAAATATAAAACTGTTATATTTAAATATAAAAGACCACAAAAAGATTGAATCTATGGGTTGCTATCCCCTTACTTTTTTCTTGCAAAGTTCACATAAAGATTGAATCGATTAATATTGCTCTATATACCTATAATTTATCTAATTACGCTCTTTCTACATGTTTTATCATAAAAGTCAAAGATTCAGTCAGTTTTCGTAAATGTTTTTTAAAGTACCATTGATGTTGACTTTTAAATTTTTATGATAAATAGGTTGCAATATCATATTTCAATGATTCTCTATGTATATAAAATAAGTTCAGATATTCAATATATTAGTGTAATGTCCCAAGCTTAGGATGAGGACCCTTACAGAAGAACGATAACGACAACTTGTTTGGTACATGCCCAAGTGAACTCGTTGACTACCACCCAAAAAGCTTAAACCCAACTTGTCATGTAGTAATTCCTCACACTTATAACCCACTCTCACACTTTTATGGGTCTTAAATGTGGAGACTGTGATATGGGTTGTTACAACTAGTCAGATTCCTTATATGACTTCACAAAAAAAAAAGCAAAGGCATAGCCACTCTCTTGTGGGTAACTCCGCAACAGGGGATCTTCTATGTTCTATCATATGTATAATGAAACAAATAAAAATATAATATATTTTATAGGAATATATTTCATAATCCTAACTTCAAAAAAAGTTAGATTAATTTATTTGATAAAATGAAAATTGTGTAAAATTAAAATGAAAAATAGAGTTAAATTTATGCAAAAACTCGTTCTGTATGGATCAATGAAAAATTAAATAGAAGCTAAATTGAATTAAGTTCTTTTCCACCTTATAAATAAATCAAGAAAATTGTTGAAATAGTCATAACTAAAGTAACTCAATCTCTAAATTCTCTAAATTGAGAATAAACAAACTTTGCAAGCTTTTAACTAGTTATAAGGTCTTTTTAAATAAGTATTAAAATAATTGGAATTAATTAAATATGCATGATGATTTGATATTTAAAAAAAACCACCATCTATTGGCACTTGAGGTGTTGATTTCGTGTGCCATGCTCAAATCGGCACATGAGGTGCCGATTTGGCGTAGACCCTGGCTTAGCCCTCCTCCCCTCCCCTTTTTCCCTTGAATACTTCAATCCATTTAAATTATTTAAAATACGAAGTAAATTTTGTGCATTTTGAGTTCATTTACTATCTTTTTAAAATACAAAAAGATACATTTGCAAAATGAGAAACTCATAAAAAATAATCTAGTCAGGCACCACTATATATATATATATATCAATATAAAACCTTCTGAGAAATAAATTAAATGAAATTATTTTCAAGATGATCCTCTTCTGTTTTTCTATTTTATGAACTAGTACTTTTTCAAAATTTCCGATTCATCTTATTTTACGGTGGTGTAATATAGTATATTTTTAAAAAAATGAGTACTTATTGTTGTGGATAGAAGTATATTTTTCTAAGATGAGGATTAAAATTTCATATGACATCTCATAAAGATCTCTATATCTTAAGTTCTAATAGAAACCGAATATGAAGACATTCACCATGACAGATTAATAATCTCAACATTCAATACCATAACGCGTATCCGTTTAAAAGAAATGCATATATTCTATTAAAATCATATAACAATTATATTTTTCAAAACATAATGTAAAATAATTTACATTGATCTATGGTATGAAATTCTTTAAAATTCCTTTTAGTCCTCCTCCTCATCTTCATTCACCTCCTTTGGCATTGACCCATGTCTTCTTATGAATATTTTCATGAGTTTTTTGTTGTCTTCTTCTTGATATTCCATTCTGAATGAGTTAGTATATGACCAGGAGGATGCGATATAGCTGAGGACTTCCTCGGAGGTTCGCCTAGTTGAGTAACTTGACATGTTTGTGTAGGCTTTATGATCCTTACTCATGTCGATGGTATGCGAGGCAGATCTGTAGGTTGTTACAGTTGTAGCATTGCTCTAAGTAATTGTCTCTCCATTTCGTTTGACTCAATTTAGTGAATCGTCGCAAATATCTCTGCTTGATGTTCTTCTCAATTGTATTGAGTTGGTTGTGTGAGCTGAGAGGGACCGAAGTCAAATTAGCTTGAACGACGAGCATATAATGGTATCGCAAACTGTGATTGACTTGAAGCTACAATATATCCTATAAGAATGAAATAATTGCATTCTATTAATCAAAATATTAAAAAAATTCTAAATTGACTAACTGAGACAATGAAATATTTAATTTAATGCAACCTGAAGTTGCAAAAGGTGGTTGCTCTTGTGACAACCAGTGTCCGCTAAATCCCTCATAATGCAAACTTATAAGATTTGTATTATATTCAATGTTATCAAAAAGCAAAAACTAAATTGAATTAATTTAATTATAAAATATAATATATATTAGAAGTCTCAATCATTGGTTGTTGTTGTTAAGATCCTTGTCCGGTGAATCCCGTATAATGCATATCTAAAGATTTAGATTATATTTAATACTTTAAATTAAAAAACTAAAATGAACCTTTATGATAATCAGAGAAAGAAATTATTGTCACCTGAAGTCTCAAATGTTGATTGTTGTTGTTCAGATCCGTGTCCGATGAAATCCGCATAAGGTAAATCTGAAAGATTTCGATTATAGATATTACATAAAAAATTATAATCAAAGTTGAATTATTGGGATTATTAAATAATGAAATTTGTGAACCTGAAGTAGCAAATGTTGGTTGTTGTTGTTGTTGTTGAGAACCCTTTCTACTATATCTCGTGTAACTCATACCTAAAGGGATTTGCATCCTATGTTTATCAAAATGAGTCGATCAAAAGAGAACTAACTAAATCTAAAGAAATGATGAAACTTGATGCTCCGATGGTATGCGACTATTGTTGTGGCATGTATTGTTGGTCATATTGATGGAAAGGATACCTTAAAGATAACATATTTATTGTGCCATCAAAGTATGCAATTGTATGATCAACTTTTGTTGTCATCATATAAGGCAAGTCAGTAGACCGTCTAATTTCATCAAGACTGGTTTTTCCTTGTAGAATTGTATCTATCTAATTAATTTATGATTCAATCAATCAATAGAGTAAAGTAAAATTAAATATAATTCTATAAAGCATACCAGTCTTCTTTCTATTGGGCCATGAGGTTGGTAAACTATTGTAGGAGGTGGAATATGTGTCTGGATCCACCTTCTCGTAATGCTCCAGTACCATTGCATGTAAAAATCATTGTTTGCATATGCATGCTCAAGTACTATTGATTCTTCTCTTTCTACCCATCGCTCTACGTATTGTCGATGTAGAACTGACCAGTCTAGGATGTCAGTGCTTCGTGTTTTATTTCATCTAGAGACAATGTGTATTTTCTCAACGAAGGCTGGGATATGTTGTTGCATCTCAAATTGACACATAACACGATCCGGTAAACGCATAGCTATAATATCATAGTGTATCAATGGTACCCTACTCATCCAAACCGACTGACCTCTTCAACAGATCTCATGCAGTTGTATAATTTCTTCATAAGCATATGATGTTCAAAGTATATACATTCATTAAATAAGAAAATGAGTTAATCATTACCTCGATCATTAAATAAATGTGTAATTGATATCAATATTACCTGATGTGCATGCTGCATTTCATTATGGTGTCGTCGTCTGCACACTCTCCTTTAAACTTCACACGTCGATCCATTTTAAAGCCAATGGTCCTCCTTGATTCTTTGGACGATGTCTCACAATTGACCTACATATGTGCACATGCTCCCATGACAAACTTGTACGTTATCCATGTTAATCAAAATAAATCTATTAATGTTGACTTTGTATATTTGTAAATTATGCATACCTGTAGAACTGTGAAAAAATCTTAAATCCTAGATTTGCCTATCTTTGCACCCCTATCCAATTCTACGTACATGTGATCTAAAGCAGCATCACCCCAAGCAAATTGAGCATAGTCTTCTAATTCACGTAAATGTAGTATGTATCTATTAGATAAAAATATCATTATTAGTATGTATTAAAATCAAATGAGATATTCATGCTTAGGATTGCATATCCTTACTTGAGAAGGACCATATCTCCATTGCTATCTGAGAGAACACTGCACCCTATATGATATATTGCTTCCTGCTCATCTTCAATAACTAGCAGTGGATCATCATCTCCAAAGAAGGTCTCTCTGATCCATGATAACTTCATCTTACCATTCTTTACGCGAGAGGGAATAACAACTAGCAACCTAAGACAAAGTGATTCCCATCCTTTGAATGAAACATCCGGACCAGTAACAGGCAAATCCCATATCTTGTAATGTAATAGCCACCTCACCAAATCGAAAGTGAAATGTATGAGTTTCTGGTTGCCACTGTTCAAGTAAACTAGTCAATAAGGAAGGATCCATATGTACCCTTCTCATGTTTACTACACACCAAACTCCTGATAGTTCAAGAAGTCTCTCAATTATACTCTTCTTCTAAATAATTTCATTTAACATCTCATTTTGTTTGATGAACCGAATCCATACAGAATTAACAACACATCATTTACAATATTCTCACATGAGAAGCTATTATGTTAATAATTAAAATACTCGATTGATTGTTAAATACTAACCAAACTGGTAGGTTGTGAAGATCAATGCTCACTCTGCATGTACAAAACAGATGCATCTACTGGACCATGTACTCTATCCATGTGTGTCATCTACATATAACAATGTGTTAGATTAAAAATAAATAATAATAAAAATATGTTATGACCAGAAGATAAAATAATTTTAAAAAATAACTTATATGTTACCTATCATATGCTACAGTTCTTTGATTTCTCCGTGGCCAACTTAAGCTATTATGACCAGGTTGCTTGTAGATTTTACACAATTTCAGTCTCACACACATTTCATCCATTTCATTTAGAAATCTCCCCGATCATCCAGGTTTCCTCTTTCTGATAATCGAGGGTAACATAGTGGGTTCATCTTATTCTCCCCAATAACATTGATTTGGAATTGGATGTAAAAAAATCTATATGTCTTACGATAATACTCACTTGAGTAATATTGTGAGCATAGATTGTAGTTGTGCAGATGAGTCTGCGTGTGGGTAGCTACGACTATTACATGAGAGCAAACAAAGTGCTTCATTTGAATAAATCCACACGTGCAATCTCTTTCTTCACCATTTAATTTGACTTCATACATATAACCTTCTCGATCTAACACTTGAAATTGCATTAAAGTACATATGCGGACGTGACATGATATGGCTTCTCTAGTATTTGTCTCAAGTAACTCCTCATATTTCTTGGTTAAGTGTGTTGTTATTCCCTCTGACTCATCGCGTCTATCGTTGAAGTATCCACTAACTCTTAAAAAAATGGTTAAGATCATTGATATAACAAGTAAACCATGGGCTCCTCTCATAACTTCGTTGAAACTTTTGGACAAATTTGTGGTCATGTGTCCATATTGATGTACATTATCTTGGCTTAATGCCCAATAACTCTGTTCACCATTATCCCATGACACGATCCACTCAAAGATGTCCTTATCAAGAATGTTAATATCTCGCATTATGTTATTGAACTTGTTTTCACATGACTCTTCCCAAGCAACATAGAATTGACTTTGAATTGAGCGAGTCCTATGTCCAACCCTATACATATTTGCACGCATATGACGATGGCAATGGTGGTGAGTGAATCCCTCTTCAGGTGGAAATAAACCAATAACAACATCCTTCAAACTAGAAAACCGATCTCTAATGAAGCATATATCCATCTTGCCGATGATTTGACTAACCAAATTTAAAAATCATCTCCATGCAGAAATATTCTCATTCATCTCCGTAATAGCAAATACAAGAGGAATTAAACCTTGATTTGCATCGATGGCGGTGGCAATATACATATGACTAGCATATCTCCCGTATAAATGTGTGCCATCAATACTTAAAAGTGGACGGCAAAATCTGAATGCTCTAGGGCATGGACCAAATGAAACAAATAATCTCTTGAAATGTACCTGGGTCGTGGTTTGACCTGGTTCTATTTGAAATCATGTATACGTTCTACGATTGTGTCATTCTAAAGCACGAGTGAATATCTGAATACTCCGGTAAGATACATTCTCATTCCCATAAATAATATCCATTGCATGTCTTCTTGCATTCCAAGCTGTCGTGTAGTTAATCTCTGTTTGCAACTCATCTTTTATTTTATACATAATTGCACTCGAAGTCATACTAACTCATGCTCTAAATGAGGATAGTATGTATTGTGCTACAAATATAAATGTGCATTGGCGGTGTTTGAGTACGAGAACATGGTTCACATGTGTGTTTTCCTCTATCTTAAAACAAACCAATCTCCAAGAGAATTCCTCTCAGATACATGTAACTGCCATCCACAGTCATCATAAATACATACAACAATAAGGATTTGCTTGTTTGAGGCTTCCGGCTTAAACTGGACATGATTTTCCATACTCCATTTTTGAAGGTCATATTGCAAATCTATTTTCGACTTATAGCTCCTAGCAAACCAATAATCTAGTCCTGAACCATCAGTGGTAGGAGTAACTTGTATATTTACAAAAGCAACATCTTTTGCCTCTGCAATTTCAAGATCAAATTAGACAATTCTTCCATCGGTACTTCATCTGCATCCTCATTATTGGCACAATAAGATTGACCCCTATCTTCATTGTCTAAGACCAACGCTAACGAACCAAATCCAAATCATGACATGTGTTAGTATTTGTGTTATCCTCTTCAGATGAATCATATTCAACTTCAATTTCATCGCTATCTTCTTGGGATATTTGTGTCGACGTATCAATATCTTGGTTAAGTTGTGAGGGTCCGTTGACATTGTCAATCATCGAATCAATTGTTGGCCTGATTAAATTATATATTTGTTAGTTTAGACATTGCTAAAATATGATTATTACTTAATTTAATTTTAACTATAGTACCTCAATGAGGATGGCTTGTTTTCCCGACTAAGAGGAGCACCTTCTACGAAAAGATGAATGAATCTCACTTTTCGATTGAATTCATCATAGCCAAAGTGGATTCAACATCATGAATTGGTACTAGATAAAAAGCTGATCCTTCATACAACTACTTACAAGTTAATGTAATGAGGTATCGATCGAGTGGAATACTGATGGATTTGGAAACTTGATCTAGTATATCAAAATAAGTTATCTGACATGGGAATATATCCATACATTTTTGCCCTCTGAAATAGTCTATGTGATCGTCGGTCCCATTCACTGCTTCATGCCAATATAATAAAATTAGAACATTATTGGATGACATATATGTAAAGATAAATTACATAGATTGATGAATAAATATGGTTCACGAATAAAAGAACAAGATCATAAATTACATAGATTGATGACTAAATATGGTTCATGAATAAAAGAACATGATTAATATACATTTATAAGAATAATTATTTTAATTTTTAATTTATTTTATTACATTAAATTTAATCTTATAATACATAAGTATTTTTAATTTTTATTTTAAATATATTTTTTTGGAAAATGTAAATTATGTAATTTAATCAATTATCAAATTTATTATGTGTGTATAGTTAATTATTATTATTTATAGAGTTTATTTTTTGAAATTTCGTAATTATTTCAAATTTACTAATTTATCAATTTTATCTATTATGTAATTTAATTATGAAGTTAGAATTACTCCTAAGGTAGGTAAATATTTTGTATTTTCAAATCGTAATTTTAATATAATAAAATCGAACCATTGTTGTATGCCATATCTAAAGATAAATTACATAGATTGATGATTAGATATTGATCACGAATAAAAGAACATGATTAATATACATCTATAAGAATAATTAATTTAATTTATTAAATTAAATTTAATCTTATAATATGTAAGTATTTTCAATTTTCAATTTTTATTATAAGTATATAATTTATTTTTTCGGAAATATAAGTTATGTAATTTAATCAATTAAAAAATTTATTATGTAATTTCTAAATTATATATAGTTAATTATTATTTATTATAGAGTTTATTTTTTAGAATTACATAACTATTTTAAATTTACTAATTTATAAATTTTGTATATTATGTAATTTAATTATGAAGTTAGAATTACTCTTAAGATAGGTAAATATTTTTTATTTTTCGAATCATAAATTTAATATACTAGGTAATTTAACAAATGAAATTAAATTTTATTTTAGAGATAGGTAACTATATTTTAACTTTGATATATATTACACATACATCCAATTTATTATTTCAAATTGAATACACTTATAATACATTCAAAGATAGGTAATAATTAATACAATTTATGAAATTAAAATATCGTAATAATACATTAACATTTTAAAAAATATAATTTTGACTACTTAATTATAATATAATTATGCAGATATTCAAAGATAGTTAATTAAGTTACTATGCATAAGAGTACAATATTTAAACGATTAGAATGTTTAAAGACAAAAATTATAATAAATATCCAAATGGCAGCGGAATTATTTATTTAGAATGGCACATCTCATTGATGAATATAATTGAAATTTCATATGTTTATAATTAAAGTTACTTGGAGTGAAGAATGTCTTGAAAGTGAGCGAGCAGATCCAAAAATCAATAACCATTAATCTGCAAAAAAATGTCCTCTAGAGAGCGAAACTTGCAAAAAACATTACAAAAAAAGAATATAATTGATTTTCTCTTACTTGATTAAGAGTGGAGAAGACCAATTATTTGAGAGTGTGATGAAACCCGATTTCATCATCACACTTAACCATTATTAACCCCCTTTCTTAAATATGTGTCAATAAAAATCAGATATTGTCATGTAATTATCAGAGTCTTGAATAAATTAAAAATCACAAAAAAATAGAAAAAGCAAAACTCGTGGTATTTTTAACCTTAAAAATACCTTAAAAAATATTTTGTATCTACAGATGACCTCATCTCCACTTTTGGTCAACATGAAACTTATAGATCTCATCAAGATACAACTTTCATGTTTTGAGTTTTCTCAAATTCAGCCGTTTAACCCCCTCAAAAATCAAAAATTCTATTGCAATAATCTGATTGGGCCACATGGCCCTCTCTGGGTGAGCCACGTGGCCCGGTCCCCTTTACACTATCCGCCTTCGCTCAACACCGTTGGATCTCCTTCTGATCCAATGGCTCAGCTATCTCCACGTGCGCCTCCTGGTCATCGGATCAGCCTCCATCTCTGATTCACACTGCTCGTTCGCGCCTCACAGTGAGCACGCCACGTGGTGCTTTGTGCGCCACATGATGTCTTCTCTATCCATTAAATCCCCTCCGTTCATCACGCATTCAACATCAGCCATTCGATCTACCCCCTAAACCCATCCTCACCATTCGCCGGCGCCTATACCTCAATCCGCCACGTGGCGCGTTGTACACCGTTCAATCGCGCCCCCCGCTGCTCTATCACCGCCGTCTATGCCCGCTTTGATATCAACCGCCCGATCAATCTTCATCTCAGATCAGAGCCACCCGTTAAGCGCCGCTGCCTTAACTCGACACGTGGAATCTTACACGCCCTTCGATCGTTTCACCTGAGATTCAATCCACACCATTCTTTGGCGCTTCGATCTGGGCCGTTGGATCGCAAGATCCAACGGTCGAGACTTCGTCTTCCACCTCCGACCCCCTCTTTCCCACGATTCTCCAGCACGCGCACCGCCTTCACCTCTCCCATTTTCTCCACCCTCTCCGACTACCTCTCCAATCGCTAACCACCCCACGATGTTCCCCCATCTTCCCTCTTCCTCGCGAACCCACCAGCTAAACCGCCACCTTCAAGCTACAAATACACCGCCCCCTCCTCTGTATCCCCTCGTCCACCTTTACGCGGGAGGAGGCCCAGCCCTCCTCCTCCTCCCTGTAACAGGGGGAGGAGCGAGGATAGAGCAAAGATGACCTGTCTTCCCCGGTGAGACCCGCCTCCATCCATGGCGTCGTCGCGGTGCCTAGCGCCCGCTCGAGCTGCCCCGAGTAGCTGCCGGGGTCCAGCGACGACCCAGGAATCTTCTGAAACCCAAAGCCCAAGCTATTTCCTCCATCTTCGATCAGGTAAGCACCTCAACTTTTCTCTGCATTTTCTTTCTCCTTTTTCTTATTTAATTAAACTTCCTCGGCCAATTTCGCTCTTCACTGATCACCTCTCGAACACCACCGGACATCCTCCGTTCACGCGCAACTCCTCGATCATCCTCCCCTTTCTCCACTATCTGGACACCCAGGACCCACCTCCTCTCCGGTCGCCGGAGATGGAGCTCTGGTTCCTCGTTTCTCCTCGCCCGCATGGAACCTCGTACCATTCACACGCACGCACACTAACTCCCCTGCATGCATAGAATAGCTGGACTTAACATGCAGGTGGAATTCCTTCAATGGCCGGAAGACCATCTGAGCAACCTTCGTCATCTCCGTCTTCGACCTATGAGCTCCGATGGACCTATTCAGAAAGACCAATGTCTTCCCCGAGCTCGTGGCTACCTCGACGATCGTTCCTGGAGCTCTGGGAGGTCCAAGTCGTCCAAGAACGAGAGGCGGAGGAGGAGCCCCATCGCCGGAGCCCTGATCCTGCCGCCAGTCTTCGGCAGAGGAAGAACATGCAACAACCGTTGGATGCTCCTTCCCGAAGTTCATCCAACGGCTTGGATGCAACCACGTCGCCCAGGAGTGCTATCTTCAGTAACCGTTGGATCCTCACAATCCAATAACCTCCAATCAACCATGCGTCAACACCAGAGCTCCTCCGAGCCTTAGCATCTGACCCATAGGCTTGGAGCTCCCGAGCCTAGCCGAAGCTGCATCCGAAGCTACATCGAGCCCGAGCCAGCACCCAAGGCTAGCCGAAGCAATCCGAGCCTCTGTCGCGCCCGAGCCTTCGTCCGAACCTGGATGGCGCATGCATAGCACGTGCCATTCTGAGTAATTTGCAGAGAGGCCCTCCGAAATTTCCCAAATTGCAGACAGGTCATGATATCACGTGTAGCACCTGCGTGCCTGGGGATATTTGCATTCATACCCTCGCGGGTTTCAATAATTGCAAATATGCCCCCGCGCGTATTGGACAGTTAGAGGGAAGGCCTCGTTCTTAACTTTTATTACATTTTAGTCCTTTCCAGGGACCTGTTTGTATTTATCTTTTCAAGTTTTCTTTCAGTTATGCCCTTGCTTTCTTTCATACATATCTTGAGCTCCGTATTTCCGATTGAGTAAATTTCAGTTTCATTTTAAAGCTTGTTTGATGCACTTTCTAATGGCATGCTCAATTGTTATTTTGGACACAAAATTTTTGATGTGATATTTTAGAAGCCATGTGTCCCTTAGTGCTTAAGCTTATGCCTTGTTTAATTTTTCCATCAAGCAGTAGAAGCATCATAGTATCTTCGAGAATTGTCATTCGCTCGAATCTAGTGGACACCACTCTGGAGATAGAATGGTTGTGAAAGTACTGCAATGTGACCTCTGGTGGCTGACACTATTTAAGGTTGTTGCGACATACGTCAAGTGCTACACTGACTGTCAGAGATTGGGAGGAACCCTTACAGCTAAGATTCCATGCCTCTGAAGTTCATTCATATTGCAGATGTATTCGATGATTGGGGCATAGATTTCATGGGACCCTTTCCAAACAGTCAGGGATACGATCACAACCTTCTTAACATTGACTATGTGAGTCATTGGGTTGAAGCTATCCCCGCCCGAGATGCGGACTGTCATACAGTGTGTCGATTTTTGAGAGAGAACATCATATCATGGTTCGAGATCCCGAAGATAATGATATTAGATGAGGGTAGTCACTTCATTAACAGAGAGGTCAAGAAATTAATAAAGGAGTATGTCATGTAGCACCGAGTCACATCTCCTTATCATCCTCAGACCAAAGGCATAGAAGAATTATCAAAAAGATAAATCAAGACAATCTTGCAGAAGCTTGTGAAGACAGACAGAAAGAATTGAGCCTAACTCTTGTACTCCATCCTTTGGGCATACAGAACCGCTTGCAAGTACCCTTGGTATGTTGCCCTACCGTATTGTGTATGGAAAGCCTTGCCATCTGCCCGTGGAACTGATCTACAACTCATTATGGGCAATCAATATCTGTAATTTGGAGTCATAAAAAGGTGATCAGAAAAGAAAAGAGTACATGAACATGCTCTTGGAATTCTGAGGCTATGCATATGATAACACCTTGATGTACAAGGAGAAGGTTAAACACCGACATGACTGGTACATCAGAACGAAAGACCTTCGAAATTGGATAGAAAGTGTGGCTATTTAATGTAAAGTTGAATATATTCCTGGGTAAATTAAAGAGTAAATAGATAGAGCCATTCAGAGTGCAAGAAGAATATGATAACAAAAGCATTGTGATATCAGAATTGTCGCCTGACACATAACCGTTTGTCGTCAACGGTCAGCTATTGAAGCCTTACTTCAAGTATGACACTTTCTTGGTCATTGTCAATTCTGTCCAAGTGATATGCAATGAAGAAGCATCAACAACCTCAACAACATCGAAAGATTCTGATAATGTTACTAAAAAGAGTTCAATGGGGTTCCCCCTTGGGGGGAACTAACTTGGCTCCCTCGTGCAATTTCGTCCATTTTTTTATTTTTTTTTGAAAATTTCTCCCATGAATATTCATCACTATATCCCTATATTATGCTATTCAAATTTCGTGCGAAACAAAGACTCCTACGACCTCCATCCAAACATTCATTTTTAACGGTAACAGAATTGTTAAAAACAACCCTTCTGGATGGATGTCGTAGGAGTCTCTATTTCATGCGAAATTTGAATGACATAGTATATGGATATATTGATGAAAATCCACGAAAGAAATTTTCAAAAAAAATAAAAAAACGGGCTAAATAAAGCAGGGGGATCCAAGTTAGCTACCCCAAGGGGGCAGGCCCTTTATCCTATTAAAAAACTATACCTTTAGTTTTCTTCTTTTCTGTTGTATTTTCCATCTCCTGCTCCTCATTCATTGCTTCTATACTTAGGATATGCTTCATCCTAAGTATATGGGGGATGTGTGACGCAACTTGTTCGTTCTTTGTCTCACCACTTGTCTCCTCTCTTGTTGATATTCTTGTTTATAACTAGGGATATCTTACCCTAAGTATAGGGGGAGACATGGCGAACCGTTGAGTTGTTCATTCCGACCCTCAACCCTCCCTGCATGTAGATATAGTTTGCTATATTTAGGATTATTTAATCCTAAGTATAGGGGGATGGTTGACTTCTCATTCATTTATTTCTTCATTCATTCGTTCCTTATTCTTTAGACGTTGTAGTATAGGCTCTTTTATACCTAGTACGAGTTATTTCTTCTCTTTTTCTCTCTGATCTATGAGGACATAGCCCAAGCTAAGTAAAGGGGGTCGTATATACTTCATATGTACTTTAGCCATAACTCATACTTTCATATTTTCAAAATAAATATGTATAGCATAATATATTTACACGTATATGCTTTATTAAAGTAACTAATAAAAATAGGGCTATTATTCCTAAAATTCTTATTGTATGTACTAATTAAAAAATCGAGTAAAAATGTTTTGCAAAATGTTAGAAAAATAGGTGGAAAATCTATTTGAAAAATCTTTTGGAAAATATTCTATAAAATGTTTTCAATCCTTATAAAAATATTTGGTATATAAAAATTTTTCTTCTTCATTTGAAATAAAATGTTTTGAAAACCTATTTACAAATGATTTTGAAAATGGTTGCAAAAATATTTTGAAAAAATCTATATATACGGTTTGAAATTTTTTTGTAAAATGGTTTCAACTATTTGTAAATGTTTGTGACAATTGTTTGTAAAAATATTTTGGACTATAGTATTCAAAACTGTTTGTAAAATTATTTTCAAATAAGGTTGAGGAATATATACATCTCATAGGAATTCTTCGCCAATTGTATATACATACCTTAAAAATGATTAACATTCAATCTGTAAATCCTCCACCCTAATTCTTGTAAATAATAACATGCACACTTGTGTAAATATCTGCACATACTTCCTTTTTCTGCCAAAAGTCTTTTTGGTTTGAAAAATCCCAAAAACATTTTTACAATCTTTTCAAAAATTGCATAAAAATTTGCAGAACCTTTTTCAAAAATCAATAAAAGTTTAAAAATTAGAAAATTGCATCACAATAAAATTTTCATTACATTGTACATAGCATTCAAAGTTTTCGGATTGAGTTTGAACAATTGAACTAGTCCGAGTAAAGTCAAATATTTGAGCATGGTTGGACCTCACTAGAACCTTACAGAAACTAGATTTGAGGTACTTCAGGTCTATTCAGACCTATTTTTTTGAGACTCAAGGCTGGGTTCAAGACACCTCAAGCTGCCTAACTAGAACTTTTCGAGACACACTGATGAAGAGTGGTTTCACGCGAGTCTAAAAATGATGATCCTCACTAAAAGAGTAGCAAAGACAACAGTGTCGCTCAGGCGACCCACAAGAGACCTCTCGTACAATCTACAATTAACCCACAATATCAATTAATCAATAAATAGAAAAATGTGGAGTTAAAATTTATTATAACTCTACAACAAATGTGTATAGTGTGTAAGCATGTGTAGAGGTTGAACTCAGGGAGCAACCGATAGATCGGGCAATAATGCTCAAAACTTGTTTTTCTCTCTTGTATTTATTCTATTTTTGTGGGTGTAATTTTTGTATTACTTTGATTTCATTTTTATATTTTTTAATTGTTTTTAATTTTATACTTTTTATTTCCTTTTTATATTTTATGATTTTTCCTTTTTAATTATTTAATATAGGAATATATAAGGTTATATATCAAATTTAGAGAAATATAATTATAAATACTACTAAAAATAATCCAAATTCAGGAAATAAAATATTAATGGGTTTTATATATTTCTTAATGTCTTTGTGAGTTTTCAGGAATTGTTGTGTGTTTTTATGTATTTTTAAAATAAAAACAGATTTTTACCCGACAGACACTATAAACTTTGTCAATTACCTCTACGACCTTTTGTACAACGTATTTACCCCATCGACCCTATAAATTACCTCGTGAACCCTCACGAGCTTCAAACAGATTAACCCATGGAGTAAGAGTTGGAAGGTTTACGGGGATGACGGGAGAATTATATTGTTTCAAAGGTCGTTGAGGTAATTGGCAAAGTTTATAGGGTCTACCGGGTAAAAATCCCAAATAAAAAATATCCCAAATCAGAGAATAAATAGCCATAATTGATTTGAAGATTAAAAATAGCAAATTAAATTCAAAATTCTCTAAATCAATTGTAATAGATAGATAGATATTAATATAAAGAAAATTCAGAAACACAAATAAATATTTTTGGGATTTTTAGTGATTTTTTCATATTTTTATTGGATTCTGGAGCTTTTTTTTGCTTTTCTTTTTCTATTTTTATAGGTTTTTGGTCTGGAGATACAATATATGAAAAATACATAGCATATATTTTTTTTTGGAATTTTTCAAATAAGGTTATATTTTTTGGTATTTTTTAGGTCAAACATGGATAAAATGTGCTCATTTTGATTTTTAATAAATAGGTAAAATGCCTAAAATGCAAATTCAAAAATGTGGTGAGTAAGTACATGCTAGCATGCATCTATCTCTATTTTCGCAATTTTTGGAGCACGGATGTTATATTTAATAAATATAAGAAAAGCAAAAAAATACATGAATTAGCGAGGGCACGTTTGCAATTAAAATTAAAGCAGGGGTTCATATGCAAATGTGCCAAAATATACAACTAATATTTCAATATATTGGACTAAACATAAATGCAAAAATTTTCCAGGGCATAAATGAAATTTACCCAGCTCACGTGGAACTACATCATAGGCAAACCCTTGTGACTATGAAGCGGACTTGTACGGTGTAAGGGATAGTGGCTCTTCCCAACTAAAATGACAAAAGGACTTGATCACTTCTTCAGCATAACAACCCAATGATTCCCCAATCCAACAACTCTTTCCTCGAGGAGCGGAGTATTCCCTTCTAAGTTCAAGTGCATCTAACTCAAGATGAGGGGCTGAAGAGAAGAATGGACGGTAGCTAGTGTATATACCTATCTGGGGAAGCATGACCAGTGTAGTGAAGTCATCCAGCTGCGGACTCACAGATATAGGATATTGAAGCTCAAGCTTGCGTATTTTAGATATATACATACTCCCGTAGTCATTTTGTTTTTAAGCAGGCCTATCCACTTTTTTGGAGTCTTTATTTCAACACCTTTTTGTACAAAAGAAAATACTATATACAACATCATTTACATAAGGGGTTTTTCCTCTTAAGTTAGAAAACTATCCCTCTTTTGAAGCATTATTAGAACCCATACTCTCATGTCTGTAAATGTCAACGCCACTGGACGGTTGGGGTGCTCTTCCCTCCCTAGACGAGGATGAATGTTTCCACTCGTGTGTGTCTCATACCGGCAAATCCAATCCCCTCACCACTTCCACTGAGTTGAGCCAAGTGAAAGGTACAAATGTCCAAGTTAGGTCACAACCGACAAGAGTCATGCGTGCATCTTGAAAAGTTCTAGTTAGGTAGTTGAGGTGACTTGAACCCAACTCTGGGATGAAAGAATTAAGTCCTAATAAACCTGAAGGACCTTAAATCTAGTTCCCATAAGGTTCCAGTGAAGTTAGGTGCATTAAGGTCCAACCAAGCTCCAATCTTCGATTTTACTCAGGCTAGTTCAATTATGAAACTCAATCCGAAAGAAGCAAATGCTATGTACTATGCAATGAAATCTTTTAATGATGTAATTTTCTAATTTTTAACTTTTTATGGATTTTTGAAAAGATTCTGCAATTTTTTATGCAATTTTTCAAAAAGGTTTTGCAATTTTTTTGGGATTTTTCAAAATAAAAAGATTTTTTGAAAAAGAATGGGAAAAGAAATGTACAGATATTTACACGGATGCATCTTGTACTTACAAGAGTTAGGGCTTTTAAGGATTTGCACAATGGATGTGTTATTATTTTTATAGCTACACACACACACATATATATATATACACATAGTTGATGAAAAATGTTGATTTATTTGTATCATGTATACATTCCTCAAAATTATTGAAAAAAATGATTTTACAAATAATTTGAAAATTATAGTCCAAAATAATTTTTGCAAATAATTTTTACAAACATTTGAAAATCATTTTGCAAAGGTTTTTCAAACAGTATGGATATTCCAAATATTTTTGCAACCATTTTCAAAAGCATTTGCAAATAGATTTCAAAACATCTATTTCACAAAAAGAAAAGAAATTTTTTATAAACCAAATAATTTTTACAAAGGTTGAGACCATTTTACAAAATGTTTTTCAAACAGCTTTCAAAGGATTTTTCAAGTAGATTTTCAAATTATTTTCCAAATATTTTGCAAAAAAAAATTACCTGATTTATTAATTAGTGTATACAAAATAAATTTAAGGAATAATATGCATCTTTTTATTAATTGATTTAATGAATTATATATGTTTATATACGGCATTTTAGCCATATTATTTAAAAATATGAAAGTACAAGTTATGGCTAAAGTATATACGGCCTCCTATATTTAGCTTGAGCTATATCTTCGTAGGTTGAAAAGAAAAAGAGAAGACATAACTCATACTGAGTACAGAAAAGCTTGTACTACAATGTCTGAAGAAAAAATGGAAGAATGAAGAGAAAAATGAATGAGAAGTCGACCATCTCCCTATACTTAGGATGAAATAATCCTAAGTATAGCAGGTTGTATTCTACATGCAGGGGGGTCGAGGGTGGGAATAAACAAATCACAGCTCAGTCTGTCTCCCCCTATACTTAGGTAAAATATCATTAAATATAGACAAAACTATCAACAAGAGAGGAGATAGTGGAAGGGATCAATAAAAGAACGATAAAATAATAAAATCTCTAGGAGAATGTACGCAACACTCCCCCTATAATTAGGGTAAAAGAGCCCTAAGTATAGGTAACAACAAGAGTGATTAAACAGAACGAAGAAAGAACAACATAATAGGTACACCCCCTATACTTAAGACATGGTACGTCCTAAGTATAGACACACAGATATGGCGAATAATCAAGGGTACACATATGGTAGAAAGAAGACTGGTGAAGTGCTGGATGGTATATGATAGTCGAATACCGTACTCTCATTATCGTCTCCATATGAGAATGATAACGTAGTCAGAAAGAGAAAGGCACCCTAATATGCAAGCAGGTGGGTGTCAGCTATCGGAAAAAACAGATCAAAAACTAAGCCAGTATCCAATAGCGGAAAGCAGAACATTGGCTCATAAGGAAGGAGTGAGAGATCAAAGCCTCGTAAGACATGGAGGAGGAAGGAACAATACACATTTCCTCCAGGTCAATCACAGTCTCAGGTTGATATTAAAAGTGAAGAACAGGAGACTCTCTACATTGCTCAATATCTGATGGACATAAGGTCGAAAGATCAAGAACACACCGAATATCACAAGACATGGCTCTACCTTGTGAGGGTCATCAAGATGAGAAGACTTAGATGATTCAGAGATCTTAGAATAATCAGAAGACTTGATTTCATGATCCACCAAATAGGATGCACAAACAGAGAGGAGACCAAGTACACTATTCAGAAGACTTGGCTTTGTGCTCCACCAGATTAGAGACATCAGAAGTGAAGTCGAGTACGTACAAAATGATGTATCCGCCTACATATAACCCTCAGAGAGTATTACATGCTAAGAAATGAAAATTAGAACAGAACTCATCCTTGCGAGGGTCGTCAAGGAGAGCATACTTAAAGGATTCAAATCCATCATATGGATCAGCAAAGGCAGTACTGGTAGGTGACAGATCGGTTACTCAATAGAAGAATCGAAAGATCTAGAATTTTTCACCTCCAGATAACTCTCGAGGAGTATTGTGAACTAGGCGATGAGTAGTAAGCAAAGTGTGACCCGTCCTTGCAAGGGCCATCAAGGAAAGAATACTCAAAAGAGTCCAGTGAAATCAGTCTCGTGCTCCGATAGATTGGACACGCAAGCAATCAGTGAGATTGATAGCTCATAACATATGACTCAGTTCCGTGCTCCACCAAGGTGGACACACAAGAAGTGAGTGAAACTGATTGTAAAGAAAATGTTGCATTCTCCTACAGATAGTCCTCAGGGAGTAATGCAAACTAAGTCAATCAAATCAGTGAAATACTAACATCAAGTCTCAGGTCCTCAAAAATAATCAATCAATCATAAGTCAACAAGAGGGCATAAGGCTATGAGAGAGATAAGAGATCATCAAGGCAAGAGTAGTGCAATCCCTCGAATCAACCAAATTAGCTGAGATGGATCAAGATGTCAAAAAAAGATCCTTGAAGTGATAAATGGGGATGGAAGAGTCAGGAGATGGAGGATGCATCAGTCAAGAAGATGAATGAAATCATGTGGGATTCGAGTGCCATCACTTTGAAGCATCGAAAGAGGCTGTACATCAAGCATCTGAATCAAGATGGGTGGAACCTAATAAAAGATCGTACAGTGAAAGCTCACGGAATAATCATCAACACATAAGGAATCAATCACATCCTCAATCTAGTGTGCGAGACCAAAATCCCGAATAGAGAATCACACCTATAATTGTGCCAAAATCAGAATCCTTAATAATCTCTATGCACATATCAAAGTCAGATCTACCCAAAATAGCACACCAATCTCAGCATCCGCAAATCGACCCTGCTTACTCAAATTATTCATGAAATGAAAACCTCGACGTAGCCTCATCTAATTGCGTAGAATTCCCCGGGTGAAAGAAGGGATGATACTGAAGGGAACAAGGAGCGTGGGCGAGGATGGCGAAACACAGACAAAATTTTGGCTCAAGAAGGGAGTCTTCTTGAACCAGACCAGAGATAGGGTGATATGGGCAAGGAGATACCCGCAAAATTTGGCTACGAAGGTGAAGATCAAGACCTGATATCACAACTCAATAAAGAAGACAAATAATATGGATAAAGAAAGGTAGAAGGATTTGATAAAAAGAACCTAAAAACTCATAGATCTACCAACTCAAAGAATAATGAACGTGAATGGACCCAAAAATCGCAATCAATGTACAAAGCAAACCCCATGTTCACCTACTCAACGCTGAAGACCAAAGATTATGGTTTTTTATCTTTTCCATTTTAGATTTAGGTGAGCTCAAAAAGTTGTACAAACATGTAGGTAGGATTGGGATTTGGGCGCTAATCCTTAGTATGTACGTGAGAATAAAATGCACATACAATGAGGGGGTCGCTCTCCCCAAGCCAATGAATCCATTACATTTATTTTTACAAGTCCAATAGAGTTAGCAGACCCGCTTTTATTTTTGGATTTTTTTAACGCAATTGCCTAACGAGTTTTCAATTCCTTTAACATCCTAAGTGGTCAAAATCAGAGGGAGAAGGTCAAAAAAGCCATGTAAGTCGAGAATCGATGATGCATGCATAGTCAGAAGACTTACAATGCTCCCTAGCTCTCTACATGTGGGATGCAAAGCAGAATTGAAACAACACTACATGAAATGCAACCCGATCCGGTCTTCGATGCCACTCGATGCCCTCCACAAAGGGTCCTGCAAGCGATGTATGTGACGTCTATCGGAAGGTGTTCTCAAGTCTAAATGGATAATAATTATGATTTGACTAAGTCCAAAAGAGAATCTATATGTACATGTAAATATATTAGGGTTTTGGACCTTAATATATCGAGTAAGCAATTCATAGGTTAGGGCTTAATCACTTAAAATAAATAAAAATAAAGTTGAAAAATAAATAAAAAGAAAGTGATGAAAACATGATAAAAACCGACAAGGCCCCCAAGGAAACAATCCCTCGGGCAATGGACATTGTGAAGTATGAAGTCTAAGAGAGTTCAAATTATTAAACATTGAATGCCACTCTCTCACTTTAAATTATAAAAATAAATAAATGAAAATAAAATTGCTTCTTGTCGTCAAAAATCCTCCAAGTCTGCATTTGATACTCTTTCCTATCAGCTAGGTCGAAAAGATGGCTCCACTTGCTTGGGTGCACATGTTCTCCTAAGAAGTCCTCCCTCACGTAGCGGTCCCTCGCATTAAATTAAAACTAGGCGAGTGATTAGACAAGTCACAAATAATATCAAATAATCATGAAAAAAATATAAACAAAGATATATATATATATATAAAAGAGTAAAGAGATAGATAAATAATCACATTCTATGCAGCGTTGCTCCCCGGTAACGATGCCATTTGTTGAAGAGGGGTTTCGTGCGGGTCTAAAATTTATGATCCTCACTAAAAGGGTAGATAAGACAACAGAGTTGTTGAGGTGGCCCACAAGAGACCTCTCATTCAATCAATAATTAACCCACAATATAAATTAATTAGTTAATAGCAAAAATGTGGAACTAAAATTTATTATAGCTTTACAACAAATGTGTATAGTGTATAAGCATGTGTAAAGCTCGAATTCAGGGAGCAAAGGGTGGATCGAGCAATAATGTCCAAAACTTGTTCTTTTCTCTTATCCTTATTCTATTTTATGTGGGTTTTAATTTATGTATTTTTTTAAATTTTATATTTTTTTAATTGTTTTTAATTTTATAATTTTTATTTCCTTTTTATATTTTCTGATTTTTAAGTTCCTTTTCTTTTTATATATTTAATATAGGAATCTACAAGGTTATATATCAGCTATAGAGTATTATAATTACAAATACTATTAAAAATAATCCAACTTCACAAAAAATATTTATGGGTTATATATATATAATATTTTTGTGAATTTTTGGAATTTTTGCATATTTTTATGTATTTTCAAAATAAAAAAAATCCTAAATCAAAAAAATAAATAAATAGCTAGAATTAATTTGAAAATTTAAAATAGCAGATTAAATCCAAAATTCTCCAAATCAATTTTAATATATAGATATTAATATAAAGAAAATTTAGAAATAGAAACAAATACTCTTGGGATTTTTGGTGATTTTCACATTTTGTTGGATTTTCGAGCCTTTTATTTTATTTTATTGCTTTTTTCTTTTCTATTTTTAGGGGTTTTTTGATATGGAGATACAATATACTAAAATACATAACATTTTTTTTAGAATTTTTTAAAAGATTTATATTTTTTTGTATTTTTTAGGTTAAATAGGGACAAAATGTGTTAATTTTGATTTTTAATAAATAGTTAAAATGAATAAAATGCAAATTCAAAAATGTGATGTTAGAATGCATGCTAGCAGACATCTATTACTATTTTTTCTTAATTTTTAGAGAATGGAATATATATTTAATAAATAGAAGAAAAGCACAAAAATACATATACTAGCAAGGGCATATTTGCAATTAAAATTAAAGTCAGGGGTTCATCTGCAAATGTGCCAAAATATACAACTAACATTTCAATTTATTGGCCTAAACATAAATACAAAAATCTATCGAGGCATATATAAAATTTCCCCAGCTCACGTGGGATGACACGTGAGCTGAGTCGGACTAGACCCATTTGTAATTTCAATAAATATAGGGATTCATCTACAAAATTTCCAATTTTATTTACACTACACATTTTATTTACAAGAATAATAGATAAATCCAAAATTGTGTGGGTAAGATATGCAATTTACCCCCAAAGGCACAGAGATGGACGGTGGAGATGGTTTTACTTATATACGTGTCTCCTTTGAGCGATCGATACCCCTTCTCGTCTGACGTCCAAGATTAGATCTTTGGAGGAGATCCAACGGTCAAGGCTTTGAAGATTTAACAGCTGATGTACGATCTGGAGTGAGGGGTCCATCAAACGGTTTTTGCTGCTCTGTAAGAATAGGGAAGAAGGTCTGTGATTGCTCGCTCCTCCAGCGATCTCTTTCAACGATCTTGGGCTCTACACATTCAGGATGTGATTCTGCAACTGTTGGTGTGAAGAAATGGAAGGGAAAGATGATGAGGTGGTTTGTGATCGAGGCACAGTCAGTATACGATGGAGATGTTCGTCGGAGCTTGCCTCCAATGAACTACGAGTCTGCTTGATTATGCTAAACCAACCGATAATAATCAAAATTAAATGCTGGAAAAGAAACTAAAAACTACCTAGAAAATGAAAATACACAACTCTTATACCTGGCTGGAGGACTAGGGAGCAAGGAGATCGGAGGTCTGTCATGGGTCCACCTCCCTCCTCCTTTAACCACTCCAGAAGCTCCAAGGGTTTGCCACCTATCACCTGGTGAAGCGCTTGATTGGATACGTGGTTGTAGGGCTTAGAAAATGACCAAAGAGTTCAAGGGGGTAGAGGTTCTTATTTGTGAATATGGCGAGGCACCCTTATTGACCTGATTAGGGAAGAATGCAAGGTATGTACATGAGATCTATGGAGTCTACGAGAATCATGGATGATGGATGTTGATCTTAGCATGAAGATCCGATGAAAATGATCTATGGATCAAGTGGGAAAAAAGGGAAAATGGGGAAAAGACATGCCTGACAAGTCAGAACTCCTGAGAAGGCAGTTGACCAGAGTTCAACAAACAATGCAATGCAATTGGGCCATGTTAGCCCAAGTCGCGACACAACAGTCCCTTTTATTCAAAAATAACTAATTAAAAATATTAACTACTTTATTAAATATTGGTTATAAAATAAAAAATGTTTATTATTTTATGTGTAATTTAATATGATTTTTATTTATTTTTATGAGGTTATTTATTACCAGTTATTTGTAAGGGTATAATTATATGTAATCCATCTATGTTTTGTGTATTTTATATTTATTTTATTATTTTATTTTCTTAATTCCTATACTTATAACTTATTTTATACAAATAAGTATATTTTTATTTTATTTTTTGATGTATTATATATAGTTAAATAAATAGGGGTGCTAAATATATAAGTATAATTACAGGTATTTCATACATGTATTTCTATAGGTTATTTTATTTTATTTTTTATTTATGGTTTTGTTATAATTTAAACAAGTACATATAGTATAAATAATATTTAAAAATTATAAAAAAATATATAAAATGTAAAAATACTAAAGAAAAAAGAAAATGAATGTTTTATTCAGATATATGGTACAATAAGGATCCAAAACCTAACTTTTACATCTTAAATCAAAAAAATATGAAACCACTTCATTAAATAGCTTATTAAAAGTTATATATAATTAAAAGTAATTTTTATACATTTTGAGTTTTTGTTTAGGAGATATGGGTCTGGGAAGTTGGGATTTTGGCTTTTTATTTAGAGTATAAAGTGTATATTGTATATTATTTTGGTATGGAATCAAATTTATATTTTTCTATATATTTTTATCTATAATTTTCATGTACAAAGTTTCTTTATTTGATGAATAAATAATAAAGAATAAAATGGATCCTAAAAGTGCATTATTGATAAATAAAAGAATGACTTTTTATTGATTTATTGGCCCTTATCTCCCTCTACTTTATTCCTTGTTGACCAAAGCAATTCTTGACTTGGTCTCAGGGTTTAGGGTCATAAAATACCTTTGGAAATGTTTTTATTTTCTTTCCTTTATTCTATAATTTTGGCATTAAAAATTATATTTTATACACAATAAATGGAATAAATAACGAGTGTGAATTTATACAAAATAATGTTATTTACATGCATTGTCTAGGATTTTTAAGGCCAAAATGATAGAGTAAAGGTGACGAAATGGAGACTCGTCACACACCCTCCCCCCCCCATACTTGCCTTTGCTAGTCTAGTCTCTAGCAAACACTTATGTATTGAGTGCATAAAATAAAAATAAAGAAAAAAGAAAAAATGGATTGATTTTAGTTCTTAAACTTGTCTTCACAAAATCAAAGTTTAGAGCTCATGTCATACCTTGGTGTGAGAATGTGTGTGGAACATAATCGGGAACCGGATTTAAAATACAATAGCCTTCAAGAGTCACAGAACTCGATTCAAACCACCTCAATAGCCATGTCAGAATCAGTCTACATCATACGCAAACCCTTGCGACTATGAAGATGACTTGTATGGTGTAAGTTATAGTGACTCTTCCCAACTGAAATGACAAAAGGACCAACTTCTCCAGCATAATAACCCAATGATTCCCCAATCCAGCAACTCTTTCCTCAAGGAGTGGGGTATTCCCTTCTAAGTTCAAGTGCATCCGACTCAAGAGGAGGGAGTGAAGAGAAGAATGGACGATAATCAGTGTAGCTATCTATCTGAGGATGCATGACCATTGTAGTCAAGTCATCCAACTACAAACTCTCAAATATAGGACATTGAAGCTCAAGCTTGCTTATTTCAAATATATTCATACTCTTGCATGTATTTTATTTCAATCAGGAGTGTCCACTTTTTTGGAGTATTTATTTCAACACTTTTTTCTACAAAAGAAAATACTATATACATCACTATTTATATAAGGAGTTTTTCCTCTTGAGACAGATGTCTATCCCCCTTTTGAAGCATTATTGCGACCCACACTCTCCTGTCTTTAGATGTCGACGCCACTAGATTGGTAGGGGTGCACTTCTCTTCCTAGACGAGGACAAATGTTTCCACTCGTGTGCATCTTATACCGGCAAATACAATCCATTCACCACTTCAACCGAGTTGAGCCAAGTGAAAAACATCCACGTTAGGTCACGACCGACAAGGGTCATGTGTGCGTCTCGAAAAGTTCTAGTTAAGCAGTTGAGGTGTCTTGAACCAATCCCTGGGTCTCAGAGAATTAAGTTCGAATAGACTTGAAGTACCTAAAATCTAGTTCCCATAAGGTTTTAGTGAAGTTAGGTGCATTAAGGTCCAACCAAGCTCCAATCTTTGACTTTACTCACTCAATCTTAAAATGAAAATGTTATATACAACGCAATGAAAATCTTTTTGTGATGCAATTTTCTAAATTTTAACTTTTTTATGGATCTTTTAAAAGATTTAGTACCCACTTAATGGTCTGGTGGTAGTACAGTGTGTCTACCACACAAAAGACCAGGGTTCTAATCCCACTCTTGCAGGAGTTGCATTAGGTAGTCGACGACCATCGTAAAAAATAGTCGAATCTTTCAACATGGATTTGAGTAAGAATCCATGTAGCCGACCCTACTTATAGTGGGAGAATGCTTAATACATTTATTTATGCAATTTTTCAAAAAAGTTTTGCAAATGTTTTTGGGACTTTTCAAAACAAAAGGATTTTTGGAAAATAAAGAGAAAATATATGTATAAATATTTATACGAGGTTGCACATTATACGTATAAGATTTAGGGGTTTTAAGGATTTACATAGTGGATGTGTTATTATTTTTATAGCTACATATATATAAAGAGTTGGTGAAAAATGTTGATTATTTGTATGATGTATATATTCATCAGAATTATTTGAAAAATGATTTTACAAACAATTTGACAAACATAGTCTAAAATAATTTTTGAAAATAATTTTTACAAACATTTTAAAATCATTTTGCACAGGTTTTCAAACAATATATATAGATTTTCCAAACATTTACAAATATTTGTGAGCTTGCTGTTGGATGACTTGACTACACCAATCATGCATCCCCGGATAGGTACGTATACTGGCTACTGTCCTTTCTTCTCTTCACCCCCTCCTCTTGAGTTGGATGCACTTGAACTTAGAAGGGAATACCCCGCTCCTCGAGGAAAGAGTTGCTGGATTGGGAAATCATTGGGTTGTCATAATGGAGAAGTCAGTTCTTTTGTCATTGCAGTTGGAAAGAGCCACCATCACTTATACCGTACAAGTCAGCTTCATAGTCAATAAGGGTTTGCGTATGATGTAGACTGGTTCTGACATGGCTATTGAGGTGGTTTGAACTGAGTTCTGTGATTCTCGAAGGTTATGTTTTAAATCCGGTTCTCGACCAGGTTCCACGCACATTCTTACACGAAGGAACTGACTTGAGCTCTAAACTTTGATTTTGTGAAGATAAATTTGAGAATTAAATTCAATTCGCTTTCTTTCTTTTTTCTTTTCTTTATTTTTTGCACTTATTGTATAAGTGTTTGCTAGGGACCAGCAAAGGCAAGTACAAGGGGTGATGAATCTCCATTTCATCACCTTTATGCTATCATTTTGGCCTTAAAAACCCTAGCCAATGCACGTAAATAGCACTATTTTGTAGAAATTAACATTCACTATTTAATGTATTTATTGTATGTAAAATATCGTTTTTAATGCTAAAACAATATAATAAAGAAAAAATAAAATACTAAAGGTTTTGTGTGACCCTAAACTCCAAGACCAAGTCAAGAATTGATTTGGTCAATAAGGAATAAAGTAGCGGAAATAAGTGCCAAATATACAAAGAAATCCCTATTCTTTTATTCATCAACAATTCATTTTTAGTACCCAATTTATTCTTGTTTATTTATTCATCGACTCAAAAAACTTTATACGTGAAATTGTAGATAATAATACATAGAAAAATATAAATTAGGTTTACACAAAAATAATATACAGTGTATCTTCTACACTCAAAATAAGAATCTAAAATTTCAACTTCCCAGACCCATATCTCCGAAGTAAAAACTCAAAATGCATTTATATAACTTTTAATAAGCTATTTAACAAAGGTAACTTCATCTAATTTGGAGTTAAGGTATAAAAGTTGGATTTTGGGACCCTATTGTATAGTATACATGATCAAAATATTCATTTTACTTATTATTTTATTATTATTATTACAATTTTATATTTTCATAATTTTGTAAAAATTATTTATAATTATATGTACATATTTAGAATAGAATAAAATCATAAAGAAAACACAAAACTAAAAGATGATATATAAATAAATAGGATTTTTACCCGACAGACCCTATAAACTTTTTAAATAACCTCTACGACCTATTGCATAACGTAATTACCTCATTGACCCTGTAAATTGCCCCAAGAACCCCCACAAGCTTCAAACAAATTAACTGCAGGGTTCATGGGGTAAGAGTTGGCAAGTTTAGGGGGTCGAGGGGGGAATTAGATTGTTTCAAAGGTTGTGGAGGTAATTGGCAAAGTTTATAAGGTCTGCCAAGTAAATATCCCTAAATAAATAAGGGTATATAATAGGTATATTACATAGATGTAATATCTATAATATACCTATTATATACCCTTATTTATTTAAGTATACAAAATAGATCAGATAATGCAATAAAAATATATTTAAGTATATAAAAATAATTTATAAATATATAAAATATGAGAATAAAATAATAAAATTCAAAAATACAATAAAAAAATAAAATATACAAAATACATGTAAATATACCTTTAAATACACTTGTAAAAAGTATCTTTTAATAAATAACCTCATAAAAATAAATAAAAATCATATTAAAATACTACATAAAATAATAAACATTTTATTTTATACTTAAAAAGTAATAGAATTATGTACTATTTTTTTATTCATTTATTTTTGAAAAAAATCGTTGCTTTGTCGTGACTTGGTCCTACATGGACCAATTAATCACATGGCAAGAAATGTTGATTTAAGTCAACTGGCTCCTCAGGTGTTCTGACTTATCAAGGGTATTTGTTCCTCATTTTTTTCGCCATTTTTCCTGGGCATCTAATCCATCTTTTTCATCGATTCTTCATGCTAACCGCTACTTCAATCAATCTTGATCCTCACCCAAATCTTTGATCTCTTGTACATAGCTCTAATTGATCCTAAATCACCGGTCTATAAAGGGTGCCCACTGTTTCTATAGATAAGAACCTGCTCTCTTTCCTTCTCTTCTTGATCCCTCTTGGGGCTTCTTTTTGTATCCAGTGTGTGTGTTGAAGTTCATGTGACAATTGTACCTTCCCTCGTGCTCAGAGCTGATGGAGCAAGGAGAGGAGCAGATCCACGATGGCCCACCGGTCATCCTACTCCCTGCCCACCAACAGGTATAAGAGTTGTGCCAATTTTTCATTTTTGAATATTTTTCATTCTACATTATTAATTCCATCTTTAGTTTCACATTTAATTCAATAGGGTAGCGTAGTTTCAAAATCTTTTGTTCGTCGAAGCCACTAGGGGCTTTGGCTATTTCAATGTGCTATCGGTTGTTTCCGACCGCCTTGATCATCCCATTTCATTTCTCAACACATTTTTCATCTAATTGACTCATCTGGACCACCCTCTCCTCGTTGTATTGGTGAATTGAGGCTCTCCCTCCGCCTTTCATTGGAGCCTCTTCGCCCACCTCATCTACTATGTGATTCAGCTTCAATCTAGGTTGAGGACCATCGCCTCAATCCCTAGCATCTTTCCGTGCATGTTCTAGAGCCAACGGACCCTTCGTGGGTCACATTCAATTTTGCCAAAGATGTTATAGGTGTCTGTGCTTTCCCAATGTGCTAATACCCCATCGATGGGTCATGGACCTTCTGGAGTGCACCATCCGTTGCGGAATTCCCTCTCGGACGTGTAGAGCATTGGAGCATCACATGAGACCCCAAGAGGAGCGAGGAAATGGCGATCGAAGGTCGGGGGAAGACATGTTCTTCCCCATTCTTCCCGAGCAGCAAATACCGACGGATCCACAGGCATGCCCCAGTTCTAATCCAGATCGTTGGGTCCGAATCAAAACGAAGCACACTTCTACTGTTGTATGCAGTTCAATGATTCGTTCTGAGCCGCTACTTTGCGCGCAATAAGGGTAAATTCCATAGAGCCCCCTCTATTTTTTTATTTTGTTTTTAATCCAATAAATATTGTTGGGAGTGTAAAATATGTAGGATTAATTTCAATAAAGACCTTGATGTTTAATGTATTTGCTTATATATTCGTGCTAGCTCACCTCACATGGGGTACCAGATGAGGTTGGGCATATGGAACACATATCCCACCAGCTCTCTTTATTTATATTTAACCCAAGAAATTATGTACTCGGTGTATATTTTTATGGACAAAATGCATAAAGGACCAACCATTTTATAAATTTGCATTTACCTCCCATGCACATGATATTTTTCTATTTACGTAAAATTTGCATGTATGCTCCTAGCTTTTGTATGGAGGTTCGAAAATGAACGGAACTTTTATATTAGTTACAGTTTGGTCCTTTCTACTAAGTGCATTGTATTTTTTTGATATTTTGATAAAATAATCCCTTTTCGATGTTTATTTTACAAAATTTATCATGTATGCCTTGGATCATGTATTTAATTGCTATAATTTTTAGTTTGTATTCTAAGGCGTTTATCTATTCATTAAATTTGAAATGCTAACTTAAATTTCCTTGTTTAACTTCAAAAATCACAAAAATATTAAAACATATTTAAAAATTACAAAAAATTCTATTATATATAATGTTATATTTTCACTACAGACCAAAATCACATAAAAATATAAAAAAAGGAAAACATAGAAATTACAAAAAATACTCAAAACCCATAAAAATCATAAAAAAATGAAAAAACCGAAAACATTGATTTTTGTCCTATAATTTCATTTATTATATGTATTATCTATTTAAATTTTTTGGATATTTTGTGGCTCATTTAATATTTGTAAATTTAAAAACCATTTTGTTGGATTGAAAAGTCCATGTTTTATCTTTTTCTATTATTTAAAAACCCATGAAAATGTGTAAAAATACCAGAAAAATAAAAAACATTAGTAAATATATAAAAATATGAAAAATATTTTTCTTATATTTTAAGCTATTCATATATTCATTTATGTATTATATACTGTATATAGCTATGTATACATATATACTATATACCCATATTATTATGTACTATATTATATATTAATTATTTTACTTTTAAAATTTAAAAAGAAACTAAAAATTTTCAAAATGAAATCCCTAAAAATTTTAAAACCCTTTAAAAGAAAAGAAAAAATATCCTTCTTTGTATTTGATAGTTTTTATATATACATATATATAGCTATCTATGTTTATCCGCATAAAACTATATACCTATATTATTATTACTATTATTATTTCTATATATTATATACATATATTAATTATAGTTAATTATAATTAAAAAATGTATGTATATAATTAAAACCCACACAAAAAATTTTTGTACATTTCATTAGCAATAATCATAGGCTACCTAGCTTGCTCTCTATGGTTCGACCTTTACATGCTTACATGATATACATTTATTTAGAGTTAAAAATAAATAGTAACTCACAAATTTTGGGATTAAATTGACTCATTCATTGATTGTGGATACTTATTGATTGAATCGGGCTTTTGTGGGCAGTCGCCTCAATGACATGCCGTCAATGACATGTCATTTTCGCTTTCCTTGAGTGAGGATTATTTTAGTCCCTTGCCACAGTCCCCTTCATCAACATGGTTTGAGTTGGGGTTCAAAAAGCTATAAATGATATTATTCCATGCGTAACCTTCGCATATTGTGTCTGCTTTCGATGTCTTTGGGTTCGTTGTAAAGGTCTCAAAGAGTATTATATGACAAAGTTATTTACCCAATTTGGATATTGGACCAGGTCGAAAATCAAGATTTTATGTATGGATAATTCAATGGTTCACAATGGGGCAGTGGCATGTCATCAAGAACAACAAGAATATGCCATTAGCATTCTTTTAAGGCTATATGGGAATTCAATCTCATGGGATCAAGAAAAATGTATATGAATCTAAAAACATGTAGGAGGGGACTTCACTATCTTTGGGGATGGTCTTTGAGGTCACATTCTGCTTGTTTTGGCATCTAAGATGATTCAGGTGGCTATGAGAACACATGCACCAAGATGATCTTGAGCTTCTCTATAATATGATGCCTTCGTATCATTGATCCAAAAATAGATATATGACTCTAACGACCTTTAGAGGTCTTTTCCTAATAAAGGTGGTGGTGCACCAGCAAGAGGAAAGAAAGTGGATAACTAGGCTTTAAGAGGGAAGCCCGTTCCTTTCTTATTTATAGGTAGAGGGTCATTTTCAGTTCCAATTTCAATTTTCAATAGATCATTATCCATTTAAACTAAAAATTACCCATTTCTTGAGCTAAGAAACTTGAAATTTGATGTTCGTTGGAAATGTCTCAGTAAGCTCTAAGAAATGGAGTGTCCATTTGTTGAGTTTTGATATTAAAAAGGATACAAACTTCAAAAAGGAAACTATAGGATTATAAATTAGTCGACCATCATCTACTAAAGATTGGTGATGATTTTTCACATTATCAAAGCTGAGACTCTCGAGATTTAAAGGGGAAGGCCTACTGGTATGAAGTTGAAATTTGTTTATCATCTTCATGATGTTGGTCATGCTAGTGACGAAGGTTGTTGATGATATTATCCATATATGTGTATAAGTGCATTTAAATCTCTTTCAAGGTTGTTGGAGGCTAATGAGAACATGGCACCATCATCATCTTATAGAAGAAGGATCTTAGAAAGAATATAAAATTAAAAAGGTTAATCGTGGAAATGCACATTGTAGCACAAGTCGATCAATAATGATTAATCCAAACCCTACAATATGAAATTTTGTATGTATTAGTAGGAGGAATAAAAGTTCAAATGTGAATTTTTCCCACAAATGGTTAATTTATATGTTATAACTTCTTGAAATTTTTAAATAAGGTTATACACATGAATTAGTGATTTTTACCCAACATACCCTATAATCTTCTTAAATTACCACTACGACCTTTGAAACATTGATATTCCTCTCTCGACCCCATAAACTTACCAACCCTTTCTCCACAAACCATGTAGTTAACTCCCGTCCATTTACCCATTAAAGTTAATCGTATTCTGTTAAAAATGAGGTTCATATAACCCTCTTTGTTTAAGAAATTTACTAATGATACTATTGAGATACTGACATCAGCAACCAACAATGTTAATGTCATCCCTCCCCTTCCCTCATCCCCTTCCTCCTGCAAATGAAGAGAGTGTCGCCCCTTCACTTTCTTCCATCATCGGAGGGTTGTGCCCCTCCTCCCTCCTACTACAACTTAGGAGACGGTTGGCCTCCTCCCAAAGTAAAATAGGTCATCGTGCGTGCGAATACGGGGGGTGGACAAGGGGTGGGTTTGGGGGTGGACAGGGGTGGGTTTGGTGGGGGGAGGGGGGGGGGGGTCGGAGTTGATGTTGGAGCTAAAGAGGGTGGGGGTTTGGGCCAGCGGAGTGGGAGGAGGAGATGGAGGCGGTGATGGCCTCCTAAAGTCGGAGGCCAAAGGTGATGTCAAGATCGGACTCAACAGCAGAGGAGACGTTGAGCTCGTGATGTTGGGTGGTGATGAGGTAGAGGAGGTCGTAGTCATGGACCCACAGTGGCCCTCTATCGAGGAAAATGGGGAGGAGGAGGCAACTTCAAAAATGGAGGAGGTAATCATCCAAGAGGAGAACAACCAGGTCGTGTTCTTCCTCATCTTGCATAACAATGACGTCTCCATGGACGATGACACCTCCTCCCGCAAGCTTAACCTCCCCTCTGTACGCGCCCTTGTCTCCGCGTCATCTCCATGCTGTCGAGCGACTCCTCCAGTCGTGCTCGTCTTGTCAGTTGCAGGAGTAGGGGCTTCGTGCAGCAAGACTGAAGAAGGAAGGGGAGAAGGAATGAAGAAGGAAGGAGAGAGAGTGGAAGAGGAAGGAGAAGAGAGAAGAAGAAATGAAGGAGAGTGGAAGAAACCTACCATTGGATTTGCCTAGGTTAGATTAACTCAACTTAAACCCAAACTAATTAACTCAAAAAGTCTCAAATTAATGGCAAGGTCTATAGGATAAGACGGATCAAGTTTACAAGGTCGAGGGAGGAATATCGAGGTTTCAAAGGTTGTAGAGGTAATTTAAAATGATTATAGGGTCTACCAAGTAAAAATCCCTTTAGAATTAATATATTTTATTTAGTCACCAAGATATTTATTTTATTATTTATTCATAAAGATATGATATCTATATAAATGATAAAACTGGAATAAATTAGCTTTAACAATTATATAAATAGTTATGAATGTTCAAATACAATTATAGATTTGATATGCATGTAATTTAGTATATAATTTTGTTACTTAAGGTATATATTATATATTTTCTCAAGAATATATAAGTCATATAGGTATATTAAAAGTAGAATTAGTTAACAAGAAATTGTAAATTAAAATATATAACTTTTAATGTTGGTATTTGTATTGTAATAGTCATATCATGGAAGCTCGAAGCCCAATTTTGTATTTTCGTATTTCTAAGTTTTACATTTTTTCAATATTTTTCATAAGAAACTACTTATGTAAGATTAATTTAAAGTGTAAATGATGACTAACAGGAATTATATATAACTAGTGGATGTTTTTTAATAAATATTAAAATAATCCTAATTAATTAAATAGGCATGACGTTTTCTTAAATAAAAAACCACCATCTATCGGCATCTGAGGTATTGATTTGGGGCGCTACATCCAAATCGCCACCTTAGGTGACGATTTGGGAAGGAGCCCTTGCCAATGGCTCTCCCAAACTCCCTATGTATACACCCAAATACCTCCCTTCAACGTCACTCATTCCTATCCATTCTCCCCACTTCTTCCTTCCCTAGTCTTGATTTCTTAATATTCTTCATAATCTCTCTGATAAGTCGCATAATCGGCTCTTTAATAGTGTTGTTTTAACACTTGATATGTCATTGCAGTCGGGCCGGATTAGTCTATCAAAGACCATCTAATTGATATGTCGAAATGGTCATGTTTATTTATTTTACTTGGCAAGAAACCAAGGTCGAACTCAGGGACACGAGCCTTTCTCGAATTATCTAGATTTCTACTTATTAATTAAGTGATGAGTTAAAGAACATAGGTCAAATAATGCAGCAGAAAGAGACAATGCATTAAAACCAAAACATGCATTTTTTTATTTTAATTTTTAAAGATGCAAATTCATACTATGCAAAGAAAAATAATATGCCCTAGATAAAATGATGAGCAAATCCAACAAAGTGTCAATTTCGAGTTTAATTCATGGGTCAAGCTTGATGGACAAATTAAACAAGGCATAAGCTTAAGCACTAAGGGACACATGGCTTCTAAAATATTACATCAAAAATTTTGTGTCCAAAATAACAATTGAGCGTGTCATTAGAAAGTGCATCAAACAAGCTTTAAAATGAAATAGAAATCAACTCAATCGGAAATACGGAGCTCAAGATATGCATGAAAGAAAGCAAGGGCATAACTGAAAGAAAACATGAAAAGATAAATACAAACAGGTCCCTGGAAAGGACTAAAATGTAATAAAAGTTAAGAACGAGGCCTTCCCTGTAAATGTCCAATGCGCGCGGGGGCATATTTGCAATTATTGAAACCCGCGAGGGTATGGACGCAAATAACCCCAGGCACGCAGACTGTACGTGATATCAGGACCTGTCTGCAATTTGGGAAACTTCGGAGAGGGCCTCTATGCAAATTACTCAGAATGGCACATGCTATGCACGCGCCATCCAGGTTCGGACGTAGGTTCGGGCGCGGTAGAGGCTCGAACTGCTTCGGCTATGCCTTGGGTGCTGGCTAGGGCTCAATGTAGCTTCGGATGCAGCTTCGGCTAGGCTCGGGAGCTCCAAGCCTATGGGTCGGATGCTGAGGCTCAAAGGAGCTCTGGTGTTGACGCATGGCTGATTGGAGGCTATTGGATTGTGAGGATCCAACGGTTACTGGAGATAGCGCTCCTGGGCGACGTGGCTGCATCCAAGCCGTTGGATGAACTCCGGGAAGGAGCATCCAACGACTGTTGTATGTTCTTCCTCTGCGGAAAACTGGCGGGGGATTAGGGCTCCGGTGATGGGGCTCCTCCTCCGCCTCTCATTCTTGGATGACTTGGACCTCCCCGGAGCTCCATGAACAATCTTCGAGGTAGCCACGAGCTCGGGGAGGACGTTGGTCTTTCTGAATAGGTCCATCGGAGCTCATAGGTCGAAGACGGAGCTGACGAAGGTTGCTCAGATGGTCTTCCGGCCATTGAAGGAATTCCACCTGCAGGTTAAGTCCATCTATTCTATGCATGCAGGGGAGTTAGTGTGCGTGCGTGTGAATGGTGCGATGTTCCGTGCGAGCGAGGAGAAATGAGGAACCGGAGCTCCATCTCCGGCGACCGGAGAGGAGGTGGGTCGTGGGTGTCCAGGTAGTGGAGAAATGGGAGGATGATCGAGGAGCTGCGCGTGAACGGAGGATGTCCGGTGGTGCTCGAGAGGTGATCAGTGAAGAGCGAAATTGGCCGAGGAAGTTTAATTAAATAAGAAAAAGGAGAAAGAAAATGCAGAGAAAAATTGAGGTGCTTACCTGATCGGAGATGGAGGAAATAGCTTGGGCTTGGGGTTTCAGAAGATCCCCGGGTCGTCGTTGGACCCCGGCAGCTACTCGGGGCAGCTCGAGCGGGCGCTAGGCACCGCGACGACGCCATGGATGGCGGCGGGTCTCACCGGGGAAGATAGGTCATCTTCGCTATATCCTCGCTCCTCCCCCTGTCACAGGGAGGAGGAGGAGGGTTGGACCTCCTCCCGCGTAAAGGTGGACGAGGGATACGGAGGAGGGGCAGTGTATTTGTAGCTTGAAGGTGGCAGTTTGGCTGGTGGGTTCGCGAGGAAGTGGGAAGATGGGGGAACGTCGTGGGGTGGTTAGCGATTGGAGAGGTAGTCGGAGAGGGTGGAGAAAATGGGAGAGGCGAAGGTGGTGCGCGTGCTGGAGAATCGTGGGAAAGAGGGAGTCAGAGGTGGAAAGACGAAGTCTCAGCCGTTGGATCTTGCGATCTAACGGCCCAGATCGAAGCGCCAAAGAGTGGTGTGGATTGAATCTCAGGTGAAATGATCAAAGAGCGTGTGAGATGCCACATGTCGAGTTAAGGCAGCGGTGCTTAACGAGTGGCTCTGATCTGAGATGAAGATTGATCTGACGGTTGATATCAAAGCGGGCATAGACGGCGGTGATAGAGCAGCGGGGGCGCGATTGAACGATGTACAACGTGCCACGTGGCGGACTGAGGTACAGGCGCTGGCAGATGGTGAGGATGGGTTTAGGGGGTAGATCGAACGGCTGATGTTGAATGTGTGATGAACGGAGGGGATTTAATGGATAGAGAAGACATCATGTGGCGCACAAAGCACCACGTGGCGTGCTCTGTGTGAGGCACGAACGAGCGGTGTGGATCAAAGATGGAGGCTGATCCGATGGCCAGGAGGTACACGTGGAGATAGCTGAGCCGTTGGATCAGAAGGAGATCCAACGGTGTTGAGCGAAGGCGGATAGCGTAAAGGGGACCGGGCCACGTGGCTCACCTAGAGAGGGCCACGTGACCCAATCAGATTATTGCAAGAGAATTTTTTATTTTTGAGGGGTTAAACGGCCGAGTTTGAGAAAACTCAAAACATGAAAGTTGTAGATCTTGATGAGATCTATAAGTTTCATGTTGACCAAAAGTGGAGATGAGGTCATCTGTAGATACAAAATATTTTTAAAGGTATTTTTAAGGTTAAAAAATACCACGAAATTTGCTTTTGTCATTTTTTGTGATTTTTAATTTATTCAAGACTCTAATAATTACAAGACAATATCTAATTTTTATTGACACATATTTAAGCAAGGGGGTTAATAATGGTTAATTGTGATGACGAAATCGGGTTTCATCACCCCCTATACTTAAACTATGCTCGTCCTCGAGCATCAAAGAAAATTAATAAGCTGGATTAACCTCCTTGTGCATGTGAGTTCAGGATCCAATTTGTTCAAGTCTACTCAACTTTAGAGGTCCAAAATTCTTGGGTTCAACCCAACTTTAATCAAGAGGCACCCAATTCCTCTAATTCTCCAGACTCTCTCTGATGTACAAATATACTAAGGATATGACATTTAGTGTTGATTGCGATTCCGAGAGTAGAGTCAAAACGTCACCCAAAGTCTTGGTCCAAGAAATTCTCCTAAGGATCCAATCCTCAACACTAGGAAATAAATCAAATCTGGCTTCCAGGCCACCGTCTCTTTAGTTGTCAGACTTAGAAAATGTAGATGGAAGGCCAGTAATGGAGGGCATGGGATTGTGTCATTTCTTTTCTCCCTCTCATTAGAACAAGGATTCTCTCTAGTACCTTTTTACGCAACACAAATTTTTTTGGTGTTGATCAGTGCGTCCGTCAAGAGAAGTTGGAGCCGTCTACACATGTTTTTCTGGGAATACACCGGGGTGTGTCTCTTTTGAGTACCTATCGTACCTTCGACACCCAGACTTGTAGCATTTACGATGCAGAGCCCTTTTTTGGTGCAAGCCCGACTCCTGGTCCTAATAGCGGTGGTCCAAGTGGACACTTTGAAAAGTTTGGGAGCGCTCGCCTTTGGTGGAAGCTCTTTGATGTTTGACTTTGTGGAATGAGCTTTTCTTTGGAATTTCATTGCTTTGTAATATTTTGGCTAGCTCCACTGCTTTTACCAAGAGTTGGCGCACACTAATCAACAAATTTTTCGTTTATTTCACACCCTGGCACTTAGGTCAATGTCAAGAGATTAGTATAAGAACCAAGTTCTCATACTGGCTAATATTGCTGACACTCAGGTTCCATGAAGCCTTCAAAGATTTTCTCCCATCCTCGAGCATCATTAGATCAAGTCCAGACTTGAATCCCTCATCCCAATCCCTTAGGTGAAAGTCAACTCATCTCATCAAAACCGCAGTCGTGCATGTGATGTGTTGATCATATTCTTAATGGTCTGAGACTAAGCATGAAATATAGCATGCAAATCTAGAGAACTAGGGGAATATGGGTGATTAAGTGTAAGACCCTGATGGCTAAGACTGGTTAACCTAAAATCTCAAGACCTCACAAATCAAGCTTCTTTGAACATTTCAGATCCTGGGTGGAAGTGTAAAAGTAGAGGATTAATCCAACTTCTTCATTCAAAAACACACTATTTTTTTTGAAGCTTCAAGAGATATTAGGACTGCCTAAACTCAATTAAGTAGATGCATCTGCATTCATCCAGTATGGACGTAAGTACAGGCCAGAGCCCGTTGCTTGAGGACGGGGCCTTACGCGATGTCCTCTAAATCGTCCACTCTGTTAAGGGTGGACCCTCACTGAACGCGACAACTTAATTGGGCTTAGTAGTCACTAATGACTCTTAAAGGGTTTTTGTATTTTCTCGTTTTTATGGGTTTTTTAATAGAATGTTAGAACAATGATTAGACTCAACTTTCCTTGAAACAAGAGGAAATTTTCAAAACCATGTTACACAAATAAAAAATTTCAAAACATTTTCAAAAGACTTTTCAAAACAAGAAAACTCATTTTTCAAATCATTTTCAAAAATATTTTTATCAAAATAGTGTAACATAGTATAGAAAAAGTGATGAATCTGTGATTCATCACTCCAAAAGTTAAAAATAGAGCCTTGTTCCCGAGTAAATAGAGGCATATTTCCCTTCATATTGCATAAATAACATTCATGCATGCATACATAAAACATGCATTTTAGCACTCCATTTGCATTTAAATAAGAAGACAAAATCCCTTGTAAAATATCCTCTTATCAAAATAACCTCTTCCTTATAATATGTACTCCTTAGTTAATAATTTAGGGAAGAAAGCCAGAAATCCCCTTTGTAAAATAGCCAATAAAGCCCTAGAACCCCTAGACCATAAAATGCCCATAGATCCTTCATACCAACTCCAAAATAGGTCTACTCACTTCTAGAATAATACACATTAAAAGACCTTTAAAATGAGACTAATTTCATCCAATTTGGAGCTCGTATGAAAAAGTTGGGTTTTTGGGCCTCTTTGTATACTACATGTATGTATATTGGTATCTTTGTATTTTATGTATTATATTTGACCTCATTTCCGTCTTTGGTCAACATGAAACTTGTAGATCTCATCGAGATCTACAACTTTCATGTTTTGAGTTTTTCCAAATTCGGCCCCCTTCTCTCTCTATCCTTATTTCTTTGTCCAGCCAATCACAACAGGCCACGTGGCGCCATCTGGTTGCGCCACGCGGCCCGCTCCCCTTGCCCAAGCCGCCTCTGCTCTCGGCTGTTGAATGACACTTTCAATCCAACGGCCACTGGATGACCACGTACGCCTTTCACCTAGACCGTCAGATCAAATCCTCTGCCTCATCTCAATCGCCCGTTCGCGCCTCTTCCTCAGCGCGCCACGTGGCGCTTGTTGCGCCCTTGGATGACGCACTCCATCCCTCCATCTCAACCGCTCAGCCTGCCGTGCATCGCAACCCTTCGATTTCCCTTAGATCTGATCTCTGCCGCTCGTCAGCGCCAGCGCCCTCTCCTGCGCACGACACCTGGCGCCATCACGACCTTTGGATTAGGTCACTCCTGATGCAATCTACACCGCTCGCGCGTACTTCGCCCCCATCGTGCCACATGGAGGACTCCTGACTCTCAGATTGTTTCGCCCGGATCTAATCTTAACTGCTCCATCCCCCTTCGATCACCACCGTTAGATCACAAGATCCAACGGTGGAGACTTCGTCTTCCACCTCCAAGCGCCCCTCTCTCCCACATTCTCCGCCTTGCGGGAGGGGAACCCCCTTCCTATTCTTGGTCGCGCCTCCACCACCGTCGACGACCACCATCACCTCCACGTCCTTCCCCACTCATCCATCATCCTCGCCAGCCACTTCATTTCCTACGTCGACCGTCAGCTACGCCCCACTACCTCCATGAACTTCGCTCCATCACCAGGCCAGTCATCTACTTCACCCTTTAAATACTCCACCACCGGCCATCGTCGAACGGTCGACTTCGTGCCACGTCGCCACTCAGCCGTGCCTCACCGGTGCCGTTGGATCCTTCCCGATCTAACGACGCTTAGCCCGCCACGTCATCGACATCTGGAGCAGCCAGGAGCCGTTGGATCAACGTAGATCTGACGATCTCTGATCGAGCCACGCGTCAGCACCGACACCCCTTGGATCGATCTTGATCCAAGAGTCTTCATTCCGCCACGTCGACGAAGACCGAGCCTATCCCCGAACCTAGGCTCAGACGACCCGTTGCTACACCGAGCCTCACTTCAGACCTCCAGGCGCACCTGAGCCGAGCCCCGAGCCTCTCGCAGCCATCCGAGCCTAGGCCGACCACGTGAGGAGCACGTGCAGCCTGGGTATTTTGCACCGAGGCCCTGGAAGCTTTTCATATTTGCAAAAAGGTCCCTGTGAGGCAGACACCACGTGAGGAGCACGTGCCCAGTGGAGAATTTGCATACCAGTCCCCAGCATTATAGGTAATTGCATTTAAGTCCCTGTTAGCATATTTCTTTTATGTAATTTTGTTTTCTTGTATTGCAAATACACCCCTGTCTTTGCACGCATCCCTAGGTCACATTTTACATCATTTTTAAATTCAAAAAGTTGCATTTTGTTGAGTAACTTGTCCTCCATCTATTGTGCCACTTGTCACATTTTTGTAATTACAGTAGATTTTTTTAAATGAATTAATTGGTTGATTTGTGTAATATTTTGCCCAGTGAGACCTTTTAAATTCTAATTAATTTCCTATGATTCCAAAAATCCTCAAAACTTCACAGTAGCTCTAGGATAGTGAACTTAACCTTGTATAAAAATTTCATGTCATTTGCATGGATATCGAGGCCTGAATAAATTCCTTAGTGATTTTCTTATTTTAATTTTAGTAAATTCATCTCACATTGAAATTAAGGTTTGTCAATTTTCCTAGATTCCTTATCATTAGAGTTATCTAGGATAATTTTATTTCTGAAAAAGGTGTGATTTGTTATTTATTAAAAATAAATTAGTGAAAATCACTCTTCCTACATGTTTAATTCACAGTAAATTGATCTAGTGTCCAAAAATTCCAAAAAATTAGGGTAGTTAATATTCATCATAATCCATCATCCGGTCAATTTTCATAATTTTTGGACTTCATTTGATATCTTAATTGAATTAACTTCGAATTATCCTGATTTTTGCATGTGTCTTGCATAAAAATTCGAAAAAGACAAAAAATATTCCCACTGAAAATCAAACATTAGAAATTTCCTAAAACTCAACCTAAGGAGACAGCTGCCTCCCTGAGTTCGACCTTGGACTTCACCAAGTAAAAAAATTGCCACTCGAAATTGACTTGATTAAATTAAAAGTGGTTTTTGATTAGCCCTCTCGTATCCGACTGCAACGAACATCATCAATTAATTTGGACATTAACCTACCTGAATTAATAGAAATGCCCCTGCCACGACATTTCTAAGGTGATCTTAGTCCAAACCTTGTTCTGTGGTCTAACCCCGGAGATGCAGGGGTTAGTAAGTGCCGCCTGTGGAGGAAGCTATCTGAACAAAAATGAGAATGCTGTATGGAAGATCCTGGAGCAGATGGCGGAGATCGGCAGGTCACAGGCCACAAGGGCCTATGCGTTGTCTCCCTCAATCCTATCCAACGAGACATCCCGAAAGGCTGTAGCAGATCGGACCGAGGACCTCATTCCCAGCATGGGGATGATTGCTGACAAGCTAACCATGGTCGAGCAGATCCACAAGAGAGTCGCGGAACTTGAGTCTCTTTTGCGTCTACCGAAGCAAGCGGAGGAACTTTCTGAGAAGGTAGCTAAGATAAAGCTACCTGCCCCTTCTGCACCACCTGTACCTGTACATCGAGTCCATCTTGTACAGGAACAGGCACCGGGGCCTCAGAGTAGCTGGGATCAGACTTACACCCAGCAAGACCAGCATGCACCCCCACAAGTGGAGACCGGATACGAGGAGCCTTCGCAGGTGTACGCGATCAACGGGCTTTGGTATAGCCGTGACCCGATTGTCAGGCAGGCCGAAATGTGGAAGGGTCAGCCTCACCGCCCATCCCCAACATACCAAGAAACCAGGCTCGTTCCCGCACCGCGCTTTCAGTCCAGGCCAGAACAAGGGTACCAGCCTCAGCAGTACCAGCAGCAGCAGCGCACCTATCAGCAGGGGCCAGCAACGTCCCATCAGCAACAGCAATATCGGCATGGCCAACATGGACAATACAGAACCTCGTCTGCACATCAGCCAGCCCAGCCCATTGAATTGGAGTCCCTCACCTTGACGATCCAGACCATGTCTGATAGGGTCCAACAGATGCAGAATGATTATCTGGATATGAGAACCGATATCAATCGTGTCTCTCGTACCTAGAACCAACAGACGGCGCCAAAGACCCCGATTCCCGCACAGGTTCAGGCCAACCCGAACAACATACTCCATGGCCAGAACCGATCTCGTGATCAGGTATACTATTCAGATAATTATTTATCTGAACATGAGATCTTTTCGTACGATAATGTAAATCATATGTCCCTTAGGAGCAGAAGGACCGTGACCATACCTGATCGGGCACGGACACAGAAGGAAGGAACTTCTAAGTCTCTACCTGAGGAGAACTTGGAGGAAGAGGAGCAGCACCACCACCACCATCACCGGCAAAAGAAGAGGACATCTGAGTCCTCGAAGCAGCATTCCCGCACCATCAGTGAGTCCGGCGAAACTGATGAAGAGCCCACACCTCCATCTGAGGAGGACCGTCCAGAAGAAGCGGAAGACGCATCACCAATTTCGCCCCAGCATGTTTCTTTCAGTTCGAGTCAGAGTCCTAGTCTGTTTCAGAGTCCGAGTCATGTACATAACTCCGTTCCAGATTTCAATGACAAGATTTCAGTTTCAGAACATGAGTTAGAGTCAATAATCCCTTTCCCCCGAGCTCTTACGGGTGGAAAGAAGAAAACCACAAAAATCCAAAAAGATGACCCTGAGATGGCTGAATTCTGCAACAAATATATCAAGGTCACAATCCCCTTTGACAAGTACGTGGAAATGACTCCTGCATTTCAGAAATACCTTAAGGTGAGATGCACACCTACTAGGGTTAGCAGGAAGACCAAAAGCCGTGTTGAGAAACACGTTTTATCAGTAGCCACGACTTGTGCAATAAAGAACTCGTTTCCAAGGAAACGAAGAGACATGGGTGCACATTATGTAGTGAGTCATGTTGATGACATCGCGTTTGCACGCACTCTCCTGGACAATGGTTCCTCCATCAATCTGATGCCGACAACCCTCTATGAGCGGCTTAATCTCGGACCTCTTAGGAAATCTAGAGCCCTTCTGCAGTTTGCTGATAAATCAACCAAGAGGTCCCAAGGAGAATTGAGGAACATTGTGATCAAAGTCGAGGGACAAGAATACATGGTGGACTTCACTGTACTGGATATGGAAACCCCTCGTAATTGGAGAGACTCCCATATCATTCTAGGTAGGCCCTTCCTCAGAACAGCAGGGGCCTTATTTAATTATAAGATCGGGAAGATTCAGTTCCAAACTCCAGGAGGAGTTGAGGAACTCGAGATGAAGCAGACAAGATGGCAGAGACCGGATTCAGAATCCAGCACCGAGTACTCTTCTACCGGAACAGACTGCATTCATGTAGACACAGTTGGGCCATGGAGACAGAACCCAGCCAACACCGATGAGTCCCTCCCCTCCGAAGATGATCCAGTACATGAATCAGTTTTCGAGGTCCTCAGAAACGAGTACAGCTCAGAAGCTGCATCGCCCTACATCTTCGATGACGTAGAGGCCCAGTTGGGCCTGTCTGTCCTCCCCTCTTTAGGACAATCGGAAGATGCGGATGACGAGTCGGACGTGGCTTTTGCCGATTGCATGGAGACTTTCGACGATCCGACCCCTGAGCCAAACAACTTGGTGGCAGTTATCACAGAGAAAGATCCAGCCACTTCCAACACCGAGCCAGATCAGATTGAGCCAGAATTCTTAGACGATCACACTATTCATGAGCTCAAACCCTTACCTACAACCTTAAAATACGCCTTCCTTGCGAGTCAGGACAAGAAATTTCCGGTCATCATCAGTTCGCGATTGACCGAGGAGCAGGAATCTCGCTTGCTAGAGATCCTGGAGAAAAACCGCAAGGCGATAGGCTGGAGCATTTCCGATCTCCACGGGATAAATCTCGCTCTGTATTCGCACCATATTTACTTGGAGAATGAATCCAAACCCTCTCGTGAATTCCAACGTCCTTGGAATCCAAATTTACGAGAGGTCGTAAAGAAGGAGATAGAAAAATGGTGCAACGCGGGTTTCATTTACCCAATCTCCGACTCTAAGTGGGTGGCCCCAATCCATGTTGTCCCGAAAAAGTCGGGAATTCAGATGACCACCAACGAGGACGAAGAGGAGATCGTGACGCGAGTATCCACGTCGTGGCGTGTCTGTGTGGATTACAGACGCCTGAATGCCGCGACGAAGAAGGATCATTTTCCCTTACCATTCATTGATCAGATCCTAAAAAGACTAGCGGGGAAAGAATTCCTCTGCTCCTTAGACGGGTTCTCGGGCTACAATCAAGTAGCAATAGCTCCAGAGGACCAGGAAAAGACCACATTTACATGCCCCTTTGGTACTTATGCCTTCAGGCGCATGCCCTTTGGGTTATGCAATGCTCCAGGTACTTTCCAAAGGTGCATGATTACCGTATTCATCGAAAAGGTCAACGAATTCTTGGAAGTCTTCATGGACGACTTCTCGGTTCACGACGATTCCTTCGATTCCTGTCTTAGGAATCTGGACCGAGTCCTCAAAAGATGTTGTGAGGTTAATCTGGTGCTCTCTGACGAATCCTAAGATGCCGGTTTTAAGAAGTTGTTTTTATCGTGTCGTGCGTTGTAGGCAGCAATCGGAAACGGTCAAGAAAATACCACAAACATGTTATTCAATTTTTAATCGTGTGGTTTTATGTTTATTTTACTTGGGCAAGTCCCAAGGTCGATCACAAGGAGGCAAAGGAACAACCTAGAATTAAGTTTATCAAAGTTTGTGTTCGGTTTTCGAGGCGGTCTTTTTTGGAATTTTCAATGCAATAGAGGGTGCAATATGCAAATTCGGCTTATTTTAGGGACTAAAGTATGAATTACGTCCAAACGATGTCCGAAAAAATACGAAACTTGGCCGAGATGTAAAATATGATGAAATGAGTGCACTGTAATTTTTTTTGGAATTTTTGGATGAAATATGATTTTTTATGGATTTTTAAATGCAAACAGAATGATTCTCAAAATTTAATGATAATAAATATCAAACCTACTTATTTTCGAGAATCAAAATTATCTAAGATCTATCACTAGGTGATTGATCTCAGAAAACTCCTAATCCTAAAAAATGTGAGATCTAATACCTATTAAAAATTAAATAGTGAAATATGCAAAATGATTTTTACAGGGTAAAATATGCATGCAAATGCAAATCTTTTTGGGCACAATGTTAAGAACAATTAATTCTACAATATGTGATTTTTCGAGGATTTTAGAGCAATGGTTAATCAACTATGAATTTCAGAGCAAGAAATGGGTAAAATATGCAAATTTCCACAAAACAATTATTTATTAATTAACCGTCAATCACAAAATTTCCCACAATATGTCAAAGTTTAGAGAATCTGTTAACAAACATCATGCTATTTTTTGATGATAAAATAATGTAGAGAAGAGGTTCAAAATAGAGAGGGAAGACAGGGGTATAAATGCAATTTAAATAAAATAATTAAAATGCACTGGGGAACTTATAGGTAATTACCATCAGATCTGGGGTGCTCTTGCAAATTTCCCAAGGGGTCACGTGCATGACACGTGACCCTTGGTCTGCGGGGGTTGCGCGCAATAACAAGAAGGGCCGAGGGCTCTTATGAAATTCACTCCCGGGTCACGTGTGGAGCACGTGACCTGGGCGTGACATCGTGCTGACGTCCCCCCGTGCACGTGCGGAGCACGTGCGGGGGTCTCGGGACCTCCGCCCGGTGACTGGTGCTTTCGAGGGCGGCGAGGACAGCAGAGTAGCAGAGCACCGGTGAAGGTGCGGCTTCTGGCGGAGGCAGTGAAGGCGGTCGACGTTGGGGATCGCCTGGAGCGCTGTCGAAGGAGATGACGTCGAGGCGAAGGCGAGGCGAGGCGTCTGGGCTCGATGAAGGGTGTTGATGTTGTTGGCGTCACGGTGGTTGTCGGTGGAGACGAAGTTGCGGCGTCATTGGCTCGACGATAAGCTCGGAGCTGTAGCAGAAGCGGCGGAGAAGATCTCGCCGTAGGCTGCGACGAGGTACAAGACCTCGGATCTCGTCGCGCGAAGAAGTCGATGGGGAGATGTCACCGCCGCGGTGACCCTTGCGATGCAATCGACGGATTAGTGCGACGAGAGGGTGGCGGAGGTTAAATAGGAGGGGGGTGTCGGATGAGGGAGGAGATTGGCGGGGATTCGATCGGATCGGAGATGATCGGAGAGGGCCGCGATTTGCGGCAGAAATCGCGGGGGCAATTCGCGGCGATTGACGGCGGCTTTCAAAAGGGGGAGGCGCTTGGAGAAGATGACGTACAGTGGCCGTCCGATCGGCCGAGATCGGACGGCTACGCGTACGCCGCGTGGCGAAACAAGGAGAGGGGAATGGGGGCACGTGCGGAGCACGTGTCTGGGAGGCACGTGCGACGCACGTGCGCCCCTTTTATTATATTTTTTTTTTTAATTTTTAAAAACGAATGTATAAATACGCAAAAATGGCTGACACGTGGCGGCACCAGGTGCTGCCACGTGTCAGCACCAGAAAATTCGAGAATAAAAGATTTTGTAAAATCAATAAAAAATAGTAAATGACCTCGGATCAAAAAAGTTTCTTCACAAAAATTACTCGTCTCGATGAGATCTACAACTTTCATGAAGACATCAACATTAAAATCGATTATTTGCACAAAGTGAATTTTTGGGGTATCCCATGTATATAGAACACCTTGATTTTGGGGTTTTGTAATTTTTATGTCATTTTTGAAATCAGATAAAAATCCGGAAAAATTACGATAAAATCAAAGATAAATAAAGACACCTTAATCTAATTTTTTTTATTTTTATTAATTGATAAAATAATTATATAAAATAATAGGTCAAAAACCGCTAAAATATACAACATACAAAAGAGGCCCAAAACCCAACTTTCACATGTGAGCTCCGATTCACTTGAACTTGGTCTTGTTTTGAAGGTAATTGAATGTACATTAGTTCAAAAGTGAGTAGGATTAAATCGGACACTGGATGAGGAAAATATGAGGCTTTTAGTCCGAAAATCCTGAAATTAGGGTTTGAGTTTTTGGTCCGTTTATTTGGGTTGGTTATTTTTTGTATTTTTCAATTATTCTTGTTAGTGATATGTACACAGTGGAGGTGGTTTTGTGTTATTCAGAGTTAGCATGAATGAGTTAAAAATCTAAGAAGTTAGGCTATTTACAGGTCATTTTGGCTTGGATTTTTGGCTTCTTGTTTTGTGCAGATTTTTGTGCTAAAATGCAATTCTTATGAAATCATATATGAATGCTAACTATGCATAATAGATGCTAAAATGCTGTTGATTTTAAGGGATTTGAGCTTAATAAATGAGATTTAGAGTGATGAATACGAGATTCATCATCCCCCTATACTTAAACCATGCTCGTCCCTGAGCATCAAAAAGAAATGCCATGAGGTGAAATGAGATTGGGTTCCATACCAAGACCATGAGCTGAAGGTGAAAATGAATCTAGACTCAACCTTTGGATTATTTGTGTGTCGGAACTTCTGTGAGACTTAGAATTTTAAAATCAACAGTCCTCAAGTTCTACAAATCATTGCTTACAGTTTTGGCTCAGAAGTCATCTTAGATCAATCCTCTTCCCAAAGTATACCCTATGAACATTGAATAACCGACTCTTGTGTGTGAAAGGTTTTTAGCTCTTCCCACCCAGAATGCCGGACTACCGCGCAAACCTCCTCTCCAGTAACTCGTCCTCGGGGAGTCAGGTATTTCCTTCTAAGGTCTGTCGCGTTGTGTTCACAATCGAATTGGGGGGAGAAGTTAGAAGAATGAGAAAAGAATTGAAGAGTGACCTAGTGTAGTCACCTCTCCTTGTGAAGATGGCCAGTGTAGCCGAGTCTTCACCAAGATCTGCAGGTTTCTTGAAGCTTGGACCTTTTTGATCAGATTTTATTTGGTAGTTGCTTCTTTGTATTTGGAATTTTTGGTGGTTCTGCTTGGATCTTGTTTTGCCCCTACGGATATAGAATCTTTTGTTCCGTATATTTTTTAGGGGTCTTAGAAAAAATTGTGCCCAGCCGTCCATCCCTTTTCCGAAGCTTTATTTCAACCCGTACTCCGGTCTTTAGATTTCCACGCTACCAGAAAAGAAACTTACACAGTCTTCCAACATCCCGTTTGAGTTGAGCTAAGTGCATAGTGCGAGAGTACAAATTAATTCCTTATTCCAGAGTTGTACCCAGAATGAAGAGACAAGGTTAGACACTAAGAGTCAAACTCTGTGCATTGTTATGTGGAACTCAAAGAATTAAGTCACAGACCTGAAGACTCAAAAATCCTATTTCTCGGTGAAGTTCCTCTGAAAATTAGGTTGATTAAGGTTAAGTCCAGACCACTCTTAGTTTCGGCTCATAACTCGGTTCAGAACCCAATGACTTTTCACAGATGCAAATGAATGAAATGCTGGATGAAGTGCAGGTGTGTGGAATGCAGACACTCTTTTTTTTGCAAGGGATTTTTATGCAAAAATGAATAAGAAGCCATTTTTTTTCAAAAATTTTGGGCAAAGTCAGTGTTAGTAGCAAAACGTTTTTTTATTAATACCCATCCCGTAAATACATATAGACTTATGCGCAAGTACGAGGTATGGCTAAAATATATACATAGTATATATACAGATCCCCCTATACTTAGCAAGTGTTGTGTCCTCAGAGCACAAGAAGTGTAATGAAGACAGAGCTCGGGCTAGGCGTAAGAGAGTGGAAAAAATTGTTATACAACGATCCGCCCCCCTATACTTAGACTGTGAATAGTCTAAGTATAGAAGAAGAGCGTAAAAAGAGGCGGTTGGGATATGTAAATGAGGAGAGTATATATAGGTGGGTGGCGGTTCCCCCTATACTTAGGCTATGACAGCCTAAGTATAAAAGAAAGGTGGGGATGGAGCGATCGAGAGATAGGAGAGTGATGAGGGAAATGGTATATACAAATGGCATCAGTCCCCCCTATACTTAGGCCTTGGCCTAAGTAGAGGAAGAAGTTGTACAAGGGGATCGATGTAGTCGGGAGGGAGGGTGGGTAGCCGATGATTAAGGCGGTTTACGGCTGATCTTTTTGTGAGCCTGTGGTGGGAGATCGTAATGATGAGACGGAGATGAAACATATGATTCCCCACCATTATCAGTGTCATCCTCAGAAAAATCATGATGGATAGTAGATGAAATATTTGAGTCAGATGAAAGGTAGCCATCATCAGAGTTATCCTCAGAGGAATAGTATTTGATAGTGGACATACTCCAGATATTCATATCTTTTTGTTCCTTCAATTGTTTCCTCAAAATTCATTCCTTTTTAAGATCAATCGGTTTATCCTCAAATGAATCTTCAGATGCTCCAGTCTCAGTCAACTCATAAGATATAATTACAGTGTACTTGTGGAAGGTAGGAGCATCAGCTTTGGATGAGTAATAATTAGGAACGGGAGTTGTCCAACGAGAATCGAATGTTGGATCCTTGCAAAAATATGGCTTTAGAGCTGCCGAACAGACTTCACTCATGTAGACTACCTTTTCCAGACCTGATGAGGGATTATCAACCGATTCCTCTTCCGAAAGATCAAAGGTGACTTTCTTTTTCTTGTTTCGTGAAGCTGTCGGTTTACTTGAGTATCCAGATGAGTAGCCATTACTGTTCTTCTCCTTGGTCGATGGTTGAGCTGCAAATTTGTTCTTAGTCTCCTGGATGTTGGTGCACTCTCGATTTGGGAGGATTTAATCAAGATAATCAGAGTAGGTTACCCCTGGGTGCGACCATGCATATGTCTCAGGATCGTAGTAGAAGGATTTGTCTATTTTGAGATCCGGGGGAATTGACATACTGGGGAGATTCTCTAAACCAATGGTCTCAACAACAACCTCTATCTCAGGTGTCGTAGCGGGGTAGGGCTCTTCTACCTCTTTATGTTTGCGGTTGTTGGGGACTTTATGAGTTGCCTCAGAAAATCATGTTTCCTCAAAGACTGTGTCAACTCGAAGTGCTTCCAATGCCGTAAAATTGATTTCCCGAGTCTCACAATCGATAATTGCCTTAGACATTGCTAAGAATGGCTTTCTGAGAATAATTGGAGACTGGGTGAATTCTCCTTGATGCTCAATATCAATGATCGTGAATTCCATTTTGTGCGGAGCACCTTGGAATATCATGATGACAGAAATGATTCCTCTCGGCCGCTTTATCGATCGGTCCGCCAATTGAACAATCTCTCGTATTTTCCTGATCGGTCCGAGTTTGAGTTCGTGGAATACAGAGGTCGGGAGGATATTGATTGGTGAATCATCATCAATTCGGGCATGGGTGAAAATTGTGTTTTTGATTTCGCAGTCAAATCTGGGCAACCGCTTCACTATGCGGCTCTTGGTTTTTCTCCTCAACACCAAGGAGGAGGCCATTGACAAGATATGTCTTTCGATTTTTGTTCTAATCCGTCCTGACTTTTTGACAATTACTCTGTCTGTTAAAAATTTCTTAAGGTTGGGGAAGTGTTCAATGGCCTTTATAATGGGAAGTTCAAAAATCAAATGTTTTTCCAGTGCTTCCCGTAAAGTAGGATCCAAATTCTTCAGGTCTTCTTCAGATTCAATTTTTATGAGATTTTCTGGAATTTCGATTTTTTGGTGTTTTTGAATATTCCCATATTTTTGGTATTTTCTGTGTGGTGTGGTGATGTGGTGTGTTCCTCAGATAAGCAAGGGCTTTGATGTTCAGAGTAAAGGTTAGGGACATAATCATTTCTAGGGGGATGATGAGCAGAAGTATTGATGTTTGAATCATCCCTAGGTTTTTGAACATCCTCAAAATTTTCATCATGGGATCCAATCCTTCCCTCATTTATTTTTATATTCGAGCCACCATAGAAGGAGATTACTCGGTCGGCAAATTTTTGAAATCTATACTCCATCAATTCAAATCTTATTTTCATCCTCGAAACATTATCCTCAAAATTTTGTTCATGATCAATCATGGGAGCACTCGGATTTTGTTCAATGATTCCGTCTTCCATTTTTCTGTATGTGCGGAGAGGAGAATTTCTTGGAATATCCATTATAGGATCGTTTCTTGAAAATTTCTCCTCAAAACTTATGGAAGGAGGCTGCTCATATGGTACATGCATGTGTATTTGATCTGAGTAGCATTTAGTCCTTTGATCATGATTGGTCAGATCCTGATATTGTGGAGTCAGCATACAGGGTCTATATGTGTCTAGGAAGTTCATCCAGTTCTCTGTATGGGTTTCATGTCTGACGAGGGGTCTGTCGTGGTCAATCCAACGCTGATGATCATTCAGTGTATGTCCTTCCATCTGGGTTTGGCTTCTCTGCCAGACATGAGATTCGAAGGGATTTTGATTTTGAAATGTTTCATTGGCGAGAAACTGAGAATAAGGCGGTTCAGTCCAAGATGGTAAGTGGTCATTTCTGGTTGGATGATTTGAGTAAGGATTCAATGAGGTGGCCGAATTCATTTACGGTTGAAAGATTCCCACAAATGTTGGAGGATTATTGAAAGAAGAGGATGCAGTTGATTTGAGCCTAACCGAGGCAGATTTATTTTCATAGTGATGTTCAGTCATTTTTGAAGAAGTTGCAAGAAATGATGGGTTGGATCTGAAATTTGGAAAAAGTTCCATGACGGGATTAAAATCAAGAGATGAGAGAGATGATTGTATGGGATAGAAATTTTATCAAATGCACGACTGTTGATCTTCGATATCGGTTCACGTACACCAATACAATCACAAATCAAACCTCGGATTCACCAACTCACACAATGAAGCCGTAAGAGTTCGGCTATTATCTTTTCAATTTTAGTTGGTGATAAATCAATCTTGTCAAAAAATTAGCGAGCTGAAATTTCGGATTTGGGCTCTAGCCTTAAGTGTCGTCTCTCGCTCACTCAGAAAAATAAAACATTCAAGGTCGGGGTTGCTCTCCCGCAGAAATTCTTGATTTTATGGGTTATTTAAGATCAGATATATTTAGCAGTCCCGATTTTAATGAGGTGATCATTGGAAAATTAGATGAGCACACATACACGTCTACCGTTCAGTCCCAATTTCCTTTAAAGTTATGTTATAAAATGAGAGAGAGGAATTCGGGAAAAGCTGATGCACGCGGAAAACTATGATGAATGCTCAGTTAGAAGACTTACAGTGAATCCTCGCAATCTCCATATGGGATGCTAGACAGAATTTAAAAATTATTCTATATGATATGCAAGCCGATGGAAAACCACACCTAAGAAGAAAGTTTTATTAGCGGGAAGAATTGATCTAAATTTGGCTAAGTTGAACGATCTATGTGCGTCTCAATTAAAGTGCAGTGTGGCTTAAGATCCTACGAGCACAATCAAAAATAAAAATGCTCTGAGAGCCGTATGTGCAGGTCTATCCTAATCGCCACTCAAGTCGGGCCCCACCCTCACCGGAGAGTGAAACAGGCCACGACACACCACAAAATAAAGTCAGAGGTTTTTCTACACACGCGAGAGTCCAACTGGACACCGCTGTAAATGAACAATTAATTACAAAAATTAAAATTTGCAGAAATAAACCTAGACTCTACGCTCTCTCACGACTCGACTCGATCTTAAATTAATTACGGTTTTTGCAAAAGTCGATGAAGTTGCGTCGGTTTTTTTTTGAAAAACCGCTCCACGTACAAAGTATCTCGTAAGAAAAATAAGAGAGAAAATGTAAGAGAGTAACTCAAAAATATGTGAAAAATAAATGCTGAAAATAAATTGCAGGAAAAAAAAATGAAATTTACAATGAGAAATTTGGGGGTCAGACTACCCGAATACGGAAAACCGAACAAAAATTTTTAGACAAAAAACTAAGCTGTTTGCCTCCCCGACAACGGCGCCATCTGACGAATCCGAAGATGCTGGTTTTAAGAAGTTGTTTTTATCGTGTCGTGCGTTGTAGGCGGCAATCAGAAACGGTCAAGAAAATACCACAAACAGGTTATTCAATTTTTAATCGTGTGGTTTTATGTTTATTTTACTTGGGCAAGTCCCAAGGTCGATCACAAGGAGGCAAAGTAACAACCTAGAATTAAGTTTATCAAAGTTTGTCTTTTTTGGAATTTTCAATGCAATAGAGGGTGCAATATGCAAATTCAGCTTATTTTAGGGACTAAAATATGAATTACGTCCAAACGATGTCCGAAAAAATACGAAACCTGGCCGAGATATAAAATATGATGAAATGAGTGCACTGTAATTTTTTTTGGAATTTTTGGATGAAATATGATTTTTTATGGATTTTTAAATGCAAACAGAATGATTCTCAAAATTTAATGATAATAAATATCAAACCTACTTATTTTCGAGAACCAAAATTATCTAAGATTTATCACTAGGTGATTGATCTCAGAAAACTCCTAATCCTCAAAAATGTGAGATCTAATACCTATTAAAAATTAAATAGTGAAATATGTAAAATGATTTTTACAGGGTAAAATATGCATGCAAATGCAAATCTTTTTGGGTACAATGTTAAGAACAATTAATTCTACAATATGTGATTTTTCGGGGATTTTTAGAACAATGGTTAATCAACTATGAATTTCAGAGCAAGAAATGGGTAAAATATGCAAATTTCCACAAAACAATTATTTATTAATTAACCATCAATCACAAAATTTCCCACAATATGTCAAAGTGTAGAGAATCAGTTAACAAACATCATGCTATTTTTTGATGATAAAATAATGTAGAGAAGAGGTTCAAAATAGAGAGGGAAGACAGGGGTATAAATGCAATTTAAATAAAATAATTAAAATGCACTGGGGGAACTTATAGGTAATTACCATCAGATCTGGGGTGCTCTTGCAAATTTCCCAAGGGGTCACGTGCATGACACGTGACCCTTGGTCTGCGGGGGTTGCGCGCAATAACGAGAAGGGCCGAGGGCTCTTATGAAATTCACTCCCGGGTCACGTGTGGAGCACGTGACCCGGGCATGACGTCGTGCTGACGTCCCCCCGTGCACGTGCGGAGCACGTGCGGGGGTCTCGGGACCTCCGCCCGGTGACTGGTGCTTTCGAGGGCTACGAGGACGGCAGAGTAGCAGAGCACCGGTGAAGGTGCGGCTTCTGGCGGAGGCAGTGAAGGCGGTCGACGTCGAGGATCGCCTGGAGTGCTGTCGAAGGAGATGACGTCGAGGCGAAGGCGAGGCGAGGCGTCTGGGCTCGATGAAGGGTGTTGATGTTGTTGGCGTCACGGTGGTTGTCGGTGGAGACGAAGTTGCGGCGTCGTTGGCTCGACGATAAGCTCGGAGCTGTAGCAGAAGCGGCGGAGAAGATCTCGTCGTAGGCTGCGACGAGGTACAAGACCTCGGATCTCGCCGCACGAAGAAGTCGATGGGGCGTTGTCACCACCGCGGTGACCCTTGCGATGCAATCGGCGGATTAGTGCGACGAGAGGGTGGTGGAGGTTAAATAGGAGAGGGGGGGTGTCGGATGAGGGAGGAGATCGGCGGGGATTCGATCGGATCGGAGATGATCGGAGAGGGCCACGATTTGCGGCGGAAATCACGGGGGCGATTCGCGACGATCGACGGCGGCTTTCCAAAGGGGGAGGCGCTTGGAGAAGATGACGTATAGTGGCCGTCCGATCGGCCGAGATCGGACGGCTACGCGTACGCCACGTGGCGAAACAAGGAGAGGGGAATGGGGGCACGTGCGGAGCACGTGCTTGGGAGGCACGTGCGACGCACATGCACCCCTTTTATTATATTTTTTTAATTTTTTTTTAATTTTAAAAACGAATGTATAAATACGCCAAAAATGGCTGACACGTGGCGGCACCAGGTGCTGCCACGTGTCAGCACCAGAAAATTCGAGAATAAAAGATTTTGTAAAATTGATAAAAAATAGTAAATGACCTCGGATCAAAAAAGTTTCTTCACGAAAATTGCTTGTCTCGATGAGATCTACAACTTTCATGAAGTCATCAACACCAAAATCTATCATTTGCTCAAAGTGAATTTTTGGGGTATCCCATGTATATAGAACACCTTGATTTTGGGGTTTTGTAATTTTTATGTCATTTTTGAGATCAGATAAAAATCCGGAAAAATTACATAAAATCAAAGATAAATAAAGACACCTTAATTTATTTTTTTGGATTTTTATTAATTGATAAAATAATTATATAAAATAATAGGTCAAAAACCGCTAAAATATACAACATACAAAAGAGGCCCAAAACCCAACTTTCACATATGAGCTCCGATTCACTTGAACTTGGTCTTGTTTTGAAGGTAATTGAATGTACATTAGTTCAAAATTGAGTAGGATTAAATCGGACACTGGATGAGGAAAATATGAGGCTTTTAGTCCGAAAATCCTGAAATTAGGGTTTGAGTTTTTGGTCTGTTTATTTGGGTTGGTTATTTTTTTGTATTTTTCATTTATTCTTGTTAGTGATATGTACACAGTGGAGGTGGTTTTGTGTTATTCGGAGTTAGCATGAATGAGTTAAAAATCTAAGAAGTTAGGCTATTTACAGGTCATTTTGGCTTGGATTTTTGGCTTCTTGTTTTGTGCAGATTTTTGTGCTAAAATGCAATTCTTATGAAATCATGCATGAATGCTAATTATGCAGAATAGATGCTAAAATGCTGTTGATTTTAAGGGATTTGAGCTTAATAAATGAGATTTAGAGTGATGAATACGAGATTCATCACTCTCCTGGGAGAAAAGTCACTTCATGGTGATGGAGGGCATAGTGTTGGGGCACGTCATCTCCAAGAGAGGAATGGAGGTTGACCCTGTCAAGGTGGATGTGATCATACGACTCCAGCCACCAACCAACGTCAAGCAGTTGCGGTCATTCCTCGGGCATGTTGGATTTTATCAAAGATTCATTAAGGATTTTTCTAAGATTGCCCGATCGCTAACTGAGCTTTTAGGCAAAGACATGGATTTTTTTGTTGATCACAAATGTCTTGAGGCCTTTAAGCTTTTGCAAGAAATGATCATGGACGCACCCATCCTACAAGCCCCAGATTGGTCTCTACCTTTTGAGATCATGATGGACGCCTCAGACTATGCTGTTGGGGCTGTGTTAGGACAAAGAAGAGATGGCATCCCGTTCGCAATTCACTACGCAAGCAAAGTGCTTGACACCGCTCAACGTAACTATACAGTTACGGAAAAGGAAATGCTTGCGGTAGTGTTTGCCTTGGACAAATTCAGATCTCACCTAATTGAATCCAAGGTAACCGTGTTCACTGACCATACGGCACTACGGTACTTGATGGAGAAGAAGGACGTGGAGGTGCGTCTTCTTTGATGGATTTTACTTATCCAGGAGTTTGACTTGGACATCCGTGATAAACCTGGAAAGAAGAACGCAGTAGCTGATCATCTTTCTCGTCTCGAAGATCCTAATACTTCCAAGGATTCACCAATTCGAGACTCCTTCCCTGACGAGTTGATTTTTGTTGTCGACTCGCTCCCATGGTACACCAATATCGTGAATTATCTTGTCTCCAAGAAAGTTCCCGAAGATTGGCCCAAGAGCCAAATTGACCGACTAAAGTCGGACGCTAGACACTACCATTGGGAGGATCCGATCCTTTTCTTCGAAGGACCGGATTGTGTCTGGAGACGGTGTATTCCTCAGGAGGAATACCAGAGTGTCCTTTCTTTATGCCACAGCTTGGAGGCAGGAGGACACCACTCTGGGAAGAGGACCGCATGGAAGGTACTTCAGTGTGGTTTTTACTGGCCGACTCTGTTTCGTTATGCCACCGCCTTCGCGAAGTCGTGTCCGGTATGTCAGAGAATGGGAGGAACCGTTGGTTCCAAGGATGAGATACCGATGCAGCCTGTCATCATTTGTGATGTCTTTGACGCATGGGGCATAGATTTCATGGGCCCATTCCCTGTTAGCCACGGGTTCGAATATATCCTTCTTGCGGTAGACTATTTATCCGGATGGGTGGAGGCTATCCCGACCCGAGCCGCAGACAGCAGGACTGTCTGTAAATTCATTAGAGAACACATAATCTCTAGGTTCGGGATCCCCCAAATGATGATATCTGACGGGGGTAGCCACTTTGTGAATCGGGAGGTAAAGAAACTCCTAAAGGACTACGGCATTGAACACCGTGTCGCTAGCCCTTACCACCAACAAACCAATGGTATGGCTGAGGTGTCGAATCGGGATGTGAAAACTATATTGCAAAAGCTCGTCCGCCCGGACAAGAAGGACTGGCCTCAGATCTTAGATCAAGTCCTCTGGACGTATCGGACAGCTTACAAGACACCGTTGGGAACCTCCCCATTCCGAATGGTATTCGGAAAGCCGTGCCATTTGCCCGCAGAACTAGTGCATAAATCAGAATGGGAAATTAAGAAGGTCAATTGGAACACACACCTTGGGCAGAAGCAGAGAGAAATGGATCTGAATGAGCTCGTGGAAGTCAGAAATCGTGCATTTGACAACAGTTTGGTGTACAAGGACAAGGTGAAGCGTTGGCATGATAGATATATCAGACGAAAGACCTTTGTTCCTGGACAGAAGGTATGGTTGTTTAATGCAAGGCTGAAGACATTCCAAGGCAAATTGAAATCCAAGTGGACGGGCCCATTCATTGTCCGCACGATGCATGATAGTGGATGTGTCGAGATCTCATATCTCACAGATGATGCACCGACATTCCTAGTGAATGGACAGCTGTTAAAGCACTTCGTCGAATCCAATGAGCAGTTAGTCCATGTTGAGGAGATTGTATTCATGCGCGAGACCGATTCAGCAGATGTACCTCGAGCCGCGTTTGAGACCTTGCAGCAGTGAGCTCCAGCCATCAGCAGCATCTTGAAAGATTCACACCGACTCATTTGTATATACCATCGGTCTTGTACATCCTATCCTTTTCCCCCGCGACTCTAGTAACCCATCCCCACATCATCGAACCACTATCTTGGACTATACTTAGGATGACCAGATCCTAAGAATAGGGGGGAGGAGTCACTCGAGTCGATTCGTTGTACATTCTCCAGATCACATTGGTCCTCTTACTTAGGCTGACCTAAGCCTAAGTATAGGGGGGACCGATGCCCGCATTGTATATTCATCCACTTCTCTTCTTGACCTTGACTGCCCCACTTTTTGACTTTCTTCCACACTTAGGCTGCCAGAGCCTAAGTATAGGGGGGCCGGCCGACTTCTATACATTTTTTTCTCTTTAGCTCTCTTACGCTTAGCACGAGCTATGTCTTTTTCCTCGCTCTTCGTGCTCTGAGGACATAGCACACGCTAAGTATAGGGGGCGTGTATATATTACATATATACTTCACCCATAGCTCGTACTTTCGCGTACTTTTGTATATATTTTACAATAATTACGGGTGGGTAAAAATTGAAAAAAAATTGTTGTATACTTATATATTTTATAACACTTATACAACTCTTGTAAATTGTTGTAAAATAGGAGGTATACCAAAGTTTTGAAAAAAAAGATAAAAATAGGCTTCTTATTTACTCTTGCATATCATCTCTGCATCTGAAAAGAAAAGAAAAAGAGTCTTGCATTTTCATTAATCTTCATAGCATGACATCTCATCTCATCTGCATACTTTGCATATGCAAAGTGAAAAGTTAGTGGGTTCTGAACCAAGTTATGAGTAGATATTGAGGATGGACTTGATTTGACCTTAATCCACCTAATTTCAGAGGAACCTTATAGGAACTGGAGTTAAGATTTCTCAGGTCAAGTGACTTAATTCTTTGAGTCCGCAAGTCTATGTTCACATGTCATCTTGATCAGTCTAAGTAGAATATCTCGTGCATACGCATGATTCTTTTAGATAATGACCTAAATTGGACAAGCACTATGCACGTAGCTCTTCATTGATGAGGTGATGAGGAGGTAGAATCCTTTAGCTTGGAGTAGCACACGGGTGGAAACATCCGTCCTCCTCTAGGGAGGGTAGTGCATCTCAACCTAGTCTGGTGGTGTTGACATCGAAGGACAGGACGCTGTGGGTTGCAATAATGCTTCAAAAGAGGGATAGTCTACTGACTCAAGAGGAAAAACTCCTGATGTACATGCTGCACATTGTATGAGTTCGAGAAAAAAACTCCAAAAAATCAGACAGGTCCAAGAGAAAATAAAATACCTGTCGGAGTCTGTATATTAGTAAAGAAATGCATCTGGATGACTTGGCTACACTGGTCAGGCATCCCGGGATAGGTAGCTACACTGGCTACCGTCCATTCTTTTCTCTACCCCCTCCTCTTGAGTTGGTCACACTTGAACTTAGAAGGGAATGCCCCGCTCCTTGGGGAAAGAGTTACTAGACCGGATTATTGAGTTACCTTGTTAGAGGAGACTGGTTCCGAGTCATTTTTGATGTGGAGAGCTATATCTCACTTACACAGTACAAGTAAGAATCATAGTCATCAGAAATTTGCGTTTGAGGATTTGTTCTGACCTGACTATTGAGGAGTCTTGAATAGAAGACTTCTAGAACTTGAAGTCTGTTAGGTCTTAAGTTCAGGTCCAAATAAGGTTCCGCCACACAATTAATCCAAAGGTCGAGTCAAGCTCCATTTTCAACTTTTGTTCATGACCTTGGTATGGAACCCAAAATCATTTCACTCTTGCATTTCATTAAGTTGCTCGGGGACGAGCAAGGTTTAAGTATAGGGGGTTGATGAATCTGTGATTCATCACTCCAAAAGTTAAAAATAGAGCCTTGTTCCCGAGTAAATAGAGGCATATTTCCCTTCATATTGCATAAATAGCATTCATGCATGCATACATAAAACATGCATTTTAGCACTTCATTTGCATTTAAATAAGAAGTCAAAATCCCTTGTAAAATATCCTCTTATCAAAATAACCTCTTCCTTACAATATGTACTCCTTAGTTAATAATTTAGGGAAGAAAGCCAGAAATCCCCTTTGTAAAATAGCCAATAAAGCCCTAGAACCCCTAGACCATAAAATGCCCATAGATCCTTCATACCAACTCCAAAATAGGTCTACTCACTTCTAGAATAATACACATTAAAAGACCTTTAAAATGAGACTAATTTCATCCAATTTGGAGCTCGTATGAAAAAGTTGGGTTTTTGGGCCTCTTTGTATACTACATGTATGTATATTGGTATCTTTGTATTTTATGTATCATATTTGACCTCATTTCCATCTTTGGTCAACATGAAACTTGTAGATCTCATCGAGATCTACAACTTTCATGTTTTGCGTTTTACCAAATTTGGCCCCCTTCTCTCTCTACCCTTATTTCTTTGTCCAGCCAATCACAGCAGGCCACGTGGCGCCATCTGGTTGCGCCACGTGGCCCGCTCCCCTTGCCCAAGCCGCCTCTGCTCTCGGCCGTTGGATGACAGTTTCAATCCAACGGCCACTGCATGACCACGTACGCCTTTCACCTTGACCGTCAGATCAAATCCTCCGCCTCATCTCAATCGCCCGTTCGCGCCTCTTCCTCAGCGCGCCACGTGGCGCTTGTTACGCCCTTGGATGACGCACTCCATCCCTCCATCTCAACCACTCAGCCTGCCGTGCATCACAGCCCTTCGATTTCCCTTAGATCTGATCTCCGCCGCTCGTCAGCGCCCTCTCCTGCACACGACACCTGGCGCCATCACGACCTTTGGATTAGGTCACTCCTGATGCAATCCACACCGCTCGCGCGTACTTCGCCCCCATCGTGCCACGTGGAGGGCTCCTGACTCTCAGATCGTTTCGCCTGGATCTAATCTTAACCGCTCCATCCCGCTTCGATCACCACCGTTGGATCACAAGATCCAACGGTGGAGATTTCGTCTTCCACCTCCAAGCGCCCCTCTCTCCCACGTTCTCCGCCTTGCGGGAGGGGCACCCCCTTCCTATTCTTGGCCGTGCCTCCACCACCGTCGACGACCACCATCACCTCCACGTCCTTCCCCACTCATCCATCATCCTCGCCAGCCACTTCATTTCCCACGTCGACCGTCAGCTACGCCCCACTACCTCCATGAACTTCGCTCCATCACCAGGCCGATCATCTACTTCACCCTTTAAATACTCCACCACCGGCCATCATCGCACCCATCCGCCACCCCTACGAGATACCCAGAGCTCGGAGCGATCAATTAGTGACAGTAATTGTGTGATTCCATGAGCGAAGACGGTCGTCTCCTTCGGCGAGATCCGCGGCCACCGTCGTGTCGCAACCCTCCTCCGTCGAGCAGCTGCTTGAGCTTAGGGATTCACCGGCCCTTCGAGCGACGATCTGGAACTCAAACTCGAGCTCCAAACCCCAGGTGAACACCTCTATCTTCCTCCGATCTTCATTTTTGTTTTTCTTTTGATTTCTCGCTTTTTATCCAACGTCCCTCTTCATCGTCTTGCCTCGCTTCCACTCCGCCGAGCTTCGCGACGGAGTTCTCATCCTCGCAGACACCTTCCCGCCCTTAGACGCTTCATCTCACCGTCCATCAAATCCAGCTCCACCACTTGGCCGGAGCACCGTCGCCAGATCACCTCCCTCTGCCTTAGGCCTCGCCAACCATCCTCCTACCTCCACGATTGCACGCACGAGCTTCGGTTCCTCCTCTAACACTTGCAGGTATTACGTCTTCACTAATCGGAACTTCACCGGAGTTCTTTTGGAGCTTCATCGCCAGCAACCTCCGACGGCCATCTCTAGCTCCTAGGACCACCAGCATATTCGCCGCATCACCACGCAGCTTCTGGGATATCTCCGACGCCTCGGAGAGCTTCACCGATACCTGTAGGGAAGGGCAGAGCGAAGGCCCCGTCGCCAGAGCTCCACCATCTCCTCCGCAAGCGGCGGAGGGCCATTGAAGGAGAAGCCCCAGATACCGTTCGATCACCTTGATCGAACGGTCGACTTCGTGCCACGTCGCCACTCAGCCGCGCCTCACCGGTGCCGTTGGATCCTTCCCGATATAACGGCGCTTAACCCGCCACGTCATCGACATCTAGAGCAGCCAGGAGCCGTTGGATCAACGTAGATCTGACGATCTCTGATCGAGCCACGCATCAGCACCGACACCCCTTGGATCGATCTTGATCCAAGGGTCTTCATTCCACCACGTTGACGAAGACCGAGCCTATCCCCGAACCTAGGCTCGGACGACCCGTTGCTACACCGAGCCTCACTCCAGACCTCCAGGCGCACCCGAGCCGAGCCCCGAGCCTCTCGCAGCCATCCGAGCCTAGGCCGACCACGTAAGGAGCACGTGCAGGCTGGGTATTTTGCACCGAGGCCCTGGAAGCTTTTCATATTTGCAAAAAGGTCCTTGTGAGGCAGACACCACGTTAGGAGCACGTGCCCAGTGGAGAATTTGCATACCAGTCCCCAGCATTATAGGTAATTGCATTTAAGTCCCTGTTAGCATATTTCTTTTATGTAATTTTTTTTCTTGTATTGCAAATACACCCCTGTCTTTGCACGCATCCCTAGGTCGCATTTTACATCATTTTTAAATTCAAAAAGTTGCATTTTGTTGAGTAACTTGTCCTTATTGTGCCACTTGTCACATTTTTGTAATTACAGTAGATTTTTTAAATGAATTAATTGGTTGATTTGTGTAATATTTTTCCCAGTGAGACCTTTTAAATTCTAATTAATTTCCTGTGATTCCAAAAATCCTCAAAAATTCATAGTAGCTCTAGGATAGTGAACTTAACCTTGCATAAAAATTTCATGTCATTTGCACGGATATCGAGGCCTGAATAAATTCCTTAGTGATTTTCTTATTTTAATTTTAGTAAATTCATCTCACATTGAAATTAAGGTTTGTCAATTTTCCTAGATTCCTTATCATTAGAGTTATCTAGGATAATTTTATTTCTGAAAAAGATGTGATTTGTTATTTATTAAAAAAAATCAGTTAAAATCACCCTGCCTGCATGTTTTATTCACAGTAAATTCATCTAGTGTCCAAAAATTCCAAAAAATTAGGGTAGTTCATATTCATCATAATCCATCATCCAGCCAATTTTCATAATTTTTGGACTTCATTTGATATCTTAATTGAATTAACTTTGAATTGGTCTGATTTTTGCATGTGTCTTGCATAAAAATTCGAAAAAGGCCAAAAATATTCCCTCTGAAAATCAAACATTAGAAATTTGCTAAAACCCAACCTAAGGAGACAGCTGCCTCCCTGAGTTCGACCTTGGACTTCACCAAGTAAAAAAATTGCCCCTCGAAATTGACTTGATTAAATTAAAAGTGGTTTTTGATTAGCCCTCTCGTATCCGACTGCAACGAACATCATCAATTAATTTGGACATTAACCTGCCTGAATTAACATAGGGTGCGGGAGCGGTTATCAAAAAGCCCTGAAAAATATTTGAGTTTACTTAGTCCCAAGAATTTTACTTTAGCCAAAAAGTTTTAAATTTTTCAAATTTTTCAGATTTTTGCTAAAGTATGTAAGTTGTATATACGATATACCCCCCTATCCTTAAACTTTGCTATGTCCTCGTAGCACTAGATGATACAAGTCCATAGATCCATTTAAGTATAGAGAAATATACGGGAGCTAAGAGGGCCTCCCCCTATACTTAGGTTAGAAATAACCTAAGTATAAAGGCAAGGAAAGATGAGTGGAGAAAATCACAGGGACTCAGGTTCCCCTATACTTAAGCTGAGATTAGCCTAAGTATAAAGATGAGTTTTGATGTTGGGAGAGACCGAGGCGAACGAAGAAGATGGATGGATGTACAGATGAGCGGATGAATCTGCAGAGATGAATGGAGTGTTTTACGGCTCTGGGGAGTGTATCGAAGCAAACATGGCTCAATCAAGCATGCGAGACCCTTAATTTCACCAACTCACATGAAACCAACCGAAGTTGGTATATTATCTTGTCGGTTTTATTGGTGATAAAACTTTAGATTTTACGCAGAGAAAAATGTTAAGTGAAAAATCAATGCGTAGACGAGGGTGTTGCTCTCCCAAAACAAAATTTTACTCCATTTTTTGGTTGACTTGCAATTAACAGTCCCAGTTATTATTTAAGGTTATCACTGAATTAAGGTTAGCACAAAATTAAGAAATCATCGTTTACCTTTCATTCCCATTTCCCATTAACCTAGGTGATCAAGCTAGGAGGGGAAACCGAGAAAAACCGCGTATTCGATAAAACCATGATCTAAGCTAAGCGAGAAATCATGCAGTGACTTGGCGAAAATACATGAAAACTTGGGCTGTTTAAAAACCAAAAATCATGTATGCAAGTCGATAAAAGCCACACCTATTATGCTTCTATTAGCAAGGAGGAATATCTTTTAAATTTGGCTAAGTGATGCGAGGCTAGGTGCATCTTTGATTAATGTGTGTCCTACCTACGAGCAAACATGTAAAAGATGAAAAATAAAAAAAGCTTAGAGAGCCGCGTTCCTGGTCACAGGTCGACATTCAAGTGGGGACGATCCCCACACAACCACATATAGTCGTTCTTTTACAACCGCGAGCCTTCGATCGAAGACTGTTGTAAAAGATGGTTATTACATGCGACAATGATATGCAAAAAATGACACACATTTTTTTTCTGCAGCTCCTTGCAGCAGGTAGCTCCTGCTCCTCACCTCCTTGGATCATCAAGGGACCTACCACAAAAACAATGGTTAGAGATCGATAGAGAAGAAAATTTTATAATGCAAGACAACTTGACAACTTGACCTAGAAAAAGAAACACTTAATTAAATAAATGAAAATCCAAAAAATACAAGAAATGAGCCGTGTCCCCGACAACGGTGTCATTTGATAAGTCGCAAAATCGGCTCTTTAATAGTGTTGTTTTAACACTTGATATGTCATTGCAGTCGGGCCAAATTGGTCTATCAAAGACCATCTAATTGATATGTCGATAAGAATCAGATGGTCATGTTTATTTATTTTACTTGGCAAGAAACCAAGATCGAACTCAGGGACACGAGCCTTTCTCGAATTATCTAGATTTCTATCTATTAATTAAGTGATGAGTTAAAGAACATAGGTCAAATAATGCAGCAGAAAGAGACAATGCATTAAAACCAAAACATGCATTTTTTATTTTAATTTTTAAACATGCAAATTCATACTATGCAAAGAAAAATAATATGCCCTAGATAAAATGATGAGCAAATCCAACAAAGTGTCAATTTGCACCTATGCCAAATGCAATCTGCTCCTTCCCTTAATGGAAGTGGGTCTTCCCATTGGTAGAAATGGATAGTGGAAAAGAATTTGTCCTTCTGGATTTTTGTCAATCTTGTGGGACTACACAAGAGACGATGTAGTTCACAGTATCGGCGTACCATGGGAGAGATGTTACTTCCAAAATTGATTCATCTAGGAAGGTGTTTGTGATGGGCATGATGCCCATCGGAGGCTCTTGACTTTCAAGTCTAGAGAGATGATCTCTTACCGCATTCTGAAATCCGGATTTGTCCTTGATTTCTAGATCGAATTCCTAGAGGAGAAGGATTCATCTGATCAATCTTGGTTTGGCATCCTTCTTCTGCTGCAAGTACCGAATAACAGAGTGATCGGTAAAAATGGTGACTTTTGATCCAAGAAGATAGGATTTAAACTTCTCTAGGGCAAATACCATGGCCAGCAGCTCTATTCTGTAATAATGTAATTTCTCTGGGCTTCATCCAGTGTCTTAATGGCATAGTGAATGGCATACGATGCCTTGTCTTTCCTCTATCCCAACACTGCCCTGACTATAAAATCTGACGTATTTGTCGTGATCTCAAATGGTAGCGATCGGTCAGCGGCTGCAAGACTAGAGCTTGAATGACTAGCTCCTTCAACTGATTAAAAGAAAGGAGAACTTGTTGATCAACTATAAACTCGGTCTCCTTGCACAGTAACTCAACAAAGAGGTCAGGCAATGCAGTTGAAATCTTTGATGAATCTTCTGTAAAATCCCACATGCCCCAGAAATGACCTTACTTATCTGATATTTCTGAGGTGGTTGAAGGTTGCTGATGATGTCCACCTTCATTGGATCGACTTCTGTAACGTCCCGGGCTTAGGTCCCCGGTCCGTTATCGAGGAAAACTGGCACTGACAACTTCACAGGTTCGAGCCCAAATGGACCCGTTGACAACCACCCAAAATGCTTAAGCCCAAGTTGTCAAGTAGTAATCCCCACCACTTATATACCACACCCACATTTTGTAAGTATTCCATGTGGTACTATGTTTGGGGTTAGGGTGTTACAACCTCCCCCACTTATATTCGCAACGTCCTCGTTGCGACATGGCCCATCACTTATTCCCAGTGATAGTGGCGGCTGCACGCTCCGGGTAGCCATTTCCTCCAACCTCTTTGTGGGGGCGGCTCCACCTCTCGGGTAGCCCTTTACACTATCAGAGAGAATTTGGCTCTGATACCATTTGTAACGTCCCGAGCTTAGGTCCCCGGTCCGTTATCGAGGAAAACTGGCCCTGACAACTTCACAGGTTCGAGCCCAAATGGACCCGTTGACAACCACCCAAAATGCTTGAGCCCAAGTTGTCAAGTAGTAATCCCCACCACTTATATACCACACCCACATTTTGTAAGTATTCCATGTGGTACTATATTTGGGGTTAGGGGTGTTACAACTTCCATGCCACGTTTGGAAATGACATGCCCCAACACAATCCCTTCGGTGACAATGAAGTGGCTCTTTTCTCATGGGAGCACAATATTAACTTCACAGTACTTCTGAAGTACACGGTCTAGATGCTTAAGACAAGCATCAAAACTATCACCGTGGATTGAGAAGTCGTCCATAAACACCTCGAGAAAACTACCAACCATACTGGCGAAGATGGCAAGCATGCACCTCTGGAATGTGGCAGGTGCATTATACAATCCAAAGGGCATTCTTTGAAAAGCATAGGTGACGAGCGAGCAAGTAAAGGTAGTCTTGTCTTGGTCCTCAAGGGCGACTACCACTTGGTTGTACCTAGAGTACCCATCCATAAAGCAGAAGAACTCATTATCGGCTAGTCTTTCCAACACTTGATCAATGAAATGCAAGGGGAAGTGGTCCTACTTTGTTGCCGAATTCAGATGGTGATAATCAACACACACCTACCAGGATGTCGGTATTCGAGTAGAAATTTCCTCTCCTTTATCAATGGTAACCACAGGAGCCTTGATTTCTTTGGAACTACATGTAGAGGACTCACCCATTTCAAATCAGAGATAGGGTAAATAAAGCCTGCATTGTACCACTTGGTGATCTCTTTCATGAAGACATCCCATAATTTGGATTTAATCTAGGTTGGAACTCTCGGGACGACTTGGCATCATCTTCCAAAATGATATGGTGCGAACACAGGGTTGGACTTATCCCGCGAAGGTCTGATACGTACCAACCTAGGGCCTTGCGGTTTTTCTCTAGACCTCAAGAAGTCTAGATTCCTAATCCAGGGTTATCCCGCTGCTAATGATAATCGGAAATATGTTCTTTGCACCTGCAAGGAAGGCATACTTGTGGCCTGTTAGAAGTGGCTTTAATCCAGGTTCAGTTCTAGCCGGCTTCTCGGTCACTTGTAGGAATGCACTTGTAGGTGGAAACTCTTCTGAAATTTTGAAGGTTGTGCACAACTCGATTGATTGAGTTCAGAAAATAGAGCGCCAAACATATATGCATATGATTTTGTGCATTCGAACTGGCATGAATCTTGTAAATGCAATCTAGGAAGTAAATCAGGATCATTCTCCCATGTAACATCGGAGCAACTATAGACTGTGCTTTATGGGTCCTCCTTGGGGATGAGGCTTTCTCGTTTCCATGGATCATTCAATGATAATTCATAGTATCTGATATCTGCAATATGGTCACAGTCTGTTGCAGACGGTTATTCCCTCCCTTTATATGATATGACCTTGGTCTCACTGACCATATCCACTGTAACCTTGCCATTGTTTGAGCTGAACAAGATCTTTCCAGATCCATAATCAACCACGACCTCTGTAGTGCGCAGGAAAGGACAACATAGGATAATCGAGGTCTGGAGTATTGGAGCAGGTGAGTCCATATCAAGGACTATGAAATAAATTGGAAATTTCATTCCCTGAACTGTTGCAATAACGCCCTCCAATAAACCTCAGGTTTGCTTCATTGACCGATCCGTAAACTGAAGGATCATCCTTGTAGCTTTCAGTGGAAACAACTCGAATTCTTGAAGCAATGAGGAGGGCATGAGGTTGATGGAGGAATCTCTATCAAGAAGAGCGCTCAAAAATTTGGTCGAAAATCTTGCATCTGATGAGTGATACTCCTTTCTTAGGCTTATTCTATGGGAGGTTGGTGATTGCTGCAGCAATAACCATGGAGAGGACATGCTTTTCAACCTGTTGGCGTCTGGCATTGCGATTTAAACAATGCTTGTTTGTATAGGATTCTTTCAAGCCATTCTTCACTACAAGATTATACTCCATTGCTTTCATTAATGATAATTCAACACTCAAATTTTTCAGAATATCCAGAACTCCCTGATCAGATAACGCACTTTTTACATTTTTCATTTTTTGCATTTTTTTCAATTGTAACAAGAAATGGAATATTTATAGATCTGTAATCAGAAGCATTTTTCTTATTTACAACAAAATTCTTGTCCACAATATTCTGTACAACAAGATCTCAAAAAGAGGTATGGATTACAGTATGAGGTGGACATACAAAAGCTGCGGTCTCGACTCCATTAGCTGGCTCTGGATCGGCAATGGGTGCTGGCTCCTCCATTGCTAGAATGGATTTGCTTTGAATGCGATATTCTTTTTGGACTTTTTCTTTTTGCTATGTTTTTGGTTTTTTTCTGCATGATGATGGAAATTGGATACTGATGGTATGGCTCCTCCTCCTTCTTCCTCACCCGGAACTGAAGATGGCACGACTGATGCATAAGATGATGATTCACTAAATACAACTTTATTTTTCCCTTTGATTGTCGTAGACGGAGACAAGGTCCAACTGCTCCTGAGAGTGACAGGACTAGATAAAACAAAATCATAATTCTTTGGCTCCACATGCATAGTCAGGACTTTCCTTTCTACCTACTCTTTGCACTTAAAATTATTGGGGTTGGCTTTGACCTGAGCCAAAATTGGCGGTTCGGTGGCCACAAGGTCATTTAGATTCTCAGTCATTTTAGTTAGGCAATTTACCAACTGGGCAAAATAATCGAGGACTAGGTTCATAGGAACTACCTCGGAAGGTACATAATGCTTCTGGGCCTGATGATGCGGAGGCTAGTGGTGCTGGTTCTGATAATGATGATGCTGACAGGGTAGACGAGGGTACCACGGATGAGGTGTAGTCGCATACTAATTAGGCGGCTAATACCAGCAAGACTGTGACTACTGCTAATATTGCTGGTTTTGTCTCCAAGGCTGCTGATATGATAGAGACTGATGGAATGGAGGCTAAGGCTGTAAGGACTTCATGAATCTCCCACCATAGGGCTGGTGATAATGCTGGTTGGCCGAGAACTGACCATGGTGGTGTCCGTCAGGATGGGCTAGTTGCGTGTCATTTCTCCAGACACCATTGACTTCATGAATCAGGGGTGGTGGACGGAATCTAGCTCACAAGAATACTGGAACTTTGGTTTGTAGACAACCATCTGTTTCTATGGTGGGGCCTACTCGGGAGCCTGCACGTAATATATGTGCTGGACGGCCGACTGTTGGGTACTCAGCAGAGGTTGTTGTTGCGGTGCTGGCTCTTCCTTTCGCTCAGCCGGAGTTTCAGTGGATGGCGTCACCGATTGGCATGTGTCGATGGTGTTGACCACCAACTCCAGCTGCTTAGTAATCTGGTCCAACTTATCCATATGTTGTGTCCTCTGTTCGATCACAACAAGTTTCTCAAGATCTAGGGATTGCTTCTCGATAATGTTTAGAAAACAACTGCCTTCTCTTCGAGTCATTTAGTTAGCATTGATTTCAGAACCTATGTCGTACTCTTGATTAGGATTAGGCTAGGCGCTTGAGCCAGAGGTTGGCAGTTTGGAATAAGATAATTGATTTGAGTATTGTTGTCATTCACGAAGACCCCGACAAACCAGCGAGTAATATATAAGTTCTTTGATTTTGATAAGGCAACACATAATATTATTCAAATTTCGATATAAAAAATAGTTATTATAGTAGTCTTAGTGCCGGGATGCCGCCATGTAGACTAGCTTGTGGAGGACCTGAGACTGTCTTTGGTAAGCACGTGATGAAGATAGGGCGACCTTTCCCTTGGCCATTTCTTTAAAGATCTTCCATACCACGTCTTCATCTTTGTTAAAGCATAATCTTCCACAGGCAACATCGAATAGTCTCTGGCTCTCTATATTCAGTCCCCCAAAGAAGTGTTGGACCAAACTAGTCTTCGGTTCGCTTCATGAATTGACTCGTGAGTAGCTTGAGTGAAGTTGCTGATCCTGGCTCGCATTTGGTTAAGCCGATTGAGAGGGTAGTACATGTGAAGGAATGCATATTTCAATTCCTCTCATATTGTAACGACCTTTCCTAGATGATTGACCCAGTATAGGGCCTTGTCTTGTAGGCTAAAGGGGAACACAACCATATTGACCACACCTAATGGAATGTTAGGGTAGTGGGTGGTTTTGTAGATGTGAGAGAGCTTCTATAGATGAATGTAGGTCTCCTCATTGGTTTTCCTCTGAAATGAGGGTAGGAGCGCAAGGAACTAGGGATTTAGATCAAAGTGAGCATGGATCGAAGGGATGCGAATCCACTCAATCATTTGGATGTCTCTGGGATTATATGTCTACTTTAGCATTGGTTTTCGATTCCCATTCCTTGTCCCCTCTTCTTCCTTATCTGGATCATCACAGGGTCCTTCTCCACCTCCTCCTCCTTCTGGTACGTTCCTCATGTCATTTAGTATGTCTTGAAAGGCAGTTTGTACAAGGTCTTGCTCAGTCAGTTGCTATTGTATGGCTTGGATGAAAGCCGACAATTGAGCATTCACCTAATTATAATCTGGCATGGAACTTGCTCTAGTTGGGGCAGCTGCTGCCCTTGCCCTTTCCTTGAGGAGCCATTTCCGGGTCTGAATAAGAGGAAATGAATTCTGGATTGGGATCTAGGATCGGGACTGGCTTCTATCTGCAATATGAGAGAATCCCAATCAGACCTCTTGAAATGAATGATGGTTGTAGTGATGAGTATGGGATTAGGGTCAATCCCAGATGGTTGTGAATGGAATAAAAGATGTAGATTGAAATTGACCTCCATTTGTAACGGGCGAAAATGGGACTAGAGTGATCCCAGTTTATTGGGAGATCAAAAGGGTGGAAAGAAGACGAGGAGTCTGGAGATCATCTCACAAAGTCCTAACCGGGTTCTCGGAAATTGCCTCAAATTATTGACGATGCCGAGTCCATAGAATCGATGTAGGTATCTGTGGGGTCTCGGGTAAACCATCTGTGAAAGAATGATAAGAAAAGATGATTTGTTGTTTATTCAAGAGGTCTAGGGGTCCTTATATAGGACTAAACCCTAGAGGGATCAAAGGAGAATATTCTATAGAATATTCTTTAGAATATAGAATATTCTCTATAGAATATTCTCTTAACAAATAGCCACATAAAATATTCTCTTAACATAAAAGCCCTCGTGGGATTACAATAGAATATTCAAAGAAGGAAATCTTCTGCAATCTCTAACACTCCCCCTCAAGTTGGAGCATATCAATCGATCATGCCCAACTTGGAAGATATCCAGGAAAGGCGCTTCTTTGATAAGGCCTTTGTGAATATGTCTACAAGCTGAAGATCTGTTGAGATATGTGGTTAGAAATCTTGCCTTCTCGTACAGCATCACGAACAAAATGACAGTCGATCTCAATGTGTTTGGTCCTCTCATGGAACACAGGATTTGTAGCAATATAAGTGGCAGATTTGTTATCGCAGTATAGAGGAACAGGAGTAGTGATAGCAATATTGAGTTCTTGCAAAAGAGACAGTAACCAGGTAATTTCGCATGTGGCTTGGGCCATTGCCCTATATTCTGCCTCTGCACTGGATCGGGAAACCACCGTCTGCTTCTTGCTCCTCCAACTAACAAGGTTACCTCCTACCATCATCGCATAGCCCGTCGTAGAACGACGATCCTCAGGTGAGCTTGCATAATCAGCATCAACATAAACAGCAACCTTAGTGTATCCATTTGCCCCATAGAATAGACCACGTCCAGGGGATTCCTTCAGGTAGCAAAGGATCTGAAGAACATCTTGCCAGTGGCTGTAGCATGGTTCTCCATGTGTTGGCTAGCTCTGTTCACAGCATATGATATGTCTGGCCTAGTAACAGTAAGGTACAGAAGTTTGCCAACCAGGCTTCTGTATCTTGTAGTATCTTCAAAGGCAGGATCATCTAGTGTAGAATGTTTCTTTGGTTCTGCAGGTATGCCAGATGGCTTGCACCCAAGTAATCCTGCTTCAGTTAGTATATCTAAGCAGTACTTTCTTTGTGACATATGAAGCCCCTTCTTGGTGCGTAAGAATTCTATACCTAGAAAATAGCGAAGTTGCCCCAGATCCTTGGTGACAAAAACCTTTTGCAGAAAAGTCTTCACTTCTAGCACTCCTTTATCGTCATCACCTGTAACAACCATGTCATCCACATATACAGCTAGTATGACAGTACCTATTGATCGTTTTCTGACAAAGACTGAATGGTCAGATGTAGTTCTCTGAAAGCCCAGGGTGCTAATCTCTGAACTAAGTCTCTCAAACCCTGCCCTCGGACTTTGCTTTAGACCATAAATTGCTTTGCGATGTCGGCAAACATACTCCCCCTCGACTTCGTAACCTGGGGGTTGCATCATGTAAACCTCTTCCTCAAGATCACCATATAGAAATGCGTTCTTGACATCCAGTTGAAAAACAGGCCAACCTTTGTTCACGGCTACAGAGAGGATAGTGCGAATAGACCCATTCCCGACAACAGGTTAAAAAGTCTCGAAGTAATCAACTCCATATGTCTGTGTAAAGCCTTTTGCCACAAGTCTTGCTTTCAGTCTGTCAATAGAACCATCTGGAGAATGTTTCGTAGTAAAGACCCATCTGCAGGAAACAGGCCTGACACCTTCAGGACACGGAACTAGATCCCATGTTCCTCTGGAATTGAGAGCATCCATTTCTTCATTCATAGCTTGTCGCCACCTGTGGTCCTGTAATGCAATGTGATAGTCTCTTGGGACAGAGATTGTCATAAGAGCATCTGCATATCTTTTATCAGAACATGATAGGCTATCAGTGGACGTGAAATTAGACATAGGATGGATAGTTCATTGCCTCTTTGTTCTGCGTAGGGCAATGGGAAGCTCCTGAGGATCATCCGGAGAAGTATTGGTGGGGCCACTTGAAGATGGCATATTTTCCTGCAACAAAGGAACCGGTAGAGGAACAGGAACAAGAGGGGACACATGTTTTCTTTTATAGACAATTGGTGGAGGAGGAAGTTCTAATGGTATGTCAGACACATCTTGATTGAAGAAGCGAGTTTGTTCGAAAAAGGTGACATCAGCTGATATATAATAGCGTTTACCACAAGGATCATAGCATCTATACCCTTTCTTTGTTTGGGAATAACCCAGAAAAACACATTTAATTGCACGTGACGATAATTTGTCTGCAGTATGGAAGTTGTGAACAAAGGCGGTGCATCCAAAAATCCGCAGAGGTAGAGGAAATGGTGAGTCATTTGGATACAATAAGGTAAAGGGTGTGGAGTCATTTAGGGAGACAGAGGGAACTCTGTTGATAAGATGGACAGCAGTGAGAATAGCATCTCCTCAAGAGGTTTTGGGGACCTTCATTTGGGTAAGAAGAGAGCGGGCAATGTCGAGGAGATGTCGAAGTTTTCTTTCGGCTACCCCATTCTGTTGGGAGGTATATGGGCAAGAGGTTTGATGGATAGCACCCTGGGAAGCAAAGAAGGATGTCAAATCATTTTGTGTAAATTCCAATGCATTATCAGAACGAAATATTTTAACAGTAGTGGAGAAGATGTTTTTGACATAGTAAAAGAAATTCTTGACAATATTGTTAATTTCTGAGCGTTCCTTTAACAGAAAAACCCAAGATGATCGACTGTAGTCATCCACAAAGACAACGAAATATTTATGACCACTTAGACTTCGGACCGGACAGGGTCCCCAGATATCACAGTGAACAAGTGCATGAGTACGGCGGCGAGGCTCAGTTCATGCAGGAAAGGAGGCTCGATGGTGTTTCCCGAACTGACATGCTTCACACTCAAAGGGTTTCAACATAGAAAGTTCAGGGAACATCATGGAGAGAGCTTTAGCAGAAGGGTGACCAAGACGAAGGTGCCATAGAAAAGGATCTTCAGAGATGGAGACTGCACCAGCAAAGTTGGAATCAGAAGGGATGTCGAGGTAATAGAGGTCGTTCCTCTCATGAACCCCACCAAAAATCTTCCTCGTCCGGATGTCCTGAAAATAACAACAAACCTCATCAAAAATAACACGACAATTAAGCTGATGACATAGCTTCTGTACTGATAGAAGGCTGAGAGGAAAAGCAGGGGCACAATGAACATCTGTCAGATGCAGCTTGGAAGAAAAGTTGACAGTACCAACAACAGTCACTGGGGAATGATCCCCATTAGCAACCCGAACAGTATTCACAGAGGAAGATGGCTGGGAGGAGGTTAGCAAACTTCCTTCTCCCGTCAGATGAGTAGAGGCTCCAAAATCAATAATCCATGCATGCTTAGAGGCAGAGACAGAGTTTGCTACTGTACCTGAGGAAGTAGCCAGGCTAGCAGTAGGGGCAGAAGCATTACTATCAGAAGGGCTAGATTCTTGCAGCAGTTGTCGTAGGCGAGCATATTCAGAAGCAGTGAATGGGGTTTGTGCCTCGCTGGTTTGCTGAGTAGATGTTTCTGCAGTTGCATCATACGATACTTCATCATAGGCATTGTTAGCATTAGGTTGCGTGCCAAACGTTGCCCAACAGCGATCAGAAGGGTGATTCCAGCGTCCACAGTGTACACATGCTGGATACCGAGCAGAAGAATCACGACCACGTCCACGATCACGTCCGCATCCAGAGTCACGGCTGCGTCCAGATTCACGACCACGTCCACGCCCTGAGTCACGTCCCCGTCCTCCTTGATAGTTATGACACCCTCTATATCCTGAGGAGGTATAGTGGGCCATCGTCTCTGTAGAGGTGTGGGTGGTAGAGTGCTGAATCGGAGCCTCTAGCTCCTGTAAGCGTCCGAAGATGGTCTCAAGAGTAGGTAAAGTATCAGCCATCAGAAACTGATCTTTCACAGGCTTATATTTTGGATTTAGCCCTGAGAGAAATCTGTAAACCTGCCATTCAGCACGTTCTCCTACTTGTTTATCACAACATGCAGGCTGAAAAATAAGGAGTTCCTCAAAAAGGCTTGTAAGAAGCCTGTAGTATTCGATAAGACTTGATTCTCCCTAAGTGGCAGACCAAATTTTTGTGTATATGTCTGACAGACGAGACTTAGTCGTCTTTTTAGAATATGTACGCTCAAGGTTTTCCCACACTGCCTTAGCGGTGTCTTTGTAAAGAAGATTCGCAGCAATATTTGGATCGACACTGTTCGTCATCCAAGTGATAACCTGACAATTATCAACAAACCAAGTTTCATAGTCCTTATCAGTTTCCGCAGGTGGAACTTTTGTAAGAACGTAGCTCTTGTGCTGGCCACCAACAAACACTTTGAAAGACCGAGACCATAGAACATAATTTTCGGAGCCCTTCAACTTGATAGAAGTGCCCTGTACCAGCAAAGAAGAAGTAGGGTATGTGGGCTTGATCTCAGCAGACGTCATCGTGGAGGCTTAGGTCAAGAAAAAGTGACCTAGAGAGTATATCTTCCCTCAATTTATCATCAAATATCTAAACCCTCATCAAGAAATAAGAAGGATGAGGCAATGATCATTTGACGGCACAAGAGGGGGCCTGGCGGAGTCAGCCTGGCGGCGGAAGGAGGCCCTGGGAGGGCTGGCGGAGGCGCCTGGCAGCGCGAGGCAGGCCTGGCCGACCTAGCGGTGGTACCTGGCTGCCCTAGAGCAGCCTGGCGACGCTCAGCCGAGGCGGCGCGGGCCTAAGGCAGGATGTGCTGAGACCCGAGGCGGCACGCGGTTGTAGATGAACTTGGAGGGCTGGTGGTGGCGGAGGGGTGATTAGGTTAGAACACTGTCCTACGACTGCTGCTCTTATACCATGTGAAAGAATGATAAGAAAAGATGATTCGTTGTTTATTCAAGAGGTCAAGGGGTCCTTATATAGGACTAAACCCTAGAGGGCTCAAAGGAGACTATTCTATAGAATATTCTTTAGAATATAGAATATTCTATATAGAATATTCTCTTAACAAATAGCCACATAGAATATTCTCTTAACATAAAAGCCCTCGTGGGATTACAATAGAATATTCAAAGAAGGAAATCTTCTGCAATCTCTAACACCATCCATAGATCGACATCGTGAGGGACAAGAGGAAGATCGATGTAGGAGGAAAGATACGGTTCTCGGCGAGGAATAAAATAGGAGTGAAAAATAGTAGAAGGGCTTGAAACGAGCATGGGGTCAAAGACAAGACACATATAACAACATTTACGCAGGTGCGTGGGACTAGATCTCTGAGCCTTAATCTAGATCCATACAAACATGATACATAATTGGGTTTACCAACTCAACACAATGTGAAGCCATAAGAGATCAGCTATTTTTATCTTTTCATTTTTAGAGTTATTATTTCAAGCATATTTTGTAATAAGTCCTTAGCACGCTAACCCTATAGGAGCGAGAGTACTGCCAAAAAAGTATCTCGTACTTGTCCTCCTCCTTTGTAACATGTACTTTGCACTTTTTGTGGTCCTTGTAACCCTTACTAGATCCCTACTCATCCAAATAAATATAGGGAGGAAGACAATAGGAAAAAACCACTACTTCAGACCTTGCTCGCAATAGAATCACCCATGAGCGTGTAAGGACCTACTCATATGCAAATCGATGAGATAGACACATCCGCGAGGGTGCGGCCTAAACTCAGTACTTCAAACCAAGTCGATGATCCACACAAGAAGGGAACACCATCGATGATAGGGCCCTACTTGATCATGTATTATAGAAGCGCCATTACTTCACAAATCAAGGTAGTTACGGACTAGGTTTTTAGCTCTTATCCTTAGTGGATAGTGCCTCTCTCATGGGAGGGGTTTTGGTTCCCTTATAAGGTACCTGAAAACAATGATGGCTTTATGAACCCAAGGCAATGGAGTACATTACATATTTTAATTAAGGTCAAACTTTATTTAGCAGTCCCATTGTTTTAGATGTTTGGTTTTCACTTTTTTTTGGATATTTTGCTTACAAGCACCTAACGATTTTTATAGATTATCATTTACGTCTTAGGTTCTCAAACTCAGAGGGAAATAGCGAAAAAGTCGTGCAAGTCGATTCGATAATGTAAATCTCATCATTGAATCTAATGATACATGCAGAGTTAGAGGACTTACAATGCTTCCCAGCTCTCTCCATGTGGTATACAAAATAGAATTTTTAAACATGTCTATATGGCGGCGCGCAATCGATAAATTTGACCTAGACAGTAGTTGCTATTAGTCTTGAAGAACCATATGTCAATTATTCAGAAATAAACCCTAAGGTCCGATCTTGGAGAAATCTCGGTACTCACCATCCCGGGTCCTGCTAGCGTTATATGATGCATCTCTTGACGCGTGGGTTTAAGTACAAATAACTAACATTTGTTTATTTGACTAGATCCAAATGTAAGAGATGATAGATATATAATTCTTATTATGGTTTGGACATAATTATCGATACAAGCAACCTATAGTCTAAGGGCTCCATGCAAACAAAACAAATAAAAGAAAGGCGGGAAACTCAAAACATCGGGAAACAAAATAAAAGAAAGCGGTGAAAACGCGAGAAAACCATGGCAAGGCCCCCAAGTGAAAAATCACTTGGGCAATGAACCTCGTAATTAGATGAGTGTCCAAATAAAAAAATATTACAAATAGTAAATGAATGAATGAACAAATCTCTCTCTCTCTATCTCTCTCCAATGAATAAATCTAAGCTGAATCTATGCTAGGTAGTCTCCTTGGAACACTTGCTGTCTCTCCAACTGGTTAAAGCATGAAGACCAACCTCCGCCAAGATTGGTTGCATCAGCCTCCTAAGAAGTTGTCGTCACGTAGCAGGGCTCGTAACAAATACAACAAGAGAGGTGTATTAGCATAGATAATCAAATAATGAACATAAACAAACAAATGTATCAATAAATGAAACATATACAAGTCAAAAAAAGAGAGAAAGTTCTATACGAATAAATGAATGAATAATAACAAAAAATGATTATGTAGAAGTTAGGCTACACACATTGCTCCCCAGCAACGACACCATTTGATGAAGGGGGCTTTGGCGAGGGTCTAAATCCTCACTCAAGGAAAGGTGGAAGGCAACATGTCATTGAGACGACCACACATGAAAGCCCGATTCAATCAATAAGTATCCACAATCAATGTCAATTAAATCCCAAAGTTTGTGAGTTACTATTTATTTTTAACTATACATAAATAAATGTATAACAAGTAAGCATGGAGTGGTCGAACCACAGAGAGCAAGGTATGTAGCTTATGATTATTGCTAATCAATGTATATTATGTACAAATATTTTTCATGTGGGATTTTAATTATATATATAAATTTAATTAATTAAATATATAATATATGATAAAAATATATAAATAATAATAGTAAAAATAATAAAATTGATATACAATATTATGTGGATAAATATAAATAGCTATATATATAGATATGTGTATATAAAAACTATCAAATACAAATAAGGGTATTTTTTCTCTTTTTTTAAATGGGTTTTTGAAATGATTAGGGTTTTCATTTTGCAAATTTTTAGTTTCTTTTTAATTTTCCAAAATAAAATAATTGATATATAATATAGTACATAATAATATGGGGTATGTAATATATATATATGTATATATGTACACATTGCTATATATAGTATATAATGCATAAATGTAGATATGAATAGTTTATATAATAGAAAAATATTTTTGTATTTTTATATTTTTCTAATATTTTTATGATTTTTTAGGTATTTTTACATATTTTATGGGTTTTTAAATAATAGAAAAAGATAAAATAGGGACTTTTCAATCCAACAAAATGGTTTTTGGATTTAAAAATATTAAATAAGCCTTAAAATATCCAAAATCATTTTAAATAGATAATATATAAAATAAAGAAAGATAAAGGAACAAAATAACTGTTTTTAGATTTTTAAAATATTTTTTTGATTTTATGGGGTTTTGAGTATTTGACAATTTATATGTTTTTCTTTTTATATTTTTATGTGATGTTTGGTATGGAGTGAAAATATAACATAATATATAACATATTTTTTTGGAATTTTTGAAGTTGTTTTAATATTTTTTGATTTTAAAAGTTAAAGAGGGAAATTTAAGTCACTGATTGAATTTTATAAACAGATAAATGCCTTAAAATCCAAAGTAAAAATTATAGCAATTAATACATCATCCAAGGCACACAGGTTATTTTTGCAAAATAAAAATAAAAAGGGAGTATTTTTAACAAAAAATATCAAGAAAAGACAACGCATTTGCTGGTAAGGATCGAACTGCACTTAAAATAAAAGTTCCATTCATTTCCGAACCCTCCATACAAAAGCCAAGAGCATACATGCAATTTTTACGCAAATTCAACATGGTTGGGAGGGGCATAAATGCAAATTTACAAAACCTTTTGGTCCTTTATGTAATTTGTTCATAAAAATATACAATGAATACACAATTTCCTGGTTAAATTTAAATAAAGAGAATCAATGGGGTATGCGCGCAAAATGCCCAACTTCAGGTGCTACCCCACGTGAGGTGAGCTGACACAGTCAAATAGGCAAATACACTAAACATTTGGGGATTTATTGCAATTTTTCTTGCATAATTTACACTCTAAACAATATTTATTGTACTAAAAACAAAATAAAAAGGTAGAGTGGGTTCTGTGGAATTTACCTTTATTGTGTGCGAAGTAGCGACTTAGATCGAATCACTTAACCACATCCAATGGTAGAGGCGCACTTCATTTCGATTTGTACCCAATGGTTTGGATTGGAATTGGGGCGTGCCAGTGGTTTCGATAGTATCTGTTGCTCGAGAAGAATGGGGAATAACATGTCTTCCCCCGACCTTCGATCGCCATTTCCTCGCTCCTCCTGGGGTCTCCTGTGATGCTCAGATGCTTTACATGTCTGGGTGGGAATTCCGCAGTAGATGATGCACTCCAGAAGGTCTAGGACCCATAGATGGGGTCCTGGCATGTTGGGAAAGCGCATGCGCTTGTAGAATCTTCGGTAAGATCGAATGTGACCTGGGAAGGGTCCGTTAGCTCTGGTACCTGTTCGGAAAGATGCTATGTCTCGAGGCGGTGGTACTCAACCCAGATTGAAGTTAAATTGCATAATAGATGAGGTGGGCGGAGAGGCTCCGACGAAAGGTGGAGGGGGAGCCTCGATTCACTGATCCTGCAAGGATTGGGGGGTCACGATCAGATGAAGAACGCACATAGAAATGAAATGGGATGATCACGACAATCAGAAACATTCGATAGCACATTGAAATGGCCAGAGCCCCTAGCGGTTCCGACGAACAAAAGATTTGGAAACACTACGCTATTGTATTGAATTGAATGCGAAACTAAAGATGGAAGCAGAATGAAAAACTACCTAGAAATGTAAAAATGCATAGCTGTTATACCTACTGGTGGTTAGGGAGCAGGATAATCGGAGGGCCACCGTGGATCCGCTCCTCTCCTCGCTCTGCCATCTCTGAGCACAAGGGATGGTACAATTGTCATCTAACCTTCAACACATACACACGCTGGACACAGAAAGAAGCTCCAAGAGGGATAAAGAAGAGAAGAGAGGAGGTTCTTATCTATAGACACAATGGGACCCTTATGGACTTGTGATTTTGGATCAATCGGAGCTATGTACAAGAGATCTAGGATTTGGGCGAGGATCAAGATTGACTGAAATAGCAGTTATCATGAAGAATCTACGAAAAAGATGGATTAGATGCCCAGGAAAAATGGCGAAAAAAAGGGGAACATACACCCATAAAAAGTCAGAACGCTTGAGGAGCCAATAACTCAAGTCAACATTTCTCGTCACGCGATTGGTCCGTGTAGGACAAAGTCAGGACAAAACAGAGATTTTATTCAAATAAATAAATAAATAATAGTAAATGATTTTGTTAATTTTTAGGTATAAAATAAAAAATGTTTATTGTTTTATGTGGTATTTTAATATGATTTTTATTCATTTTTATGAGATTATTTATTAAAAGTTATTTTTTTGCAAGTGTATTTATAGGTATATTTGCCTATATTTTGTATATTTTATTTTTATTTTGTATTTTATAATTTTATTATTTTATCCTCATATTTTAGATATTTATAACTTATTTTTATATACACAAGTACATTTTATTGTATTTTTTGATGTATTTTGTATACTTAAATAAATAGGGGTATATATTCTATAGTTATATGTATTTCATCTATGTATGTACATAGACTATTTTATTTTTGTGTTTTATTTAAGGTTTTATTCTATTCTATATTTTTACATATAATGTAAATAATATTTACAAAATTATAAAAATATAAAATTGTAAAAATAGTAAAGAATAAATAAATGAATATTTTAATTAGGTATACTTTACAATAGGGATCCAAAACTTAACTTTTTCACCTTCAAATTTATGAGATCACATTCATTAAACAGCTTATAAAAAGTTTTATACAATTAAAGTGATTTTGATGCATTTTGAGTTTTTATTTAGGAGATATGGGTTTGGCAACTTGAGATTTTGGATTCTTATTTTGAGTATAAAAGATACATTTTATATTATTTTTATGAAACTTAATTTTGTATTTTTCTATGTATTATTATCTACAATAACTTTCATGTATAAAGTTTATTGATTTAATGAATAAATAATCAAGAATAAACTGGATCCCAAAAATGAATTATTGATGAATAAAAGAATGGGGTTTTTGTTGTATATTTGGCCCTTATCCTCTCCACTTTATTCCTTGTCGACCAAATCAATTCTTGACTTGGTGTCAGGGTTTAGGGTCATATAATACCTTTGTTATTTTATTCTTTTTTTCTTTTCTTTATTCTATAACTGTGGCATTAAAAACTATATTTTATATACAGTAACAACAATAAATAGTGAATGTTAATTTGTACAATATATTGTTATACATGCATTAGTTAGGATTTTTAAGGCCAAAATGATAGAATAAAGGTGATAAAATGGAGATCCATCACCTATATAAGCCAAGTTGCTAGACCACTTACCTCAATTCACCAAGAGGGTTCGTAGGAGTGCCATTGGATATCTTGTTGGCGCTGATTTCAAGGTGAAGGAAAAAATATGGGGAACGAACCCCTGAAGGTACGGATCTCTCCCCTCTGCCTTGTTATTGGTCCATACGATCATTTCTCATCGTTTTCTCACTAATTTGCAATACGGATCGTCTGATATCTCGCACGCAAAATCGATTTCAGTATCATATTATTGCCTTCCATTATGTTTTTCGAGTGATATGATGATCTGAAAATATGAAACTTAAGTCTGATTTATCCTTGTTCCGTACTCTATACACACACATAATTTGTTTTGAAATCGGAGAGGAAAATTGACATGAAATCGAACCACCCGTCGCATTCAGCCGCATTATTTTGAGTTTGCATGATTTAGAAAGTACAAATTTTATATCATATTTATCATTATTGAACGCTTTATCCACACATCTAATTTATTTTAAAATATGAAATAAAAAAATGACATCAAATAGGAGCACCAACTCACTCAGTCCATTGGCCAGTGGCACTGATCAATCAAAGATTTATCTGAAATGGTTGATGTTGGAATTAATCTAAGGATTTAAAATGATTAATCATGTTAACTTTGTACATTCTATACTAAATGTCCAAGGTTGAATTTATGATGTGAATGGTTAACTAGGAATCAAAATGAGAAGGAAAGAGGAAATTACTCGTTTATGATGCGTTCAACATAATTAGTCATGAAAATCCTAATAGATGAAAGGAGTAATTCCCTATCATGTATATCTAAACATCTCTACTTAAACAGTTACTTAACTACAATAAACCCTATCTACAATAAACCCTATGGTATTAAACCCTAATTAGTCAAAAAGAGAAATCAAATGAAGGTGTTCTACTCTACAATTTTATTAGAATAAGATGAGTATTAAGTGAAGTTCATGATCAATCTCATATTTAATTCAAGATTTAAATTCTTGGTACTTATAGTGATCATATGAAATTTATGTGGTGTTTTAGTTGGAACCTTGACCCCACGTGCTAGGTATTGGTTGCTCTGCCTATGCCCGTAGTGCAAATTCTCATGGTTCTTGGGTGGTGGGAGATAGTTACTACAAGGGATGGGATAACACCCTTGGGTCCCACACGTAGAAGACTCGATGACCTCGACCGCAATACCTTGCAAGGACTAGATGACACGTAGGTCCGCCTATGCCCGGAGGGGTTGCAAGACATCGTTCAAGGACACATGGCATGTAGTCTTGTCTTCACTTTCAGTCATAGGGTTAACACGATTGGCTAGTGAGAATTGTACACTCGAGTTAGTTAGTCATATTGGTTCTTTGAGGGGAGTTCGAGTTGTGGTTAGTGAAGGAGGTGTTCTTATCGGCCTGCTTCGTCTCTGGAGAAAAATGAAAGGTAGTCGTAGGTTTTCGACTATAATGAATATTGTGAATTGGATCCTAAATTATGTATCTTTATTTGAGTTGTGCCTATTGTCGAGGACGTCTACTGATATGTATTTGTGGTTTTACGGGTGAGTTCCTTGGGCTGTTGTACCTTGATGTTTCCATGGTAAAGGGTTGTGTTGAAATCAGAAGTGTATATGAAGCTAGAGGAATGGGTGGATTTGAATTTATTAGTAAATAATAGTGTTGGGAACTTAGTTAGAATTCCTTACTTCACAGCACGACTATAGAGTCACCCCAACCTTAAGATACTTCCTATCTTGGAATCATAGTGTGAGGTTCTCATGGTCGAAACCACACGTTAATTCTCTTACTAAGAAAAAGTAATGGACAATAGTAATAGTTATAATCCTAAATGAAATAATAACCTGAATTTCATGGATTACACTAGAATTCACTCGTGAGAGAGTGTTCACGTTCATTGTGTACTTGTTTAGCTCGTCCTTCATTTTCAGTTATTATTTCTACATCTAGTTACTTCTTTCTAGTTATTGTTACTACTTTACCTTTTATTTGAACAATTCCGTACTGGGCAACTTTGCTCATAACATACCCCTCTTCTGTGTGGTTCAACAAGTTCGCAGGTTCCATTACCGCAGTAGCAAGTGGTTATGTTGTGGAGGAACTGTTAGGTGCAACTGCACTGTACATGGAGGGTTTTGGTAGTTTTTGTAGTGACCACTTTACTTTAGCTTTAGTATTTTTTAATAGGCTTGTACATGTATATATACTCAGATGCACTATAGGTTTTGCACATTTTGTGTACATGGTATTTTTTGGTACTTTTTTGTTACATCGTGTGATTATGTAACCAAAAAGAAAATTCATGCTAATATTTTCTTTACATTACTTGCTTGATTATTCATGCTATTGTTATACATGTTAAATGCATGTTTCAAATGTGAACATGGCATTTAGGGGGTGGTAGCTGATATCATGGATCTGCGGGATGCGACAAAAGTTGTTATCCGAGCAACGGTATTCCATCCTTCTCATAAACATCATATTCTTACCGATATTCGGAAATACGAGAGAGTGTCTAAAGTTTTATGAATTTGACACGAGTCCAAGGAGAAATGCATAAGTAATATGATGTTTCTCTAAGTACTTGAACAAGTATTAATGTCATGATTTACCTTACAAAAATCATTCTGACTCAAGTAGAACCTAATGTGGAACAATAGTTGACCTTGCTAGTTCAGATTGTATATTGTATACAATACTGCTGGGAAGTTATAAAGCGAAGGCCCCAATAGTAGGATGATTCTTCATACCATCCCTCTCGCGAGGAGGAGGACAGTTTTTTGCATTCCATGTCTCTGAAGTTGGAAGAGACCGAGGATTTGGATGCTTAGCAAAAGCATCAAAGCATGCACATTGCTTACTAAAGACCTCAAGTGTCGCAGTTCCACTCCTCTACACTATATGAGGTTGATTTATGGATGGACCTCATGTCCAAGGTGCTAAGGACGATCCATGCACCATATAATGCATGTTGACTTTCATATAGTATTTGCTAGCTAGCTACACCGAGCGTTAGTGGTATGCCAATTAGGAACACCTAACTTATTTTATTTCACCTTTTTTTCTTAACTTATAAAAATCCATAAAAATTAGATTAACCAAGTATATGTTATATATATAATGATACTAATTGAAACTTAAATAAAAATAAAAAATACAAAAACATAAAATTATAGGGGTTAATTATAAAATTAATACCTATAAAAAATGTTGTACCACTGACTTCTTTTGCCCTTTGGCCTTTCATGAAAGTTACAGATCTCAATGAGATCAACAACTTTCATGCTGATCACTTTTCAAAAAAATTACAAAAAACATAAAATTATAGGGGTTAATTATCAAATTAATACCTATACAAAAAATGAATTTTGTACCGCTGACTTCTTTTGCCCTTTGGCCCTTCATGAAAGTTACAGATCTCAATGAGATCAACAACTTTCATGCTGATCACTTTTCATTTGATTTTTCCTTTTGTTTTATTTATTATTTTCTTTCATTTTATTCGTTGGTTAACAACCTGATAAACATCCCACGCCACATGACGCCCTCTCACTGGTCCAACTCACGCCCAGTCAACCATGCATGTTGACCCAATCAAGGGTTTTTGTGTTTTAGCGCCTACCTCATGGGCCGTCAGATCAGATCTAATCCAACGACTGCGATCGCACCCACTGAAACCCCTCTTCTGCGTGCTCCGCGCACGTGTGCACCTCATGTGCACAGCACGAGACTCCTCTTCCAGTGTCCAAAAACTTTGAATGAGTACTACATCGCGCAAAGCTCATCGAGACCTTTCCAATGAGTCCAAGAAAATAAAAAACCGAGTTCGGGAGACCTGTTACGCCTATTTTAGCGAGTCAGGGTTCGGACCAAATCCAAATATGTATCCGAATTTCGACTGAAATAAAAAAAACCTCAAATCAACTCTTCTCTCTCGAAATGCCCTAATCTAGCTCTAGCCCCTTCCTTCTCCCATCATCCTTGTCGAAGCATCGCCGAAGCTCACTAGAGCACAATGGTTCGACGATCCAAAATCGCCCCCACGTAGAGGAGGTCGAGGTCACCTTTATGTGTGGCTGAACGTCATCTGCGGACCGCTGAATGTACTATCTCTATGGGTGAAGAAACCTAGGAAACAAGTTTTTGAAGTATGATGTTTCCTCTCTCATTGTTGTCGGATTCCACGTGATTTTGATCCTATGCCATCATGATTTCATTAAAGCCATAATTATTTGGTTACTTGATTGCATTTACACTTCCAACGTTTCTTATTATCTTAAAAATCCAAGGGATGCAATGCCCATTGCAGTGTATCTCGTTAATAGTTTTGCCTCATCTATTCTTGATGGAAAGATTCCTTACTCTGCTTATTACTTCAGTGATTGGTAATTTCCCTCGCGTGCTTTTGGATGTATCTGCATTGTTCATCATTTTGCTTTACTTGTCAAGATCCCACCTTGGAATGTCATGTCTTCTTAGGTACGATTGTTGCAGAGAGTATTATGTAGTCCGAGTATTGTTTTCTCTATTTTTATTTTCTTGTATCCGTGTTATGTAATTTACCCAATGGTCCTCTCTATATAAGAGACCCTAGGGTTCTATGGAATAAATAGATCGCTCATTTCCACCAACATGGTATCAGAGCCAAGAACCTAACCCTAACCTTAGGGTCCTCCACCGTAGCCCTTCCTCCTCTCTCTCCAGGATGCCATCAACGCCGCCGCTTCCGCTTCCGCTTCCGTCGACCGTCCTATCTTCATGGATTTGAGTGCGTAACGTCTACATATGCACTCAAATCCGATCAAGTCTTTGTAGACAATTGTCTTTGGTCTACAATCCTAGTTCTTCATCTACGTCAACATGTCAGAAAAAAAGTCGATATGCCCTCCATATGCATATTCAAAGGTTCAACGCCAATAGTCAGGATGGATGGGACAAACTATGAGCTTTGGGCGATGCAGTTCATGAGCCTCATGAAGTCAAGCGGGTAAGAAGCATATTCTTACCAAGGATGAGATGATAGAGAAGACTGGGATCTATGCCTCCTGGGAGACTGATGATTCATATGCAAAGGTTTGGTTGTCAGGTACGCTGTCGATGGAGATTGCCAACGATGTCCTTCATCAGCCCACTGCTAAGGCAATGTGGGATATTCTGACCGCCACATATTCACAGATGCGGAATGAGACGAAGATGTTACAGCTCCAACATGATATTTTCACGATGAAGCAGAATGGACGACCACTTCACTCCTTCTATACTTCCCTGCGGGGAATGTTGAGAAGCTGTATAGCACTATACGTCTCACGGCTACACCAGAACAACAGAGACCTTCCGGAATGCCACTATGGTAGGGGTATTGCTTGGAGCACTTGATCCTGAGTATGAGGCAACACGATTGCAGATACTTGCCAATGCTACCATTCCTCCTATAGAGGAAGTTTATCGAAGACTTAGACGCATCTCTGTTCCTTCCAGTACTTCTACTCCACCACCTTCAGTGATGGCTGTGTCTCGTGGGAGAGGGGGTAGGTCTTCCTTTCGTGGCCGTGGACCTCGTGGGAGAGGAGGTCGTTTTAGCCCACTGTGCACTTACTGTCATCGCACTGGTCATTCTGAAGAGACTTGCTACTCTAAGCATGGTTGTCCTGTGTCGGCACGTGTAGCCGAACATGTTACATCACCATCGGCGTCCACTTCAGATCATCGATTTGAGGAGCTTGTGGCACGCTTACGCGATATTATGCCTCAATCATCTACAGAGTCTTCAGGACCTTCAGACATTGCTGCTTCAGCATCTGCCAGCAGTTCTGTTGCTGCCAGTACCTCAGGTAGTGCTTCTGGTTTTACATCCTGTCATGATCTCTCAAATTGGATTATGGATTCTGGCCACACATCATCTCTGCCATGATAGAGACAAACTAGAGTCATACAGAGCCATTCCACCTGAGCGATCGGTGCTCATAGCTGATGGGACTCATTCCCCCATCATTGGACAGGGGGAGGTTACATTGTCACCATCTTTGCGTTTGCTGAATGTTCTACATGCTCATGAATTTTCCATAAATCTGCTGTCTATTAGTGAGATTACGAAGGATTTGCATTGTCGCTCTATATCTGACCCGTCTTCCCTTATTTTTGAAGACATACTAACGGAAAGGGTGATTGGTTGTGGCTCTGAGCAAAATGGTCTTATCGTCTGGCCCAGAATTCATATGCTGGTCTTTCTTCCTATTCCGCAGGATCAGTCTCTCCGTACACATGGCATCTATGTTTTGGTCACCTCCCACTTCAAAAGCTTCATCATCTCTTGCCTCAGATTTCTCCAAAGTCTTCGTTTCAATGTGAAGCCTGTCAGTTAGGAAAGCATCATCGAGCTAGCTTCCCTAGTCATCAGTGTCGGAGCAGCAACTCCCCTTTTGAATTATTTCATGTTGATATTTGGGGCCCGAGTCATGTCCCTGATCATCAGGGACACATGTACTATCTTGTAGTTGTTGATGAGTTCCCTCCTGTATCGTGGGTATTTCTTCTAAAGAATAAATCTGAAGCAGAAGATATTATTAGAAACCTTATTATTGAAGTGCATAATGTTTTTTCCTCTTTTGTCAAATATGTTCGTACAGATAATGCGTTGGAATTCTGCACTCTATCTCTCACACATTTCATTTTGTCCAGAGGCATTATTCATCAGACCACTTGTACTTACACATCTCAACAGAATGGTGTGGCAGAGCGAAAACATCGTCATCTTCTTGACATTACTCAGACCCTGCTTATCCAGAGTTGTGCGCCTATTACCTTTTAGGGGGATGTTGTTCTTACAGCCTGCTATTTGGTCAATCGTATGTCGTCCTCTGTACTAGATGAGAAGATTCCCCTTTCTGTCATTTTCCCTGAGAAGGAATTATTTTCTTTTACCCCTCGTGTCTTTGGTTCTGTGGCCTTTGTTCACCACTTGTCTCCTGGACTTGACAAACTCTCTCCTACAACTGTCAAGTGTGTCTCTGTGGGTTACTCTCGAACTCAGAAGGGTTACCGTTGTTATGACGCTATGAACAGGAAATATTTTGTCAGTGTTGATGTTACATTCTTTGAGATTGTTATGTACTTTTCCCCCATAGGTGATCAGTTGGTCTCTTCCACATCTAATGATGAAGTCTATGTTCCTCCTCCTCCTAGTATGAGTCCATCTTTGTCCATCCCTGTTCTGGTTGTCATGCCACCACCACCACCACCACAACCACCTATCCTGCCATTCTCCAAATTCTATACACGTCGGACAGGCCCTTCTCAGGCTGCACATCAATCATCCATCACGCCTCAGGTATGTTCAGATGCTATTACTGATGATGGGTCAGATAGTGTGTCTGCGTAGGATTCTTCTTTATAGGAGGCAATTTTACCAGCGAGTACTGGAGATGATGATTTTGATGTCCCTATTGCTATTCGGAAATAGAAACGGGCATGCGCATCATATCCTCTTGCCTCTCAGGTTTCTTTTCACCGTCTTATAAGTGATTTTCAAACATTTGCTGTTGCTTTGTCTTCTGTGGAGATACCACGGAATTATCAGGATGCGATGAACATTAAGTGATGGAGATTGGCGATGGAAGAAGAAATGACGGCCTTACAATCTCAGGGAACATGGAGCTTGGTTGATGCTCCTTCAGGAGCATCTATTGTCAGCTGCAAAGGGGTATTCACAGTGAAATATCACATCGATGGGAGCCTTGATCGGTACATGGCACGACTAGTGGTGCGAAGCTTTACTCAAACGTATGGTGTGGTCTACTTGGATACATTCTCTCCAGTGGCACGTCACTCTACTCTTCGCATCCTTATATCTGTTGCTGTGGTACGTGATTGGTCTATATTCCAGCTTGATGTCAAGAATTCCTTCTTGTATGGAGATTTGCAGGAAGAAGTCTACATGCAGTAGCCACTGGGATTTGCTGCTGAGGGGGAGAATCATATGGTGTGTAGACTTCACAAGGCGATATATGGCCTTAAACAGAGCCCAAGAGCATGGTTTCAGAAGCTTTCTCACTTGATTGAACGTCAGGGCTTCAAAAGATCAAATGAGGACCACTCGTTATTCATGCAGAAGACTTCAAGAGGTATGGTTATCATCATGGTATATGTTGATGATATTTTGGTTACAGGAGATGATGTTCAGAGGATTGACATGACAAAAGTCTTTTTGGGCCATCAGTTTGTCACAAAGGATCTTGGCTTCCTAAGATATTTTATGGGGCTGGAGTTTGCCAGGAATCCACAAGGCATGGTGATGACCCAAAGGAAGTACATTACGTATTTGTTGGTTGAAACAGGCATGAGTGGATGTAAACCATCAAGCACTCCCATGGATCCAAGCATGAAATTATATGACAACGATACTGAAGAAGTGGATAGGAGAAGATATAGAGAGATGGTGGGTAAGCTCCTTTACATCACTATAACTCGACCCGATATTGCTTTTGCAGTAAGTCGAGTGAGCCAATTTATGGAGCAACCAAGACAGGTACATATGGGTGCTATACACATGATACTAAGGTATCTAAAGTCTTCTCCAGGATCAGGATTGCTGTTCAGAAAGGACACGGATTGTCTATTTCGGCTTGTGCAGATGCAGACTATGCAGGATGTCCTAAGGATCATAAGTCCACTACAGGATTTGCAGTGTTTGTTGGTAGCTCTCTGGTCTCTTGGAAGAGTAAGAAACAAACTGTTGTGGCAAGATCTAGTGCCGAGTTTGAATATAGGGCCATGGCACAAGCAAGCACGGAAATGATGTGGGTTCGAGCTGTACTAGAAGACTTGCATATTGATGTACCTCTACCAATGCAGCTATTGTGTGATAATCAAGCCGCCTTGTTCATTGCCAATAATCCAGCATTTCATGAATGAACAAAACATATTGAAGTAGACTGCCACTACACTAGAGATATGATCCAGAAGGGTTTGATTTCTACTTCACATGTTAGTTCTGAGGATCAGACTGCTGGCATTTTCACCAAGCCATTGCTCAGAGGACCCTTCCAGAGATGTTCTTCCAAACTGAGCATGATTGATATCTATGCTCCATCTTGAGGGGGAATGTAGAGAGTATTATATAGTCCGAGTATTGTTTTCTCTATTTTTACTTTCTTGTATCCGTGTTATGTAATTTACCCATGGGTCCTCTCTATATAAGAGACCCTAGGGTTCTATGGAATAAACAGATCGCTCATTTCCACCAACAATTGTAAATAGATGGAGAATTAGTTCTTTGATCATGTATCTAAGAGCTCGTTTGGTTGCAGGGTTGGGCAGGGTTGGCTTGGTCCAACCCGGGTTGGCCCTGCAACCAAACAGGGTTCTCCTTCTCACAGTTTACTATTCACAGGGGTACCCCTGCCCAACCCAACCCTGTCCAACCCTGCAACCAAACGGACCCTAAGAGATACAACGTGGGACGGAAAGTCATATTTTTCTTGGAATGAGATTAGTTTTAAGTCCATGGTGTAAAATATCCCGTTTGATCTTACTCCAGTGCATGTTTACCAGCATGCATTCAAGGAACCAATTATTATTCTGTCACTTGTTCCCATCGATGTGCATGTTATTGATTAGGCTTCTTCTCGAACCATCTTGTTCCCACATCAAAGTCTTACCATTGCATGATCGACCTATTTCTATAAGTCTATAAGGTCCAATATGATGCATGTCACATCTCATGAAACTCTTTAGCAGTTTGAGTTTTTGACTAAAGCAGTTTCCTTTAATCGTAATGAGTATTGTACCCCCATGAATTATTTAGAGGTTGCGTGGGATCTATGGTAGGAATATTATATGAATATTGAGATGGATGTGCTTATTTCCATAGAGACATGGTTTTGTCCAATGCTTGCTAATGCTACTGTGATAGCATGTTGATGGGCATACACCATCAAGGATCTTCTTGATAGATATGTCAGGAATCTTGAATAGGAGGTGTTTTTGTACGAACCACCTACTTATGAGGTTGAGGGCGGGTTCATGTGCAAGTTGAAGAAAGATATTTAGACAATTAAGGAGAGCCATATATCTTGGTTTGACAAGCTTAGTAACGAGATTGAATACTGAGTTCTCCCTTTCTATTGTTGACTACTATTTTATCAGGAAGAATTGAAATGTGATAATGGTTATATTGTGGTAATGATTATTTTTGTTATTGGTATAATTCTGATTGGTGATGCTAGTACAAGATTCAAGAGACCAAGGATTCTTTTCACAGTAGATCATTGTATGCCATTACAAGATTCAGGAGACCAAGGACTCTTTTCACAGTAGATCACTGTTACAGAGAATCTTGGATTGAATTGCTATATTCTGAGTGTTGAGGTTGCAAGAAACTTAAAGGGCATGGTTTCTCTCTTTTTTTCTTTTGTAGAAAATATGCTCTAGAGACTCTGTAAGATCCATTCTTGCTGAGAGCCAAGACATCTATTCCTTTTTTTACTGCAAATTGAAGTTCTGTTAATGACATTAGACGATACACTATTGAAAATCTTGTCTGTAGCAGTCGCTAGACTTGATACCAGCTTCTACTTAGTCGTGCTGATCATTTTGTTAAGATGCCATGCTACTACCATTGTAGTGAATCAATGAACTGGTGTTCACCTTATTCTCAAATGCCTGAAGAATACTTCAGGAAAAGGGTTATAAAAAATGGGAATTTGGATATCTCAAACAATTTAGATGAGGTGGAATGATGATTGCCCAACAACATATCATTTTGGTCTTCATGCAACATCGTAGTATTTGACAAATTTTGATATTATAGCTTGTCTTGGGGAACACCTTATGCATGATACATTCAACCGTCTTTTATAAATTCTATTTTAGATGTACTTAAAGTACATCTTTTAACGTCGTATTATCCGTTAGGGTTCATATATCCCTTTTCATTTGCTTCATCTCTCAGCATCCTAATCTAGGTTATTGGGTAGCCGGGGATGCTTCTTTCTCCCCTTTACCATGGAGAATGTGATGCCACGTGATTTAACCAAGTATTTCAAATCTCCCGACATTTCAGAAGAATTAATTATGATAATCATGGTTATCATCTTGTAGGTCAGAATTTCATGATGAACAGGTAGATGGAGTAGATGCTGCCAAGGGAGGGACATGCACCCTTGGGGCCTCGGGTAGAAGGCTATAGAGTCGTGATCTCAACCGCTACTATGTAGCTACGACGATTGGAGGACATGTCGCTTGGCACACCGAGGAGTCACCATGCGGTGTTTAGCCTCAGTACTTGCGTGACTTTAGCCCATTACTTCGAGTGTGGGCCAAGTAGTCATGGTTGGTGGTCTAGAGTTTTGCTTGTTCACTTAGAGTTAACACTCGTGTACTAGCTGGTGTAGGCCACACCGATTAGTATTTCGAGTGGGAGCGCTAAGAGGGGAGTTCCAAGAAACATGGTTAATGAAGTTGGGATTGAAATATAAATCTCCTGTGTATAAGGAAGATTAGGTTAGTCATAGTGATTCAGACTGATGTAGGAATGATCTTGGTAATCAATGCTTTGACTCGTGCCCTATGTAATGGTGGACTCTTACATGTGGGTAGTGGACTTGGGTGGTTCACAATGATTCACTGGATGAAAATTACCTTGGGAATTGGAGTTACAATCTTATAAGTGAAGCCAAGTGGACGTGTTGAGAACTTAGTTAGCATGCATTGTACCACACCGCGTGCCTACGGAGGCACCCCAACCCTAAGTTCTTCTTACCTTAGAGTCATAGTGTGAGGTCTCACCCGGACCAAAACCAAATACTATCCATGAATGTTGGTTGATCCATATCAAATAAAAATGATTAGAATTTATCTTTCTGATGAGGACTGTTTACCTAATTATTTCTTTTGTACACTCTTTAACTATACCTTGTTAAATTTTTAAATCGTACTGGGCAGTTTTTCGTATAACATACCAATGTGTGGATCCACAGGTTCTCAACAAAAGCTGTAACAGTGAGCGACACCTGTTTACTTGAAGCTACTTCTTTTTGCACAGCTTCATGACTTCTTTTTGTGGTATAGTTATTGGTAGCATGTACTGTTCTTACTTTACTTGTAGCATTTTGGAGACTTGAGATGCATCATGCATGTATGGAAATTTTTTTTAAAAGCTTACATGTAATGTATTTTTTGGACATGGATGGGATTTTAATGAAATGTAATGATGGGCATGTTATGAATTGATGGAAAATATTTAATTCCATTCTTTTATGCTATTTTCACCTCTTTATATTATTGTGTATTTCGAATAAGGAATGGTATATGCATGGATCGATTTGCCGAGTACCCAGTTCTTAAGGAGACGGTTGTCACAGTTTGGTATCAAAGCAGTGGTACTTCATTCCATTCAACGCATATCATTCTTCATTGGTGTTTGGAATATATAATAGTCCCGAGTGTCTTTTGACCCAATGCAAATCAAAAGGAGAATGAATTATTTTATATCCATGCCCATATGGCTCTCTTAAGTAAAGCAAGTATTAATGTTGTGGTTCTTATGCAGAACCATACCACCTCGTGTAGATCCAAATGTTGTGCAGTAGTTGACCTTCCTTGTACAGGACATGCAAGGCATCTAATAGTGCCAAGAGGCTATGGAGCAATGACTCCAACAACAGGACGATCCTTCCTACCATCCCTCTCACGACAAGGAGGAGAGCATTGACCTCTCATTCTCTATAGAGATTGAGCAGATGGAGGATGCCGATGCCTTACAGAAGCATCAAAGCACATATGCGGCATACTAGCGGGTGTTGGTACCACATTTCTTCGGTACCACCTCCCTTGACAATGCGGAGTTGAGGATAGCATAAGTGGACAAAGTTTCGAGGATGATACATGCACCCGAGGACACTTGGGTATCTTTTGCAGAGTACTCTCTTGCTAGGTAAGTAAAGTGGCGGTAGAATGCCAGCAAGGAGCACCTGACCGAGCCCATCACTTGAGAGCTCTTCTCCGATGATTTCCATACAAAATTCTAACTGGACCACTGGGTAGAGGATCATAGGAGAGAGTTAATTGAGCTGACACAGGGGTTGATGACGACCCAAGAGTACTTGATATGCTAATACAAAGTTGTCTCGTCATTCCCCTATTACAACATCTCACCTACATGAGAACTTGTGGAAGTTCTTCTGAGGGATGCACGAGGAAGTTTAGGAGAAACTTTACACTTGGACTTTACCTCCATCATGGAGGCCACAACGAAGGCAACAAAGTGGGGGTCTATACAATGTTGGTTACAAGGAGGTCGGTTACAGTTGCCTCCACTATAACCTAGCAGAGTTGCACGTTGAGACTTCTCTCGATTGCATAAGGCCATTGCCACCACTCGAATACGATGGCATTGACATCTAGCATGTTTATACCATCCCCTACCTTAAGGAAGGCCTTGGCAGGATGTGGCTTAGTTGCTTCTCATCCCACTATGCAGACACAGAGTTGTAGGCTTGGGGTCAGTGGTTTTGCTTCTGAAGGAAGCTCGTTGCAGGCAGGAAACCGTACGCGTTATTGTTGCAAACATACGAGCCACTTCAAGGCCCAATGCTCATTGTGTGCCAGTAGCTCGGGCGCACATCAATAGTAGAAAGTAAGACCAACTAGGTCTTCCAGATAGTTTCAGGGATCAAGATCCCACCGAGGAGGCCATGACTTTCAGCGACCTCTACAACAGACAGTCAATGTTACGAGATCTAGTGCACCATCACGAGGACACCGAATGTAGTGAGACAATAGTAGGATCATGCTTCTGGATTGATCGTTAGAGGTATGATTTCTGCTCATGGGATTTCTTTACGTGCATTGTTTGATTCGGGGGCTACACATCCCTTCCTTGCTCATCATATGGTGCCCACATTGGGCAAGTCTGTGATGGAGGTTTCTTCCCCGTACTACATAAATGGCATGGGGGAAATTGTTTATCATCTGCTAGACAGTGCAGTATGTAGTCACGAATATAGGTGGGCATGGGATGCCCACATTCCTACTATTGATTCAGTTAGAAGACTTCGACATCATTTTAGGCATGAACTGGCTGGAGAGGCACCATGCATGCTTGGACTGTTTTGGGAAGATGGTGGTCTTCCATTTACCTGGAGTGCCACCATTTCAGTTTGACGGGCATACATCTGATGGCAATATCGAGTGCATCTCTACCTTGAAGGCACACCGATTTCTCAGCTAGGGATGTGTAGGCTACCTTGCCTACATGGTAGACTCATCGGTACATGATCAATTGATTGATGATGCTAGAGTTATTCCTGAGTTGACTGACATGTTTCCAGATGACTTACTTGGACTACCACCAGTAAGGGAGATAGAGTTTGAGATCACGCTATTTCCAGACACATAACCTATCTCTATCCTCCATACAGGTTGGCACCTGTTGAGATCAAGGAGCTCAAAGTACACTTATAAGAGCTTTTGGAGAAGGGATTCATCCACCCTAGTACATCACCATGGGGAGCACAAATTCTTTTCGTGAAGAAGAAGGATGGATCCTTGAGGATGTACACAGGTTGCAGACAATTGAGCAAGAGAACAATCAAAAATCATTACCAACTTCCACTGATTCATGATTCCCGTACATTCGAAACTTGAACCTTGATTGTCAAGGGTTTTAGATCATATCCAAAACCTCACCTTGGCTCGGATACAACTTAAAGGATATGGAAAGATCCTTAAGCACATTACAGAAGCAAGATGATCGCATCGTATACGATCGGAGCGGCTAGTCGCACTAGTTGGTCGGTATAACAGAACTTAAAATTTTTAAATGTGATGAAACTACATGATCGAAGAACACTTCTTGGATCATTTCATCTAACCACAAGTAATAGGTAGGATTACCTTTTGAAGCATGGTTGCAATCAAGTCTCTAAACCAAGGGACCTCCTATCTCAAGTCCGTTCCGATGGATATGCTTGTGAGAGCGTTGATGAGATGCGTACTCCTCACAATCCGAGTTGAAGATCCAAGCAGCAAATCTCCTGATCTTGTCACACGAGATCTGATTTTTTTCTTCACGATCGAGGCACATCGAAGGAGATGGAGATCTACGAGTGGTCGAAGCAGCGACACAACAACATGGCATTGATGATGACTCTCTCTAGGGAACATGGTGGACTGCTACTTAGAGAGAGAGAGAGAGAAATGGGACATGTAGAATGAGAATTAGAGAGAGAGAGAGATTACTCAATTATTATGTGTAAAGGAAGATCTAGGGTTGCCTCTTCTTTTATAGTACTTTGGGAGTCCATGGATCACAATCCATGTGAAACACAAAATCAATGGTTGAGATTGATTTGTGTTTCTATTCAATGGCCATGATTTGTTGTAAAAATACAAGTAACTTATATTAAAGTAAATATATATTGAATATTTAACATAATTTAATTTAAACTAAGTTAATTTGCGTAGAAGGATTTGGAGGGAGGCCACCGACCTCCCTAAAAAGGGGGGACGACCACCCTTGAGACTTATTCAAGGGTGGCCGTCCACCATCTACTAAATGGATGGTGGTAGCTTCTCCAATAACTTTTTTTGTAAATTAATTCACAAAAATAATTTCAAATTAATTTTGTGAATATTGCAATCATTCCATTAAATAATTGTGAATCATATTCACAACCCAAAATAAAATGTAAATTGTATTTCCAATTAATTTCCAATGTGAGTCCAATTCACATCAATAATAAATTTGAAGATACCATTTACAATAGGCTCTCTCTAATATATATAAATCATATTTAAAAAATATATAATATGGATAGTACTATCCACATTATTCATATCCTTGATAATTAAATCACATTTAATTATCTTGGATCATCAGTCTCATGTATTTAAAAATATGAATCGAATTCACATTATTCATGATAATTAAATCACATTTAATTATCAACATCTCAATGGTCAGATACATAATTCAACCGTGGAATTATTCTTGAATTATTTCAAGAACAATGAGCTTTCTCCACATATACTTGGAGATAAGGTTGGGGAGACTGTACATTCCATGTATAGTGACTTGGATATTGAGATCACGTCCAGATCTCGGGGACCTCTTATAGATGCTTGATTAAATCAAGGTACAATCTCCCACTAGCCCTCAGAACCATTCAGGTACAATCCTTAAACCCCTAGTCAACACGTGTTGGTCGAAAACCTTTTATGTCAAAGGTTTGATAAGGGGATCAGCAACGTTGTCGACAGAGGTCACCTTGGTGATGATGATGATACCACACTTTTGAATCTCCTGGATAATGTGGTATTTCCTTTCTACGCGCTTTCTCTTTTGATGCCAACTAGTTCCTTCGCCTGAGCTATGGCTCCCATGTTATCGCAGAGCAACAAGATGAGAGTATCAGAGGAAACTAAGTCAAGCTCCAGGATGAACTTGCGTAACCACATTGCCTCCTTTGCAGCATCCGATGCGGTAATATGTTCAGCTTCTGTTGTTGAATCGGTCGTAGTGTCTTGCTTCTTGATTCTCCAGCTCACAACACCACCATTCAACAGGAACCTGATGTCGACTTTCGATCATCAATATCAGACCAGAAGTCAGAATCTGTGTATCCCTTAGGATTTTTTGTAGCCTCCCCGAGTTCGATCCTATATGCTATATATGTAAATAAAATAGTAGAATTCTCTTTCTTACATTTCTTCATTATATTTTGGCTTGAAATTGATTAATAGTTTTTTTTGAGGGATTTTTAGGGTTGCAACAACACTGCAATTAATCCATTAAATTAAACCCCCTCAGAAGCCTATGTTCAACAATTCCATGTATAGTGACTTGGATATTGAGATCATATCTCAAGTCCAGATCAAGGGGAGCTATCAAAGATGTTTGATTAAATCAAAGATGCAAATCTAATCTTCTCATTGCATATGAATCGTATTCAGATCAATATCTAATATTTGGACTAAGATCATATTACTTCTCTATTGAGAGGAGTCACTAAAATTCAACCTGTTTCATCACTCCCTCAGAATGGAAGCGTTATGTTATACAATTGTTTACGATTACGTCACCCTCGAATATTCCTAATACCTTGCATCCTGCATATTGAAAGTAAACCCAAAGTTTTGGATCTTATTTAGATTGTCTTCTTTAGGGATTTATCATTAAATTTCTCATTTGATCATTGGGGGCTCTTATCGATCACATGCTTTCCAAAAGCATATAATATACTTAAGTATCGATCACATACTTTCCAAAAGTGTATATCATACCTTCAAATTCAGTCAAGATTCCAAAGTGAGACGACCGTGTACGAAACTTGATCTCAATATTTCATGAGTGAGCTCATGTCTTCTGATTCAATAATGAACAAGTATGATCCCTTTAAGAAATCGTATTAATCATATGCCCTTGTATGCACACTAGATCGTTGGTATACAGCCCTTGACTAGGTCATCTACCTATCAGTCCGTCAAATGTACATACTTAAACATATAGTAACACATTTGTCTCTAGTTAAAGGATGTGTGCATATATCATGAGAGTATACGACATAGGTCTTGGTTCTCTCGATCTCATTAAGTCAACTCTTTGAATTAACTTATCTAACACCTCCGAATCTCTATTCCTAAGCAGATGAATACATCAAGAGGTCGGTTAGATATCAATCTTTAGAAAAGAATTACCATCTTCTTCGTAGTTCGGAGATCCTCTCATAACAATCATTTGACAATGCTTTATGAGTCCTCAATCTATCTCTTTACATATCATCTAAGCACCAGCCTCTATGATTCAACCATTGAATCAACAACTATATGATCAATAAGATGGCCATGGTACATAATCTTAATTGTACTAAGGGATCTATAGTGAAAATTAGTTATTCTTCATTTCAGATCAGAGAATGATTTGCAATAACATTTACTACACAATGGCTCATCGTGCGCTGACATGTACAACATTATTTATAGTTTAGGAAGACAAGGTGTGCAAGCTGAAGAACTCCATTTATAGGCTCGGATAAGATTCTTATTGTCAGAACATCAGATTTGTTGAAGTTATAAAGGTTATAATTTCATACAGAATCATGATGAATCGTGTGAAGCCTAGAGGGAGTGCCACTGTATTAATCATCATAAATTTCTATAAAAAATTCATAATAATTTGAAATGATATAAGGGTGATAATAATAAGTATTTTATAATCTAGTTGCTCCATATCTTGAGATGAAATATCTCAAGGATACCTCTTAGATCTTAATTCTGAAGTTATTCAGAAGCAAAGAGAATAGGGCAATGGGATCGCCACATTAATGATACATCTTGGACATATTTCATTTTGGAAAAACCCAAGTAAGGCTTTCTTTCCTTAAGATATGGTACTGGCCTATCTAATGGGATAACAAGTCAAAGTGTTTGACGATGCATATGTTAAAGTTGTTTGCTATTGTGCATCAGTTATGGGAAGCCTAGTGTATGCTGGATGTCTATAAAAACCAGATATCTACCATGTAGAGGGAGTAGTGAACTATTACAAATTATTCTATGGAGATAAAACACTTAATTGCAGTAATAACAACACCTTCAAAGATAACTAGACTTTTGAGATAATGATGTAAAAGTCTTCTCTTTAAGAACTTAAAACTTTATAGATAGTGAGCAAAACGGTCTTACATACAGATGCATGATAAGACTTGAGACTATATCTTAGTCTAAGGAGATAGAGATCACCACACATAATGGTATCACTTATGGGTTGTAATAAATATTGAGTTAAAGTGACAAAGGCACGGTAACTACTTTAACAAGATTGAGTATTGATAGCATAAGATGCAACATTATCATTGGATGCAAGCATTGTTATCATGCAAGTACCGTAAAAGGAATTAGCATAATCTATCAGGAATAGAGTGATTGGTCAGCTTACCAAGCTATTTTTCTAAATAGATTATGATTATCATATGAGTGCGAGTTTTTAAAAATTAGTCCATTAATGACTCTTTGAGCTAGTGGAGATTGTTATACTTACGAGCCCACTGTGAGACATTATGCAATAAATGTTATTGCAAATCGTTCCCTAATATGAAATAAAGAATAAATAATTTGCTTAATAGGTCCCTCTGTACAATTAAGGTTATGTACCCGACATTGTTGATTCAAATGTTGAAACATAGAGGTCGGTGCTTAGATGATATCTAAAGAGTTAGATTGAGGACTCGTCAAGAACCATCAAATGATTATTAAGAAAGGATCTCCGGCCTAAGAAGGATATGACAATCCTTCTCTAAATGTTGATATCAGATCGACCTCTTGATAGGTCCTGTGCATAGAAATAGATATTCAGAGCTATCAGATATAAAAAGTTGAGTTGAAGAAATCGAGATAGCCAAGACCTATGTTATATACTATTACAATATAGACACATATCCTCTGATCGAAGACAAGTGTGTTACTATATATCTAAGTATGTACATTTGATAGATCGATAGGTTGACCTAATTAAGGTCTATATAGCGATTAGATGGTGTGCATATGAGGGTATATGAGTAATACGATTTCTCAAAGGTATCATCCAGGTTCCTACTGAACCAGAAGATATGATCTCACTCGTAAGATATTGGGATCAAATTCCATGCATGGTTGTCTCTCTTTGGAGGCTTGACAGAATTTATAGGTATGATACATGATTTTATAAAGTATATGATCAATACCAACTCCCAATGATCAGACGACAAACATAATGATAAAACCCTGGAGAAGGCAGTTCAAATATGATCTAATATCTTGGGTTTAATCTAGATCTTCCAGTATGCAGATGTACTGGTATTAGAAATACTCAAATGTGATGTGACTGTAAATGATTGTATAACTATGAAACTTTCATTCCGAGGGAGTGATGAAACATGTTTGGATTTTAGTGAATCCTCTCATTAGATCAGTAAACTAATATTGGTTCAAATGTTTGACATTGATCTGAATATGATTTGGATACAATAAGATTAGATTTATGTTTTGATTCAATCAAATATCTATGCGAGATTCTTAAGATCCATATTTGAGATATGATCTCAATCAAAGTCACTATACATGGAATGTACAATCGCAATGTCCTTATCTCTAAATATTCGCGGAGAAAGAGCATTTTCTTGAAAGAGTTCAAGAATAATTCAATTTTTGATAATGGATCCGAGCAAAGGGAAATAGATAATTAATTATGATTTATTTATCATGAATAATGTCAATATAATTCATATTATTTTGGACATACGATAATTGACAGCTAAGATAATTAAATATTATACAGTTATCAAAGATGTGATTAATATGGATATTATTATCCATAATAATCACAAATATTATAAATATGATTTATAATATATTGGAGAGATTTAATTGTAAATAGAATTTACAAATAAAATATTGATGTGAATTGGATTCACATTAAATAATTAATTGTAAATGTAATTTACATTTTATATTAGGTGGTTGAATTTGATTCATTATTGTCAATTGCTTGTTTACAATTGTCATAAATAATTTACAAAATTGTTTGATGATAATTTTGTGGAAAAATAATTTCATAAATAAAGATTTAATGCAATAAGATTACATTAGAATATGATTGGAAAGAGAGATTTTTTCCTCTCCAATCTATATGGGACGTCGAAGCTCCTTAAAGGGGAATGATGCTTTCTCCTTCCCCCTTACATGTAAGGTGGCTTAATTGTCCTACTCCATTCATGATAATTTTGTTGATTTAATTGAAACTAAATATGTTTATTATTTACAACATATTTATTTGATTTAAACTAATTAATTACTGTTGTAAATTGTAGCAACAAAATCTCAACCATTGATTTGAATTAGGAGTGCATCTCTACCATCCAATATAGTATAAAAGAAAGGGTAGACGTAGCCTTTTCTTTTACACACATAAAATTGCAAGAACAATATTGTCTCTTATCACTCTCACACATGTCCAAGAGAATCCATCTTTCAAACCCTAGTGGTCGTCGACTTTAGGGTTGTTGAGAGTGTTGCCGTCATCGTAATGCCGTTGTGTTGTTAGATCAATGGCTCATGGACTATGTCTTCTTCTGTGCTTCCTCCTCACGAAAAAGGATCCATATTTTGTGAGACAAAATCAGGAGATTCCAATTTCAGATCACCAACTCAGATTGTGGGAGCTTTGCATGTCATCTACGTGCGCACGAGTGCTTTTTCGTCGAATCAGACTTGAGACAAGAGAATCTCTTACTTTAGAGATTGTTGATCACAAACATGCTCCAATAGTTAATCTTAAATACTCGTTTGTGATCTTTCTGAAATGATTTGAGAAGTGTTCTCGAATCATGTGGTTTCATTTATTTTTTTAAATTTTTCTGCCCCTTGCATCTAGTATGACTAGTTGACCTAGATTCATATTCAATGCAATCTTCATGCTTCCGTTATGCATTAAGACCTAAAACCTAGCATTCAATAATGCATTGAAGAGATTTAATTGTAACTAGGATTTACAAATTAAATTTTGATGAGAATTGGATTCACATTGTACAATTAATTGTAAATGTTATTTACATTTTATATTGGGTGGTTGAATTTAATTCATAATTATCAATAACATGATTGAATTATCACAAAATAATTTGGAATTATTTTGGTAAATAATAATGAAACAAAATTTGGTGCACATGTGGAATATTGGTTGAGATATGAGATCTCACGAAATTGGAATGAGAGATATACCTTCCATTATCGAGGGTGGATGGCCACCATTGAGTCCTATTTCAATGTGGTCGTCCGCTTTATGTTAGGAAGGAGGATTGCTCTCTTTCCATTCATTCTACATGTTGATTTATTTAATTCAAATTAATTTATATTTAATTTTATTCAGTATATTTATTTATTTAAAATTAATTATTTGCTGCAAATTTATGCAACATAATCATGGCCATTGATTTTAATTAGGAGTACATTTCTACCATCCAATTTGTTATAAAAGAAAGGCTAGCCTTACCTCTTTATATTACAACAAAAAGGAAGTAACAAGTCTCTCTCTACATCTTATACACATCCATATTGTCTCTCTCACTCAATATTGTGGATGTCAACATTATTGTTATTGAGAGCACTATTATCGTTGCATCGCCATTGTGCTGCTGGATCGACTGCTCGTGGATCCCCGCCTTCTTCGATGCTTTATGCTTGTAATGAATGCCACTGATTTCAAGAGATGAAATTAGGGGGTTCTACTTATGGATCTTCAATGAATTGTGAGAAGCACACACCTCATCCACATGCCCGCAAGTGCATCCTTCGTTGGATTGGGTTTGAGACATGACGTCTCTTCGTTTAGAGACACGCGATCACAAACACGCTTCAAGAGGTAATTATATTACATGTTTGTGATATCGATGAAATGGTATGAGAGTGATTCTCATATCATGTGATTTCATCTTGTTTAAAATTTTAAATTTCCACTACCCCGGGAAACTACTACGACTAGTCGCTCTTGATCGCAGGTGATGCAATCTAAGACCTAAACCCTAGCCTTCAATACAAATATCCCATCCTATTGCTTTACGATAATACCTGTGCCATAGAATAAGTGAAGGAACCCTGATGGCATAAAAGAACCAAACACATGGAAAGGAATATCACATCATCTGGGAGATCTAGAAGCGTGGTGATATCATGATCATCAAGGTTGCCTCCGCCGACAACATTGTTGATCTGCTAACCAAGTCATTGACTCAAAAGATCTTCAACCAACATGTAATGAATATGGGTTTGAGAGTTGTACATGAATGGCTCTAAGGACTAGTCGGAGATTGTTAGATTTGTAAGCCTTTGGAGACCCATTAATGTAATAAAAGTTATTGTTTTATCATGTCCATCTAAAATAAAATAAAAATAAATATAAATGCACTTTGTTATTAAGGTCCATTTATATAATTAGGGTTATGTACCATGGTCATATTGAATACCAAAGAACTGGAAGGACATAATTGAATTCAAACATGTGATATTTAATAAAGTAAGAACGATATGGCTATCTTTCTCTCTCGATTGATTTCCAAATGACTTCTTGATGTAGTCCTCTATGTAGGAATAGAGATTTGGAAGTGTTTGAATAATCAAGTCAAAGACTTGACGTGATGAGGTCGAGATAAACTAAGACCTGAATCATGATTATCACGATCATGTATACATCTTTTGATCTAAGATAAATATGTGTCTATATGCCTGAGTATCCACATTTGATAGACCAATAGGTTGGTGACCTAGCTAAGGTCCATATACCGGCACATTGGTGTCCATATTAAGATATATGAGATGTACGATCTCTCAAAGGAATCACACATGTTCATAATTGATGAACCTGGAGACAGAGCTCACTCATGAGATAATTTGGGGTCAAAATGAATTCCATACATGATATTCTCGTTTATAAAACAAGACACGAATTCGAGATATTAATATATGCTTTTGGAAAATATATGATTGATATTGTCGCTCAATATTCATATGAGAAACCTATTGATTTATTCTAAAGAAGACAATCAAAATAGGGTTTTGAACTTCAGATATATAAAAGTTTTCCCATATGAAGGATGAAAGAGCGTTGTTAATACTCATGGTTATCTCCATCATAATAGATCATCAGCCATGACACTTCCATTCTGAGGGAGTGATGAAATATGATGGATTTTAGTGGATCCATTTCGCTTGATGATCTGAAATTAATTGGATTCAATCTCAATCCATTCGAATCCAATTTCCATTTCCAATTCAAATTTCAATGTCCAAATGTTGGAACAGATATGGTCATGGAAATGGAAATATATAATCTCCTTGAGCACATTTCTAAGCTCCAAATGGTTTGGACTTTGATTAGAAATGGTCAAGGAATCTGAGTTTAACTCGTTGATACTTTCTCGAGCTCACATAGAAAGTTTTACATTTCATTGAGCTCATTTAGAGTGTGAAGTGGTCCACTCGAGCTCAATAGATAAGCGTGTATCACTTTCAAGGTAAAAATGGTATAAACCATGAACTTGGATTGATGTCCACACTTCAAGTCACTATATATGGATAGTATGATCTCCCTGATACTATCTCCAAGTATCCACACATGTATATCATTAATCCTAATTGGATTAAGACTCATACTTAAATATATCAATGTTGTAATAATAATAATAATTTTTTTCATAAGGGAATTTTTATGTTTGATTCTCAAAATATATTTCATTGATTATTGCAAATGATGATTCACAATAATTATTATTTATATGAATATGATTCATGTAAAAAATATATATGTAAATATGATATGCATAATATTTCCAATGCATGAAATAGCGTGTAAATTTGAATAATAATTGCATAGATGTTGGATTTATAACTTTTTATGCTTGTTAAATTGATTAATAATATATAAAGATTATTTACATAATTTCTCCAATAATGATAATGTGATTATCAAGATAATTGATTGATAAATAAAAGGCAACAACCATAACTGTCTTTACTCAAGATGGGATGTGTACAATGGTTGTACACATGGTATCATTATATTGAGTCCCATTGAGAATATGGATCTTATTATTGTTGCATTATTTATTTATTAATCAATTAATAAATTATCAACAATCTCATTCTATATATGAAATTTGTTGGACGTCTGTTTTGTCACATGGCATTACTACAAAGAGTCCTTGAATTGAACTCTTTATTTATTTATTTATTTATTACTTAGATTAATTGGAGATATATAAGGAGAAAATTGTTTTATTAAACAAGGACTTGGTGCTAAGCCCTTGATCAACAATCTAAGGGCCATCATTGCACATGCCTACTTGAAGAGAAGACTCAATGTGTATAAAAGGAGGGTAAAAACTCGGAGAGCCTAGTTCCTTGAGAATTTCATGCCTTAGAGAAAAGAGATGAGTCTTGAGTGTATAAAACTCATACACACCTCTTCTTGAAACCTTGTTCATGAAGATGATGTCCAAGTTTGTGGGAAGCAATGTGATTCATATCCACACTTACGAGAGAGACACTACAGATCAAATTTGATTCAGGAGGTTTATTGCTTTAAAGACTCACGCTTCTAGTGATAACCCTGATCTCATATTAATATTTATTAGAATATTAGAAGCCTTGTTAAGAAAATAGTTTTGCTAATTTAATGGTTTCGTAATGTACAAATCAATGTGTTGAAATTTCTTGTTCATATGATGAACAAACAATGTTTTATGCAAATAGTTTGCTAATTTTCCATGTTTCTGTGATGTGAAGTTCATAAATAGTTTGATTACTTCCTTCAATACTGGAGCAAGTACTATCTCCTTCCCTAAGGCTGGTGAAATGGCCTAGTGTTGGCATGACAACCCAACCGAGACGACCCCAATGGATGTGTCAAGTTGCGCTCCTAGATGCTCCAAACAAAATTAACCTTATGAATATGAGGTGGAGGTGGAAACTACTCTGAATAAAATGGAGTGCCTGAATGGTATATCACCATATGTGCAGGTTTTTAATGTGATCCCTAATCTAGAGTGTGCATGTAATACACTTGCTGAACGACATGACATACTTCAGATCTTTATTGTGATGAAGAAGAACTATGCTCGGATGCAGTAGCCTCGGATGCAACATTCAAACTCTGGCAAGAATGAATAGTAATGAATAGCAACTCCAGGCATTTTGTAATCTTGTCCAGCCTATCCAGCTGCTTGGTTCTCTGTTCTATCACATTTAATTTATCAAGTTATTGTGATTGATGTTCAATTATATCAACTTTGGATAGGTAGTTCCCATGATGCTTAGATCAGAACTCTCAATCCTATCCACATCATGAGATGCCACTATATTGACAGTCTTGTGGAGCAATTAAGGATGCTTCCAAAATGCATAGGAATATGAAAGTGTTGATGAACTCTCCGCCATATCCTCGAATATCTATCATACAATGTCCTCATCCTTGTTGAAATGTGAACCTTCACAAACAACATCTGCTCTGGTTCTCAATGCTCAAGCCCTAATAAAATTCTAGACAAGACTCATACTCGATATATCACAGTAGGGGCACTTCTCTATGAATTCTTTGAATATTTCCTACACCAAGTGAATAGGCTCTTGGGACATTTGGGAGAAGTTTGCTATGAGAGACCACATCTGATTCAATCATCCTGTGGGATAATATTTGTTCATGAAAGTTAATATCAACTCATCACAAGACATCACCACCCTTCCTAAATGAGTAATCGAGTAAAGTACCTTATTCATAAGGCTGAGGGGGAAAGTTGTCATCTTTACTACTGATAAATCATTTTCTACATTTCTTAAAATCATTAAATTCTAGTATAGTAAGTAGAAAAAATTATAAGAAAAAACCATTGTTTTTAATATGTGAAAATTTTACTTGGTAAGTGTACCAAGGTCAAACTTAGGGACACGAGTTACCTTGTGATTAATTAGACTCTAATCCTAAGTTAAGTGTTTATAATCAATCTAGGTCAATAACAAGATCAAACACTGCATAACATTACTTAAGAATATAATGTGTTTTTTAAGTTTATTTCATTCAAGTTAAATAAGATGCACAAAATGCTACGACATGATATGATATGATATGCAAATAGACATATATGCCTTAATATGCCCCTAAATGATCAGTAACTTGAGCAATAAAATTATATTCAATTCAAGAGCATTTGACACATCAAAATAAATCTAATTTCATTTAATGGAATTTAATTAATCAAGAAATATGATACAATATCTCTCAAATAACTCATTTGTTTAAGTGTCAAAACATGAATTAGTTCATGCCATTATATAAAGCATCAAATAAAAATTAATATGTAATTGAAATAAATGAAAACAGAGTCCATATGACGGAGTTAGAAAAAATGGTCTAGGGGCATAAACACAAATAAAAACATAAGAAATAAATACTAAAGATTCAGAAATAAGTCCCTTCAAGGGTATGTATGCAAATATATATAATTGCAAGGCCTTCCTTGTAAATTTCTCATATCTATGAGGATAATTTCACAATTAATAAGAGTTGTCGGATTTGAAATGCAAATAACCCCATGCATGCATGCCTTGTGCATACATGATTGGACCTATTTGTAAATTGCAGAATATGGAAGGGTTCAACTATAATTTCTCCAGCCCATACGTGGCATGCACACATGCATACGATGAGGGTGAGGCATGGAGTCAGTTGTAGTTTCAGGGCCATGTGGAAAGCCTAGATACTTCGGGAGGTGCCTTGGTCCCACTGAGGCTAGCACTTCATATCTAAAGGCTTGAACTCATCATGGGTTGACCGATCAAAGGATCGAATGGTACATGATCTTTGTAACCAGGTTCTCTTCCTTAGTGCACAACGACTGTAAGGCAGTGCTTCGACGATGGTGTTTGCATCCTCCGGCCTCCTGTTACTCCTATAAAGGTTGGATGACCTTTATGAGGGGCTGGCGAAGGAGGTGGATGTCTGAAGGAGGGTCAAGGGTGCTTGAATTGCCTTATCAAGGATGGCTCATCGGTGAAAATCTTCTAGAATGGATAAACCTCGAAAGCTCCTACCTTTAGAAGTGTTGACCTACATGGGTTAGTAGTTACGTAGCTGAGGCATATACATGCATGTTGGAGGTGAATGGAGTGCAGGAGTGCGAAGAAGGTCTATTGCCCTTAGTGACTTCTTCTTTAACCATGTCTGAGAAGAAAGCTTGGGGTGTTGGGGGTTCTGATTGAGATAGGAGATGGTCTATGCCTTCAGTGTGTTTCTAGGATACACGACAAAGCTTTGAGACATCTCAGATGAGGATGAAAGTGGCCTTGTGATGCAAATAAAATAGAATAAATCAAGAAAAAACCAAAACAAGATGAAGCTTACCCGATTGAAGAAGACTCACAAAAGAGGGAAATGGCTTGGGCAAAGTTCGAATTGACCTCTAGTCACTTCTTAGTAAGATCAGCCATATCTTGAAGCTCGAATGATCGAGCTCATGGCTGTGGCATGGCCACACCGACCACGGGTCATCACCAGAGGCTACTACCCATCTTCGAGCTTCGATTCAACCTCTACCTGACACGGGTAGGAGAAGAAGGCTAAGTTAGAGACTCACGTAAAGGTGGACATGAAGAGCAATGGACGGTGGCAGAGGATATGAAGGTGAGCAGCCAGCTCTAGGTGGTTGATGCTCCAAGTTAAACCGTTCCTCCTTTCTTAGTGGGTGGAGGGACATGGAGGTTACGTCATTGGTGAGTGAGTAGGTGATTTGGGCTTTGTATGGGGAGGTGCAAAGATGGTTAGAGGCAATCAGGAGAAATGGGAGAAGAGGGGTACTCGGTAAGGCATGACGTAGGGAAGATGGGAGGCTCGAGGTTGACGATGGTCCACAGTCGTTGGATCATGTGATCTGGCGATCGTGATGGAGGCAAGCACGGATGTTTAAATACACTCGATTAGAAAGATCATGCAGTCAGGGAGTGATGTGAGCATGGATGACTTGGGAGCATATGATCAAAATGATCAACCGACTCCTGTGAAGGGTGGAAGGGAACATAGGGTCAGGCTACATGGTTCAATGACGAATACCCACTCATTTACCTTCATTCCCTTATTTTGTCTTCAAAATCCCTAGATAAATACATGTAAATATATCTAACTTGCACAAATTAACACATTGACTATTGTCTGTTGTTTGTATATAGTACATAAATACATGTATTTAATTACAAAATACATAAATAAAGAAAATAAAATAAAAATAAAGGAAGTATTGTAAATACTGATTGACTTTAAATCTCGAGACTAAGTCAATATTGACTAGATCAACAAGGAATAACGTAGGGGGGAGATAAGGGCAAAGAAAAACAGATAAGATAAGACAAACACCTATAAACCCTAGGTACTCAACAAACTTCACATGGCCAAACTTACACTAATTTTACACTCTTATACACCTCAAATAAAAACATTTTCTACACAAAACATGCATACATAAATGTATAGAAAAATGTAAAAATAACTATAGATAAAAATAATGCACGGTGCAATTGGGACACACACAAGAAAAAGTCATAAATCAAATTTCAAAGATCCATATCTTCTTCATATGAATGCAAAATAGACGAAACTCACTTTTATTGTACTCTAAATTAAATTATCTGTCTAATGAAGGTGGTTTCATTAAAAATAAAGTTAATATACACAAGTAAGCTTTTTGGATCCCATTATACTATATACATATACATTTTACTCATTTAGTTTATTCTTTATAGTTTTATTTTTTTATATATTTTAATACTTCCAAATAATTATTAAAATGTATTTAAAATATAAACTTAAAATAAAAATCATTAAAAACATATGTATACTATACCTATAATTTGTATACCCATAATTAGTTAAGTATACAAATAAAGTTAAAAACCAAAATAAAAATTTGTAAATATGTATTTACTTATACTATAAAGAAATAAAATATGTAAATATAATATTAATTATTAAAATACAAAATAGAAATAAAATACATAAAACATAGGTATAAATACCTATAATTACACTTTAAAAGATAACCTACAATAAATTAGCCGATATAAATAAATAAAAATCATTTAAAAATAGTACATACTTTTACGTTTTTAGTTTTATTTAATAAAATAATTTATTATTTTATTTTTATTTTCTTTCTATTATCAACCCTATTTTTCCTAGCTTGGTTCATGTGGACCAATCAAGAGGCAACCTTTATTGACCTAGGTCAACTCCCCATCCATCCGTTGGACCAGTCCGAATGTGGTGTTTTCCTCTTCGTTGCCAATTTTTTCTGTTCAATCAATATTTGTGTTGCCTTTGTTTCCTTCATGGATTTTTTTCTCCAAAGAGTCAACTTTCACGTGGATGAATGAACTCTCTTGGTCAATCCTCGAGCGAAGCACAAACCATAGGCGAAGGAAGCTTACCAATCAACTTATGTAAAACTTCTCCTCCTCCCATTTTTAAATCAATCCATTTCTCTCGGTCATAACCCTTGAATATCTCTTTGGAGTGAAACCCTAATGACATGAGGTGTTTCCCAACTGATTCAAGCCATGGAGAAGGAGGAGGAAGTGTGATTCACCATCGTCAGAGCACCTCTAATGGTTCCCTACTTCCGAACACATCATGCATGTGAGCATATTTTTTCTTGCTCTTTCCAATTACTAGGAATAACAATAGCTTAGACTTGCATTTTATTTCTTATGTATATCGTAGCTTAAAATCTAAAATCAAAGTTTGGTGGAGCTCTGAACTTTGGCCTCTATTCTGCTTGTTTCCAAGTATTGACCGACCATTTGACCACTACTACTTATTTCCCTCTTCATCCTCTATCATCTCGATCCATTTTCTACCCCAGATCTTGCACGGATCTGGGAGATCAGTCTCCTTTCTCCGCCAGCCGCTGGACACTTCCACTCGCACCATCCAACCATGCTTTATTACTGACCATCAGGTTGAGGAACTTCGCCCTCAATCCCTGAAGCTTTTGGTGGATGAAAGAACTCCATTTGGGGGTTAAATAAACATCACTTTGCCAACCATGGTGCTTCAACTCCTCCGACCCTCCATACCTCCATTGATGAGGTCTGGAACTTTTTGAGCCATCTCCACGCTGCGGAATCGATCCAAGAAGGTGAAGAGCAACTCAACAGAAAAGGAGAGCATTAGAATTGCATTAGAGGCTCGATTGAAGTCCAACACCTAGTCGTTCTTGAGTTGTTCTTACATATCATCTCAGAGTTGTCAGATGAAGAATAATCGTCAGGCGTAGCAGGTGCCATCTGATTGAGCGCCCAAGCGCTGTCAGATCGGAGAGCAAGATCTAATCTCCACCCTCCATCCTCGAAGCATCATTAGTCGTACCTATTGCACCATGTGGATAAGTGATTGCATCCATGTCGTCCGCCAGCATTCCTGGGGGGGGGGGGGTATTTTGTATCCTACATCCCAGCCTTTTTGTATTTATAGTTTAATATTTAAATTTTCATTTTTTGTTGTAATATTTTTGTTAAATTTGCATATTGAACCCCAAAATTTCTTTATTTACACTTTAGTCCAGTGCTAGGTAACCTTACGTGCTTGTGCGTGTGAGGTATCTCGCATTTTGCATGGATCCCCTCTGAGTTTTGTGTATTTCTATTTAGTCTTAAAATTTTGAATATTGTTTGAAATATTGTTGATGAATCTTGATCTATGGCGATGCACAGAAATCCCTATGTTAATTTTGTCGAATTGTTGTAGTCAGGAAATCTAACGATTCATCAAAAGTGATCACATCAAGAAATGATATGGAGAATCAAGTCTCAATGCGATCGTATTTATTTATTTTACTTGGATAAGTCCAAAGGTCAAACTCAAATAGTTAGTATGAGAGTTTAGAATTAACCTCTAAATAATCTAAGAAATTTAGGTTTTCAAAAGAGAAGAAGAAGAATATTTTGGTGTTTTTATCTTTTCAATTTTTTCTTAGATTTTTATTTAAAGCGATGAAATTAATTCAGAAAAAGAAATATGATGCATAAATCTTACAAAATATTTTGATGCAGGAAAAATAATGCTATACTATGTGGTGAAAATGAATAAACAAATGCATTATTTTTTGTTGATTTGTAAATGACAATGGAAATGATTCAAAATGGTGAATGTAGATCATCGAACAAATTCAATTAATACAAGTAGATTTCCCCTTAATTAATATCAGAGATGATTTATTAATTAATCTCCTTAATAAATATCTCCAAATTAATACACAAATTAATGAGAAATAAAATCAATGAATGATAATAACGATGCTCAAAGTGAACAAAATAAACCCTTAATTTATTAATGCTTAGTATTGTCTCCGATAATGGAATTAATAGTTTTATATGAAAGACAATTAGATAGAGATCAAAACAAAACCAAGAACATGAAAATCCTATAAATAATGCTCAAGATATGATCAAATGAAGTTCATAGACTTAAACATAATAAAAATAATTAAGAGTCTTACAGATATACCCCTAGAAAGGACCTTCTAGTAGTTATGCAAAGCCACCTGGATGACCTTGTAATTTAACCTTAGAAATGACATATTTGGAATTCTGGAAATCTCCGAGAGACTTGGTGCAATTCCACCCGAACCTCCCCCCTCCACCGGGAGCAGGTGCTGTGAACGTGGTCTCGGCTAGTAAGGACATGTGTGCAATTGAAGAATGAGATAGGTTGCATCACAAATTTTCCAGGTTGCTTGCGATGCACGGGGGGGGGGGGGGGGTTGGATGCTGCTTCGATTCGCCCGACCTCCACGTGGCATGATGATATTGCTTCGAGTGTTCCGAGGCATTAGGCTTGAAGGCGAAGTTTGGATGCAATCTAATGCATCTGATGAGACTAGATCCTACGATTGTGAATTGGGTGAGAATGGGTGACCTGGATCCTCCATGTTCTTGATCTGAGGCACCTGGAAGACATGGCTTGAACTAGGGTGGGAATGCTCTGATGGCTGATGCATCGCTGTGGGTCGTCAGGGCAGAAGTGCATTGCGACCGTGGTTGGTGGAATTGTGGTGGAGAGGAGCAACTAGTATTGTGGTTGCGTGATGGCACAAGATCCTGATGGCAAGGGCGGCACGTGAAGTTGATGAAGTCAAGGATGAGTCAGTGATAGAGTTCGAGGCAGGTCGAGAAAGTTCGATGCGAATGGTGAAGGGTGACGAGTGAAGCTCTAGTACTTGGAGGAGGAGGGGAGCGTGTTAATGAAGGGTTGCGAAGAGATAGAATAGAGGGTGAGGAGGTGATGATGATGGTTGTACATCAGCGATCGAAGAAGGGTTTGGGAAGTGATGGTGGCCGAAGATGCATATGAGGAGGATAAGAAGAAAGACATGAGAAGAAGAGAAAGAAGGGAATCGCTTGAGTTCAGGTGAGGGATGCCTCACTCCGGTTGATCGCCTCGATGCTTGTTGTGAAGTAGGAAGCTAATCTTCGCATGACGGAGAAGCTACGCGGATGTGAAGGATGTGGATCACGCTTGGGATAGTCCTCGCCTGAGGGAGGGTATCTATCACCAACCCTTCTCTATATCTCTCTCTCTCTCTCTTGTGTTGGCAGAAGAACGAAGATCGAAAGATGCCCGTCGAAGGTCGCTGGTGATGGATTTAAAGAGAGAGCGAGGGAATTAGGTGCAGTGGTTAGAGATGATAGAGCGAAAGAGGCTATGGGTTCGATGGTCGACGTGAATAGAGATAATGAGAGGTGCTTAGATAGAGATGAGATCGGAGAAGAGGGTCTTCAACCATTGTGAGTTTTTCAGAGAGAAGGGATTCGCGTTAGGGAAAATATAAGAGGTTAGAAGCGATTGGGTAATGGCGGAGGACTCAGTCAAGGGGGGTCCAGTAAGGGAGTTCATAGATGGGGTGATCAGAGCAAGGTGGCGCAATGGAGGGAAGGGGATAAGGGATTCGATCGGAGGAGGAAGGACAAATGATATATGGAATAACAGAGGGGCCAACGACCGGAGAAGGCGAAAAGAGATTGATGTGGTTTGATCTCGCTGGCTGATGCGGGTTTCTTGGATATCGTTGAGAGGTGTGGTGGTGGCCTAGCACGGCCAAGGAGGTGGAGTGGCGGCTGGACGACACAAGGCGGAGGGGCCAGGCGCCAGGATCTACGAAGAGGGGGAGAAGACCCCTCACATGCATGATACATAAGGAGGGGGGTCGGGAGCATGTGCTAGGCACATGGAGAGAGAAAGGGGTAGGGTGGTCACGTGTACATCACATGAAGAGAGAGAGAGAGAGAGATGGAGTGGGTGATTGGGACCAAGTGGCCGCGTGGATGCATTCCACGTGGCATGTTGACTTTAACCGATGCATGAAATGCAAAAAATATGAATAAAATAGCAAACGACCTTTGGTGCAAAAATGCATAAAATAAAAGAAAGATCTAGATGCGCTCCATAATGTTCATGAAGGACTCATATGCAAATGAAATGCAATATGCATGATATGATTTTGGTGATATTTTATGTATATAAAATAGCTTTTTTTAACTTTACGATTTTATTTGATTTTCTGTAGATAAATAAATACATGCAAAATGCAAACATGATATGCCGGACTCAATTGATATTCTTTTAGATTTTTTTGGGGTTGTGTTAATGTCAAAATAAATTAAAGAAGTGATATATATATATATGGATCAAGTTAGAAAGCTTAAGTCAGAATATGCCATTTTTATCACATTCCTAATTTTTTGGATTTTCATTTGATGTATTTTATTAAAATAATGAATGAATTATGAAATAAACAAAGAAAATAATTAAAATGAGTGAAATATGCACATGAGATGATGGGTCAAAATTTGCAAAATGTATAATGCGTGGTAAGGTCACAAAACCTAACTTTCACAAATGAGTCCAATTCTTTTGAACTTCGTCTTGTTTTGAAGATAATTGGATGTGCATTAGTTCAACAGTGAGTAGGATTTATTTGGACATTGTATGAGAGATATATCAATGTTTCAGTCTGTCTGTACTGAACTTAGAGTTTGGATTTATTTGTCAACTATTTATATCAACATATTTTTTTTGTATTTTTCATTGATTAAGGTTAATGATATGTACACAATGGAGTTGGTTTCATGTGATATGGAGTTAGAATAAAATCATTAAAAATCAGTGAAGTTAGTTGTTTTACATGTCAATTGTACAATTTTTTCTTGGCTCCTCATTTGATGTAATGATGAATGATAAATTGTGAATAATATTTATACCTGCATGAATGACAATTATGCAATTTATAATTAAATGCCAATGCATTTTTGGGGAACTGAGCTTAATTATCCTCTTTTAGAGTGATGAATCACAGATTCATCAACCCCCCTATACTTAAACCATGCTCATCCCTGAGCAACTAGAGAATGAATGATTTAGTCGGATCAGCCCCTGACCATGCATGTAGAATAAAAGACTCGATCCTTTGAAGAACTCTCAATTTTAATGATCCAAAAATTGTGAGTTGAACCAAGCTTTAGTCGAAAGGTATCCAACTTCTCTAGTTATGAGAGTCTCTCTGTTCACATATACAGTAAGGTTATGACATTTAAGTGTGGATTGCAATCACAAGAGTAAAGTTAAAACATCATCCAAAGTTCCAATCCAAGAGACTCTCCTAAGAACCCAATCCTCAACACATAGGGAGTAAATCAGTTCTTATATACAATTCATCATCTCTTTGTCAGTCTTAAAAGTGTAGATGGAAGGTCAGTTGATGGAGGGCATAGGTTTGAGTAATTTTCTTCTCTCTCTCTCATTGGAATAAGGATACTCTCGAGTGCCTTATTAACTCAATACATGAATTTTAGGTTGTTGACCGGTGCGCCCGCCAAGAGAGTTCAGAATGATCTGTACTTGTTCTCCTGGGAGTACACCAAGGTGTTTTTTAGTACCTATTGTACATTCGACACCTAGACTTGTATCATTATACGATGCAAAGACCTTTTTGGGTGCTTGACGAGTCGCTAAATACGATAATTAATTTGGTCACGTTGTAGTACGTGTACTTAGCTATTCAGTTAGAACCGGGAGAAGATCTCCATGAAGAGTGTCTCGACTTAATTTATATCCCGGACAAGTCCGGGGTCGAACTCAGGGAGGCAAAAGAACAACTTCGGGTTAATTAGAAAACTTAGGTCTAGATTTTCAATCGGTATTTTTTTTAGATTTTTTTAATGCAAAATGAATGCCAAATGCGAATGCGGTTGAATTAAGATACCAAGAAAGCACACAACTTAGCCGAATTAAATTCAATGTGAAATCAATTCAATTTAATCAAATTATATTTTTCCAGTAAACTTAATCCAATGAGGAAAACAAAATTTTTTTGTATTTTTCAGGGGTAAAATGCAACAATGAAAATGCATACTTTTTATGGGTACTTTTACAATTTTTCACATAAACAGTAAGCAAAAATGACGAAAATTTTATTTAAACGAAAACATAATGAAAGGAAGCTACAGTAATATTTTTGGAATTTTTTGACAAATTGTGAATTTGTTATGGATTTTTTAGTGAAATCAGAGTGACAGTGAGTAAATAATTCCTAATAAATCCATAATGTCAAATTTATTAGAGTATGAATTATCTCAAATAGATATTTTCATATAGAATTTAGGAGACTTGAAATTTCACAAAAAAGATGTACGTGGATTTAATTAAAAATTAAATATGAATTTCACTCTATGATTTATTTTGGGTACAACGCATCTCCAATTTGGATGAAATTTGGATAATAAATCAATCATATTTCAAGGCATTATCCCTAATTTTTATGGAATTTTTAGAGCAACTGTGAGTTAGATATGAAATTAAGTGCATCAAATGAGTAAAATATAGAGAATTTCAGTTAGATAATTTTAATTAATTACCCAAATATCACAAAATTATAATTAAATGTCCACGAGGTATAGAACTAGTTGCTCAACATGAAAACATTTTTCATTAAATAAAAAGATGCACTATAGGTGTCCAAATTAATAGCCAAACATAGGGGTGTCTTTGCAAATGCAGGAAACAAAATTACAAGAAAACTAAGCACAGGGATAGATTTTTAATTACATAAACTAAACATGATAAGAGTGTAAATTTTACAAAATAACAAAAATAAAATGAACCTTCTTCTCCAAGTGCGCAGATGGGCGGAGGGGACTTGGGTTCAGGCGGCGGCGCCCGTGCGCGGCACGCGACGGCGAGGAGGGGGACGGCAGAGGTCGGTCGCGGAGGCGCGACGCGAGAGCTCGGGGGCGAAGGCCGGTGTGTAGGCGGCGGCCTTAGAAGGAGGGGCGGCAGTGTTGCGCACTGGGATGGCGCGGTGGCTGAAGGGGGGCCGCGGGTCGGCCAGCGCTGGCAGCTGCACCGCGCGCGGCCACGCACGGCCGTGTCGGTGCCGCTACCGGCGTTGACTGACGGCGGTGGCGATGACGAAGGAGAGGGGGCGGCAGCGGTGGGTGCTCCCACCGATGCTGCCATTTGGTTTTTGTTATTTTTTTTTGAATTTTCTTTTACTGTTGTAATAATAAAAACCTTTTTTGTTTTAATTTTTTTTATTTTTTTAAGTTTTCTTTAAATAGAAGATGAAATGAATGTGGAGAAAAAAATGTGATGATGATGGTGTTTGATAAATCTAAACAAATGGATGATGTATGGAAGGATGTGTGGTGATATGATGTGATATAAATTTTTTTTGCAAAACTAACAAGATGATAAAATGAGACGAAAAATTACTTACGATGGAGACGGTCGCCTATGGTGTGCTTGCGAGAGCACAATCTTCGCTCGAATCGTCGGCGTGCGATGAGCTCGAGCAGCACGCTGTTGCGGCTGCGATGTTGGCCAAAAAAACCAACAGATCTCACCGGAGAGAGGACTGTTGCCGCTCGACCGTGGTTGTGTCGTTGTCACCGATTCAACTTTGGGAACTAGGCTCTCCTCACATAAAGATGGATCAAGTGCAAATTGAGGAGGATGGAATGTATATAAAGATGATGAAATGAGAAGTTATTAAAATGGTGGGAGGTTATTTTATTAATGGAGTTGAATAAGAGGTTTAAAAAATGGTGGGGTTGAATGGAGGTTGGTGGTAGAATGAAGTTGAATGATGGTTATTGTGGAGAATGTAAAATAAATAAATAAATAAAATAATGATATAAAGTAGGCTACTTTAAATACAACAAAAATAAAGAAGGAAAAATAGTGGTGAATTTACAAGTGAATACATACAACATGTACAATTTTTTGTTTGCTTTTCTAATATGTATTTTTTTGTCTTTTTAGTAAGTGATATTTACAAAAGAAAAATACAATAAAATACTACAATCAAACTACAACACAATCATGATTTTTTATATGTTTAGTAATTAAGGATGATAAAATAAAAAATGAAGACGGAATGAATATATACATAATATACAATGTACATCTAGGTCCCAAAACCCAACTTTTACAAATGAGCTCCGATTTTAATGAAACCACTTCCGTTGGATAGATAATTTTATAACTTGAACTTTAAAAGTGAATTTGTGAATTTGGAGTTCATACGGAGCGGAAATTTGGCTTGGAAGTTGGTTTTTACGGTTTTTTCCCTTTGAGATCTAGGAGCATTTGTTTGAGTAAAATTTGTTTTGTATTTTTGTATTTTTATATACATGGTTATGAACAAGTTGGAGAAAGAATTAGCCAAAAAGGAGTTGAAATGAAATTATTAAAAATACATGAAGTTTTGAACTATTTACAGGTGAAAAACTCATTTATTTTTGTTGCTTTTTATTGTTAAATTATTTTGTACAATCTAATATACAATAATTAGTGTGTTTTATTTACAAGAGGCATTTTGTTAATTTAACGATTTTATGTACATTTATTTGACACTTTACTCAAGGATTTTGCTAAGAGCAAGATATTAAGATGATGAATCGCGGATTCATCACCCCCCTATACTTAAACTTTGCTAGTCCTCGAGCAAATAAAGAATGAAGAAGTTGAGTTAACCCATGACTGTGCATGTGAATACAAGACTTGATCTGTTCAAGAATTCTCGGTTTTAGAGATCCTAAAATTCTAAGCTGAACCAAGCTCTAGTCAAAAGGTATCCAATTTCCCTAATCATCAGACTCTCTTTGTATACATATATAGTAGGGATATGACTTTAAGTGTTGACCACAGTTACAAGAGTAGAGTCACAATGTCACCCAAGGTTCCAGTCCAAGAGACACTCCTAAGAACCCGATCCTCAACACTAGGGAATAAATCATTTCTTGCATCCAATCTATCGTCTCTTTAGTTGTCAGACATGAAAGTGTAGATGGAAGGCCAGTTGATGGAGGGCATAGGACTGTGTCATTTCTTCTCTCTCGCTCATTGGAACAAGGATCCTCTCGAGTGCCTTATTACACAACGCATATTTTTGGTGTTGATTAGCGTGTCCGTCAAGAGAAGTTGAAGCCATCTGCACTTATTTTCCTGGGAGTACACCGGGGTGTGTCTTTTTTGAGTATCTATTATACCTTCTACACCCAGACTTGTAGCATTTACGATGCAGAGCCCTTTTTTGGTGCAAGCCCGACTCCTGGTCCTAATAGCGGTGGTCCAAGTGGACACTTTCGAAATGGTTGGGAGCGCTCGCCTTTGGTGGAAGCTCTTTTGATAATTAACTTTGTGGAATGAGAGCTTTTCTTTGACATTTCATTGCTTTGTAGTATTTTTGGCTAGCTCCACTGCTTTTACTAAGAGTTGACGCACACTGATCAACATTTTTTTTATTTTATCACACCCTGGCACATAGTTAAATGTCAAGAGATAGTACAAGAACCATGTTCTCATACTGGCTAAAGATGCTGACACTCAAGTTTCATGAAGCCTTCATTGATTTTTATCCCATCCTCGAGCATCATCAAATCAAGTCCAAACTCAAATCCCTCATCCCAGATCCTCAAGTGAAATTTCAACTCATCTCATCATAACTGCAGTCGTGTATGTGAGGTGTTGACCATATTCTTAAGGTAGAGACTAAGCATGCAATATAGCACACAAATCTTTCAAACTATGGAAATGTGAATAATTAAGTCAAGGACCCTAATGACTAAGGCTGGTTAACTCAAAATCTCAAGACCTCATAAACCAAGTGTTCTTGAACTTCACTAGTCTTGTGTGAAAGTGTAAGTGTCAAAGATTAAACCAACTTATTAGTTAGTTTTTATGATGATTTTTTTAAAGTTTTAGAAAAGGTTTTTTTCAAAACTTTTTTTACAAATAAAATAAAATAAGAGTTTTTTTTTTAAAAGTTTTGCTTTTTTTCAAGAGTTTTTTTTGAAAAACAAAGGAAAAGAAGAAAGTTTTTTTTTGAAAAAGTTTTGCTCTCTTTTTTTCAAAAGTTTTTTTTGAAAAAGATAAGTAATTAAGAAAGGACTTCTTTTTTTTGAAAAAGTTTTTTTAAAGCAAATAAGGGAAAGAAAACAAAAAACACATTTTTAAAGTTTTTTTAGAGATTTTTTAAAGGTTTTTTTACCCACCCCATAATTATTGTATGATATATAGAAAAATACGTGAAAGTACGAGCTATGAGTAAAGTATATATGTAATATATACACAGCCCCATATACTTAGCATGTGCTATGTCCTCATAGCACAAGAAGAGAGAAAAAGACATAGCTTGTGCTAAGCGTAGGATGACTAAAATAATAAAAAGTATAGAAATCGTTCCGCCCCCCTATACTTAGGCTCTGGTCAACCTTAGTGTAGAAGAGGAGCAAAAATGGGGCGGATGACGTCAAGAGGAGAAATGGATGAGTATATACACATGGCGGACATCGCTCCCCCCTATACTTAGGCTCTTGGTCAGCCTAAGTATAGGACAGGAGTAAGTGTGAGAACCGATGTGATCTGGAGAATATACAAGGATGGAGAATGTACAAGAGGAATGAATCTTCTAAGATGTTGAATCTTGATGCTGCATCTTCATGGAGAGTAACAAGATGTGTCTGCTCTGTGTTCACTCTGTATGAAGTTGATGACCTCGACTTGGACTAACTGCTCTTTTGAATCAACAAAATGCTTCAACAGTTGTTCATTTGCCACATGAGACTGTGCACCATCTGTGAGATCAGCTACCTCTATACTTCCATTCTCGTGCACTTTCTTAACAACAAAGGGACCTGTCCATTTAGATTTGAGCTTCCCATGGAACATCTTCAACCTGGCATTGAACAACCATACCTTTTGTCCAGGGACAAAGTCTTTGCACCTAATGTGCTGATCATGCCATCTCTTTACTTTGTCCTTATAAATCAAACTGTTGTCATATGCCCTATTTCGGATTTCCACGAGCTCGTTCAAGTTCAAGTCTCGACAAAGTTTCCCTAGGTGACAACTCTAATTAATCTTCTTAATTGCCCATTCGGATTTATGAATCAATTCTGTGGGCAAATGACATGGCTTGCCATAGATCATTCTAAATGGTGAAGTACCCAATGGTGTCTTGTAGGATGTCTTATAGGCCCACAGAACTTGGTCTAAGAGCTGAGACCAGTTCTTCCTATCGGGATGAACCAATTTCTGCAAAATACTCTTCACCTCTCTGTTCGAAACCTCTGCCATGCTGTTGGACTGTGGGTGGTAAGGACTAGTAACTCTGTGCTCAAATCCATAGTCCTTAGCTAAAGATCTCATATCTCGGTTCACAAAATGGCTACCCCCATCAAATATCAAAACTTTTGGCACCCCAAACCTAGCAATGATACGGTCTCTCACAAACTTACAGACAGTCTTGTTGTCTGCGGTTCGGGTTGGGATAGCCTCCACCCACCTGGATAAATAATCAACCGCCAACAATATGTACTCATGTCCTTGGTTGTTGGGAAAGGGACCCATAAAATCTATGCCCCATGCATCAAAAACATCACAAATAATCATCGGTTGCATGGGCATATCATCTCTCTGTCCAACTGTCCCTCCATCCTTTGACAGATCGGGCACGACCGTACAAAATCAATAGCATCTCTAAACAAGGTCGGCCAATACAATCCACATTGAAGTACTTTGTGAGCGGTTCTCTTTCCCGAATGGTGTCCTCCAACCTCAAGTGAATGACAATATGTGAGGACACTATGGTATTCCTCATGAGGAATACACCTTCTCCAAACACAATCCGGTCCTTCGAAGAAAAGGAAAGGATCGTCCAGAGGTATCTCCTCGAATCCGACTTCAGTCGATCAATGCTGCTCCTAGTCCAACCATGGGGAACCTGCTTGGAGACAAGATAGTTCACCATGTTGGCATATCACAGGAGTGAGTCAATAACACAAATTGACTCATCTGGGAAGGTCTCTCTAATCCTCTCATAATCAAAAGAATCCTTAAGTTCAATCCAAGAAAGATGATCAGCCACAACATTCTTCACTCCAGGTTTATCTTTTATCTCCAAATCAAATTTCTGGAGGAGTAAAATACACCTAAGAAGACGCGCCTTCCCATCTTTCTTTTCCATTAAGTATCGAATGGATGTGTGATCTGTGTAAATTGTCACCTTAGAGCCCAAAATATATGATATGAACTTCTCGAGGGCCCATACTACCGCGAGCATTTCCTTTTCAGTCACCGTATAATTCTTCTGTGTAGGATCTGATACTTTGCTCGCGTAATGGATCGCAAACGGAATTCCTTCTCGTCGTTGTCCTAAGACAGCTCCAATAGCAAAATTTGAAGCATCAGTCATGATCTCAAAGGGGAGAGACCAGTTAGGAGCTTGTAGGATAGGCGAGTCACAGATCTTCCTCTTCAAGAGCTCAAAGGCCTCTAGACACCTGTGATCTACAACTAACTCTGTCTCTTTCCCTAAGAGCTCAGTCAGTGGGCGTGCGATCTTTGAAAAATCCTGAATGAATATTCTATAGAATCCAACATGCCCTAAGAATGACCGCACTAACTTAACGTTGGTAGGTGGATCGAGTTTCTTGATCACCTCCACCTTGGCAGGGTCAATCTCCATTCCCCTTTTGGAGATGACATGCAACAACACGATACCCTCCGTCACCATAAAGTGACTCTTCTCCCAAGAGAGTACCAGATTCACCTCTCTACACCTCGTGAGGACTCGGTCCAAGTGCGCTAAACATGTATCAAAAGAATCACCATGGACAGAGAAGTCATCCATGAACACTTCCAGGAAATCCCCCACCATCTCGGCAAATATGGCTATCATGCACCGCTGAAATGTGCCCGGGGCATTGCAGAGCCCGAATGGCATGCACCTGAAAGCATAAGTACCGAATGGACATGTGAATGTGGTCTTTTCCTGGTCCTCAGGGGCTATGGCCACCTGGTTGTAGCCTGAGTACCCGTCAAGAAAACAGAAGAACTCTTTCCCTGCTAGTCTCTCCAAAATCTGATCAATAAAAGACAAGGGAAAGTGATCTTTCTTGGTCACGGCATTCAGGCGCTTGTAGTCAACATAGATACGCCACGAAGTAGGCACTCGTGTCGCGATCTCTACCCCCTCCTCGTTGGTGACCATCTGAATTCCCGACTTCTTCGGGACAACATGAAGCGGGGCCACCCACTTGGAGTCAGAAATAGGGTTTATAAACCCTGCTTTGCACCATTTCTCAATCTCCTTCTTCATCACTTCCCATAGATTGGGGTTAAGTCTCCTTTGGAACTCACGGGAAGGTCTCACATTATCCTCAGTAAAAATGTGATGCGAGCAGAGAGCAGGGTTGATCCACACGAGATCCGACACTGTCCAGCCTATTGCTTTGCGGTTGCTCTCTAAGACTTCTAACAACCTAGACTCCTGTTCTAAAGTCAAGTCTGAGCTAATGATGATAGGATATCTTTCTTTGGGTCCCGCAAGAAAGGCGTACTTGAGTGTAGGAGGTAGTAATTTCAGTTTTGGCAATGTGGTATCATCAAGCAGATCTGGTTGAACTGAATCTGAATCTGGTTCCGTGCTGCATGAAGGTGGGCTAAGCTGAGTAGTACTCGCCACCAACTCAGAAGTAAGGGGAGTCGGATCGCCAAAGAAACGCGGTAGTTCGGCCAAAGCTGTGTCTAACTCATCATCTATGTCCCATAATCGTTCCGAAGGAGATGGCACTGACAAATCCAGATGAATCTCTGTGTCATCATGAGAATAGTTAGATGCATCTCTCACAAGATCAGACACTTGGCAAACTGCATCATCCACTATGCCCTTTCCAGATGAAAGGGACTCGCCCTGTCCTGAAGGAATTTGTCCCCAAATCCCAACTATGCTAACCAAACTGCAATCTGCCTCTGAAGATGAGTACTCTGTGCTGCTCTCTGAATCGGGTCCCTGACACTTGGTTTGCTTCATCTCAAGGTTCACTTCTCCGCCTGGATAACGAAACTTCATCATTCCCGTACCATAATCGAAAGCTGCACCTGCGGTCTTAAAGAAGGGTCGCCCGAGAATGATCTATGATTCTCTCCAATGATTGGGGATCTCCATGTCCAAGACTGTGAAGTCAACCTGATAGTTCTGCCCCTCAATCGAGATAACTACGTTCTTCACTTCTCCCTTAGGTCTTTTCACTTAACGATCAGCGAATTAGAGTAAAGCTCTAGATTTGCGAAGAGGTCCCAACTCCAATTTCTGATATAGTGCTAAGGGAAGTAAGTTAATCGAAGAACCGTTATCCAAGAGTGTGCTTGCAAACACAATGTCGTCAATACGACTCTCCACATAGTGAGCACCCATGTCTCTCTTTTTCCTTGGCAAAGTCTGATTTTTGAGTCAATAGGTTGTGGCTACTGATAAGACATGTGTCTTTATATTTTGATTATCTTTCTTTATACTTACCCTTGTAGGTGTGCATCTCACCTTAAGGTACTTTTGGAATGCAAGATGGTTAGCCACATATTCATCAAATGGCACCTTAACTGTGATATTTTCTTTACAAAATCGTGCCATATCGGGGTCATCTTTCTGAATATTTTTGATGCGCTTTACTGCCGTAAGAGCACGGGGGAAAGGGATTGAAGCTAGGGAAACATAGGATTAAGAGTCTGAACCATGAACTGAAAGATCATTCTTGGCATTAACTGAAACAGAGTTCTTCATACAAGAATCTTTTTGCTGCAACATGGGATCGAAATCAAAACTACCAACTAAAGGTTGTGGAATAGAATATGGAGTGGTATCCTCCACAAGGTCCTCCGTAGAATCAGAAGTGTATCCATGTTGTTGATGCTGCATACATGCTCTCCTCCTTCTCTCGGCTCCCTGAGTAGGTATCCTCAAATGTTGCTGATGGGGCTCCAAAATATGATGCCTCTCCTCCTCGTCCTCTGAAGACTCCTCAGGTAGAGCTCCAGAGATGCCCCTCCTCGTATCCCTTGCCCGGCCAGGTACGGTCACAGTCCTTCCGCTCCTGAGTGACATGTGGTTAGCCTCGTCACACGAAAGAATCTCATGTTCAGATCTAGAAGATGTTGAATAGTATACCTGACCAAAGTGCTGCTGAGAACTAGATCGGTTCAGGCTATTGGGGTTAGCCTGAACTTGAGCTGGGATAGAGGTAGAGGGTGCAGCCTGCTCGTCTCGCCATTTAGACAGGCGGTTGGCATCCACCCGTAAGTCATGAATCTCGTTCTTGTAGGAACATAGCTCGTCGAGTATCTGCTGTTGAATATCTACGAGACTAGATGAAGAAGGAAGTGGATAAGACTGGGAAGAAGAACGGGAAGACTAGCCTTGCTGGCTAGAGTATTGCCTCTGCTGCTGCTGGGGTTGCGGGCCCTGCTGGCCCGTCTGGTAATGGCCATGTCGGCCATACTGCTGTTGCTGGGGTTGCTGGGATCTAGGGCTCTGCTGTGAAGGAGGTGGTGCGGAGGTGAATGCGGTGTTATGAAAGGTTGGGGGACGTTGGTAGGTCTGTCGGTCTCCCGAACTTCCGTGCCTGGCAGGGTCCTGAGTATACCATGCTCCATTCACCTCCCAAACCGGTGGAGGCTCCTCCTGAACTGTCTCTGCTAATGGAGGTGGCTACTGGAAAGAGTGGGTGTAGGATTGGTCCTGCTCCCACGGCTGGGGTTGCCCTGCCACCAACTGCTCCTGAACATGGTGAACGCGGTATACGGGAGCAAAGGGTGCAGTCACGACAGGTATCTTTATATTAGATACCCTACCAGTCAACTCCTCCATTTGTTTTGGAATCTTGGAGACGCTCTGGTCCAATTCATCAATTCTCCTGTCAATCCTCTCGACTACAGTAAGCTTGTCTGCAAGGAGTCCCATGCTAGGGATCACGTCCTGAGAGAGATCGACTACAGCTGATTTTCCCCCTCCAGATGAGAGTGAACTGGGGGATGGTGTATAGGCCCTGCTGGCCATCTGTGAGCGGCTAGTTTCAGCCATCTGCTCGAATACCCTCCAGACGGTATCCGCTCCTCGTGATGTATAGCTGCCTCCACAGGCAGCTCTCACTAAACCCTGGATCTCAGGGTTGAGACCAGTGAAGAATGATTGGACCAAGATGTTATCATCTAGTCCATGACAGGGGCACTTCTGTAGGATATCCTTGAATCTTTCCCAAGCATCACAAAAGGCTTCATGGGGTAATTGGGAAAAACTTTTAATGCGCATCCTCATCATGTTAGTTCTACTCAACGGGTAGAACTTCTTCAGAAACAGGTCTTGAACTGGGCCTAAGTGGTGACAATAATCCCAAGATTTTTCACCCAATAGTCGGCTTTCCACCCAAGGCAAATGGAAGGGCTTTGAGCCTAATATAATCATGGCTAACATTATTATGTTTGAGGTTAGCACAGATGAGCTCAAAGTCCCTTAGAAATGCATATGGCTCCTAAGATGCATTCCCATCAAAATGTGGCAGTAGGTTCAGAAAATGCGGCTTCAATTCAAAATCAACATTGGGTTCGGCCGAACTCAAGTAATTTTGAATTTGATATTGTCCGGGATTGTACGTCGCATCCATTGGTGGTTCAACCCCAACATTTAACTGTCCTAACTGAGCTCGGAGTAGTGAATGTTGCTGCTCAGATGCAGCTAATCTGGCAAGTATCATTCTCATTGGGTCTTCATGGTTCTCTTCTTCATCTTCTTTCTTCTTTGGAGGCATTTTTCTTGTGTCTTCTTTAGGTCATGAATCAACAATGTGTTCTGGATTAGAAGAGGATTTATGAATCATGATATTCTCATCGAGGCGAAGGTCTTCCTCGGTGAGGTGGGAAGAGAGAAAGGGAATGGTTTGAGAGTAACCATCCCAAGAGTGGGAGATCCTGGGCTCAAGAGGGTAATGAGTCCAGGTTGGTCCAAGTTGCGCATGGACTTGTGAAGACATACTTCTTGGAGGGTTCAACAGGAGATTCGTAAAGTCCGAATAAATATCCCCCCAATCAGTCATCTTCGATGTCAAAAGAACTGATTTAGAACACGATATTTCAATGAGGCACTAGTTCTACGGTGCACGTAAATATGCGAAGTAAACTCACACAATACAAACACAATCCAAACCCTCAGTTTCATCAACTCAACACGTGATGGCCGTAAGAGTTCGGCCGAATTATCTTGTCAATTTTAGTTGGTGAGAAATACAATCTTGGAAAGATTAACGAGCTGTTAGGTGCCCATATTTTCCTACAAACTGACCCGGTTCTTACGACTAGTTTGTCCTACTTTCAGCCAGTATAGGAGTAAGTACAAGCCGAAGCCCGTTCCTTGAGGACTAAAGCGCCCTCTAAACCTCCCACTCTGCTAAGGAAGTCCAGACCATATAAATATGGCTACCGTATTCCTCACTGAAAAGTAGTTAATCGCCTGAAAATAAAGAACCAATAGTAAGTAAAAAATCCATACTTGGCTCTATCCTAGGGTCGTCTCTCTCTCTCACTTGCAAGTAAAACAAACAATGAGGGCTTTATGCACCCGAGAACAGGGGTTCTTTTTATTCCAATTATTTTAGATCGACCTGCTCAATTCAGTCCCAATTTTAGAGTTAGGTTATCACTTGAAATTTATATGAACACACAAGCATGTCTACCGTTCAGTCCCAATTTCCTTTTGACCTTAAGTTGTAAAACAAGAGGGAAATCGGAAATCAGAATGTAAACGAGAAACTATGATGCATGCTTAGAAGAAGGTATACTTATAGTGAATTCCAGCACTCTCCATGCATTATGCAAAACTGAATTTGTAAATATTATACTAAATGCATGCAGATCGAGAAAACCGCACCTAAACAATATACTATTAGCGGGAAGAATTAATTTAATTTTGAGCTAAGTAGTACGTGTCTATGTGCGTCTCATTATGAATCTTATAAGATATGTGAATCTTCTAAGATATGTGTGGTCTAATTTACGATGGGCACAAACAAATTTGATTCTATACTACCGTGTGCTTAATCCTTAAATTCGCCACTCAAGTCGAGCCCCACCCTCACCAGAGAGTGAAACAGGTCTCGGCACACCACAAGTAATGTCCAAGTCTTTTTTACACATGCGAGCTCTCAAACAAGAGACGTTGTAAAAGAGCAAGCTAAATAATTACAAAAATTTACAAAAATTCTCTCGAAAATAAATCGATTCTCTTGCTCTTCAGCAGTCGGCGCGCGTCGCGTCCGTCGACCTCCGATGCACTCCAAGTCAACCGGGCCCTCACAAGGAAAATGAGATTTATATTAGAGATATAAAAAACAAAATATATACAAAAATATGAAGAGAAATAATTGAAAGAAAATGGACTAAATACAAGTGGCTCGGGGGTCAGACTACCCGAGTAAATGAAAATCTAAATCCAAATTTTTAAACTAATCCCTAAGTTGTTTGCATCTCCGGCAACGGCGCCATCCAACGAGTCGCTAAATACGATAATTAATTAGGTCACATTGTAGTACATGTACTTAGCGATTCAGTCAGAACCGAGAGAAGATCTCCGTGAAGAGTGTCTCGACTTAATTTATATCTCGGGCAAGTCCGAGGTCGAACTCAAGGAGGCAAAGGAACAACTTCGGGTTAATTTGAAAACTTAGGTCTAGATTTTCAATCGGTATTTTTTTAGATTTTTTTTAATGCAAAATGAATGCCAAATGCGAATGCGGTTGAATTAAGATACCAAGAAAACATACAACTTAGCCGAATTAAATTCGATGTGAAATCAATTCAATTTAACCAAATTATATTTTTCTAGTAAACTTAATCCATTGAGGAAAACAAAATATGTTTTTGTATTTTTCAGGGTTAAAATGCAACAATGAAAAATGCACACTTTTTATGGGTACTTTTACAATTTCTCACACAAAAAGTAAGCAAAAATGATGAAAAATCTACTAGAAAGAAAACATAATGAAAGGAAGCTACAGTAATATTTTTGGATTTTTTTGACAAATTATGAATTTTTATGTATTTTTTAGTGAAATCAGAGTGACAGTGAGTAAATAATTCCTATAAATCCATAATATCAAATTAATTAGAGTATGAATTATCTCAAATAGATATTTTCATATAGAATCCAGGAGACTTGAAATTTCACAAAAAAGATGTACATGGATTTAATTAAAAATCAAATATGAAGTTCACTCTATGATTTATTTTGGGTACAAGGCATCTCCACTTTGGATGAAATTTGGAAAGTAAATCAATCACATTTCAAGGCATTATCCCTAATTGTTGTGGAATTTTTAGAGCAAATGTGAGTCAGATATGAAATTAAGTGCATAAAATGGGTAAAATATAGAGAATTTCAGTTAGATAATTTTAATTAATTACCCAAATATCGCAAAATCATAATTAAATATCCATGAGGTATAGAAATAGTTTCTCAACATGAAAATATTTTTCGTTGAATAAAAAGATGCACTACAAGTGTCCAAATTAATAGCCAAACATAGGGATGTCTTTGCAAATGTAGAAAACAAAATTACAAGAAAATTAAGCACAGGGACAGATTTATAATTACATAAACTAAACAGGACAAGAGTGCAATTTTTACAAAATAAAAAAAATAAAATGGACCTTCTTCTCCAAGTGCGCAGGTAGGCGGTGGGGACTTGGGTTCAGGCGGCGCCGCCCGTGCGCGGCACGCGACGGTGAGGAGGGGGACGGTAGAGGTCGGTCGCGGAGGCGCGGCGCGAGAGCTCGGAGGCGGAGGCCGGTGTGGATTCGTCGGCCTTGGAAGGAGGGGCGGCAGTGCTGCGCGCTGGGATGGCGCGGTGGCTGAAGGGGGGCCGCGGGTCGACCAGCGCTAGCGACTGCGCCGCGCGCGGCCAAGCACGGCCGTGTTGGCGCCGCTACCGGCGCTGACTGACGGCGGTGGCGTTGACGAAGGAGAGGGGGGCGGCGGCGGTGGGTGCTCCCACCGCTGTTGCCGTTTGGTTTTTTTATTTTTTTTGAATTTTCTTTTACTACTGTAATAATAAAAACTTTTTTGTTTTAATTTTTTTATTTTTTTAAGTTTTCTTTAAACAGAAGAGAAGATGAAATGAATGTGGAGAAAAAAATGTGATGATGATGGTGTTTGATAAATCTAAACAAATGGAGGATGTGTGGAAGTATGTGTGGTGATATGATGTGATATAAACAAAATTGCAAAACTAACAAGATGATAAAATGAGACGAAAAATTACCTACGATGGAGACGGTCGCCTATGGTGTGTTTGCGAGAGCACGATCTTCACTCGAATCGCCGGCATATGATGAGCTTGATCAGCACGCGGTTGCAGTTGCGGTGTTGGCAAAAAAACCCGTGGATCTCACCGGAGAGAGGGTTGTCGTCGCTCGACTGCGGTTGCGTCGTTGTCACCGATTCAACTCTGGAAACTAAGCTCTCCTCACATGAAGATGGATCAAGTGCAAATTGAGGAGGATGGAATGTATATAAAGATGATGAAATGAGAAGTTATTAAAATGGTGGGAGGTTATTTTATTAATGGAGTTGAATGGGAGGTTTAAAAATGGTGGGGTTGAATGGAGATTGGTGGTAGAACGAAGTTGAATGATGGTTTTGTAGAGAATGTAAAATAAATAAATAAATAAAATAATGATATAAAGTAGGCTACTTTAAATACAACAAAAATAAAGAAGGAAAAATAGTGGTGAATTTACAAGTGAATACATACAACATGTACAATTTTTTTTGTTTGCTTTTCTAATATGTATTTTTTTATCTTTTTAGTAAGAGTTATTTACAACACAAAAATACAATAAAATACTACAATCAAAATACAACACAATCATGATTTTTTTATATTTTTAGTAATTAGGAATGATAAAATAAAAAATGAAGACAAAATGAATATATACATAATATACAATGTACATCTAGGTCATAAAACCCAACTTTTGCAAATGAGCTCCGATTTTAATGAAACCATTATGTTGGATAGATAATTTTCTAACTTGAATTTTAAAAGTGAGTTTGGTGAATTTGGAGTTCATACGGAGCGGGAATTTAGCTTGGAAGTTGGTTTTTACGGCTTTTTCCCTTTGGGATCTAAGAGCATTTATTTGAGGTAAAATTTGTTTTGTATTTTTATATTTTTATATACATGGTTATTAACAAGTTGGAAAAAGAATTAGCCAAAAAGGAGTTGAAACGAAATTATTAAAAATACATGAAGTTTTGGGCTATTTACAGGTGAAAAAATCCTTTATTTTTGTGGCCTTTTATTGTTAAATTATTTTATACAATCTAATATACAATAATTAGTGTGTTTTATTTACAAGAGGCATTTTATTAATTTAATGATTTTATGTACATTTATTTGAGACTTTACTCAAGGATTTTTCTAAGAGCAAGATATTAAGATGATGAATCGTGGATTCATCAGTGCTATCCTGACTCTTGGTCCTAATAGTTTTGGTCCAAGTGAACATTTTGAAAAGTTTGGGAGCGCTTGCCTTTGGTGGAAGATCTTTATATTTGTAATTGTAATAAGAGAGCTTTTCTTTGTATTTAAATGTGAGAACTTCTCTAGAAATTTATTTCATTGATGGTTGGCTAGCACCACTGCTTTTACCAGGTTGACATACACTAATCAATAGTTTATTTAGTTTCATCACACCCTGGCACATAGGTTTATATCAAGAGATTAATACAAGAATCTTGTTCTCGTACTAGCTAAAGGTGCCGACTCTCAAGGTTTGAAGCCTTCCTCGATTTTATCCCATTGTCGAGCATCATAAAATCAGGTTCAAACTCAAATACCTCATCCCAGTTCCTCAATTGAAATCCCAACTCATCTACTCATAACTGCAGTCATGCAAGTGAGGTGCTGGTAGAGACTAAGTATTCAATATAGAACACAAATCATTCAGACTAGGGGAGTATGAATAATTAAGTCATAGACCCTGCTGACTAAGGCTGGATAACTCTGAATCTTAGAACCTCATAAACCAAGTGTCCTTGAACTTCACAAGTCTTGTGTGAAAGTGTAAGTATCAATGATATATTCAACTAAAGAATGCATGGATGCCAATGAATGAAATACAAAAAAATATTTTTGAATGCAAGATTTTTATTTTTTTTCTTTTTATGCAAAAATAAATAAGAAGCATGCTTTCAAAAACTTTTGTTACACACAATTTTACAACCACAATTTAGTTGCAATCTTTTTAATCTTTAGAGAAATAATGGTTGGACCAAGCTCGTATGAATAGTTGCATCCACTTTCAGCCAGTATGTGTATAAGTACAGACCATTAGACGACTACCCGTGTTACTTCAAAATAATGCCAAATGCGTTGTCTTTTAACCACACACTCTGCTAAGGGAGACTGTAGTTCTCTCACTGAAAAGTAGTTACTCATTTGTAATCTGAGTAATTGGAATTTCTACCAAAGGAAAGATTTTTTGTCAGATTTTTATGATTTTATAATCAGGATTGTTACCCACCTTGTAAATAAAATATAAACTTAATGCAAAAGTACAAGATATGGGAAAAATATGTACAAAGTATACACACCCCTATACTTAGCGAGTGTTATGTCCTCATAGCACAAGAAGCGTAGAAAAGTCGTATCTCAAGCTAAGCGTAAGAGAGTGAAAAAGAAAAGAAAATAGAAATAAGATCAACCCCTATACTTAAGCTATGGGCAGTCTAAGTATAGAAGAGGAGCAAGAATGGGGAGGACAAGAGAAGAAGTAGATGAAAAGGGTATATACACCGGGCATCGAACCCCCTTATACTTAGGCTCTGGCCTAAGTATAGAAGAAGTAGTACAAGGGAACCGATGAGATCGGGGAGAAGGTATCGATGTTCAAGGAGGTTTTCGACAGAATTTCGTTCGGGCATGTGGTGAGAGGGAATATGGAAATGAAGAACATGAAGAAGAAGAATCCCAACCACCACCGGAGTCATCCTCAAAAGAATAATAGTCATATGCATAGGATCTCCAACCATTGTCAACTAAAGGTAAGTGTCCCTTAATGAGGAATCTTCAGAAGTATCCTGATTTCTAAGGTTAAATGTGACTTTCTTGATCAGTTTATTTATGGGAGGATGGTCATAATATTTTTCCTACCATAGGTAATGGATTTAGAAGTTGTGGCATCTATGGTTTCCTCGTCAAATGATTCACCGTAAAAAATATCCCGCTCCTGTAGGGTAATGGCATGCCTCGGGAGTGTTTCCTTAAATTGAGTATGTCTTGTGTGCTTGTTCTTGATGGTAGAAGATGTCACTTTTTTATGTCCCAAAGTTTTGGTGATATAAGATATTCCATGAGTTAGATCCGTGAGTGATTCAAGTATTTCATGAATTACAACCGCCTAAAAAAATGGACCACTCAAATAATTGTGATAATCCTTATAAACATGGTCTGAATCTACAAAAGCTCCTGTATTTAGATTCATCATAGGAGCAATGTCCAAGTGGTTCTTCATAGAGGTGTGGTACGACTCGTAGTTCAGTTCAACAATCAGTTTCTTGGGTGTCTCTCCTAGGGCTTGTGTCTGTGCTTCATGAGGAGAGGTCTGATAACATGAAGTGGTAGTCTCCTGATCACTATTGTCGGTTTCATGTTCGGTTATCTCAGGGCCATGTGTGTCCTCAAGAGTTGATTATTAAGGTTCTAGTTCGGGAATTTAATGTATTGAGTCTCACAATCGATAGTCGCTCTAGAAGACGCTAAGAATGGCTTACCTAGAATGATGGGAAACTTGGACAACTCTCCTTGGTGCTCAATGTCTAAGACAATGAAATCCACTCTATGTTTGACACCTTGGAATCTCATGATGACTGAAACAATTCCTCTTGGTGTTTTTGTGGACCGATTAGGAAATTGAATGACCACTATGGTTTTTTAAGCAGTTCGAGTTTGAGTTGTTCAAACGCAAACTTCAGGAGGATATTTAGGGTCTAGTCATCGTCAGTGTGAACATGTGTAAACTCGATGTTCTCAATTTCACAACTAACCTTAGATAACCGTTTGACTTTACATATTTTTCTCTTTTTGGTCATTTGAATTGGCCATAGTAATTAAATGAAATTCGATTCTAGATCTTTTTCTGCCCATCTTCTTGGGTGATAGTTAACTCTTTACAAATCTATAAAGATTAGACACAGACTTTATGACCTTGATTAATGGAAGCTCTAAGATCAGACTTTCACAAATGCTTTCATATCATTGTTGTCCTTTTTTTTAATTTTCTATTTTCTCATTTTTTTGATATTTCTAATGGAGTTAGTAGAATGGTCAGTAGACTAGTCAGTGGTGAATGGTACCCGTGGTGTATTTGTATGAAGGTTTGCACAAGAAATGTCTCGAGTTCGCTCTGTGTGGACCTCACTCCTCCTTGGATCTTTATTATTTCTTTTACCATGTGGATGGCATTATCAAGTTGTTTTATTAAAGCATCGGCTCTCTATTGATTCGAGCTATGTCATCCATCATCATTTCATGGCTTAAAGATGATTGATCGTACTCAACATACCATGACTCTAGCATGCAATCCTGATCTGAGTAATAATCATATTCTGTGGTAATGGCTTGTTCATTAGTTCTATTTTCTTGATTCTAACTCTCATAGGTCTAGTCAAAGGAAAACATGTTGTGTGCAGGGATGGAGTCATCCCGAGTAGGGGATGGTTGAGGCAATGAATTCTCAATCACAACTAGGAATTGTGTTTCCCTATCAAATTCATTTATGCTCATGTCCATCCTCTACTTTGCTCTCTCCATTGTGTCTACATAATATTCATTCAACTTTTTAAGAGGTTCATATCTTGAATATTCAACCAAGAAGGACTAGGATGGAATAAGGGTGGAGTGTGTGATGATTGGGGAAGTACCAACTCAAAGAAAGGATTCTTCTGACATGAGAATGAAGACGGTCAGGATTCAATCACGTAAGTGTGACCCACGTAGTCTGGGTTTGGAATCAGTATTCTGACATCTTCGAAAATGGAGGTAAAATGATTGACGAACCTCGATATATGTATGCAAGTGGAATGAGCTTTGAATGCACACAATCCAATACACAATGCAATTCCCAAAATTCACCAACTCACACAGTGAAGGCTGTGAAAGTTCGACCGATTATCTTTACAATTTTCAATTAGTGATAAAACAAGATATGAGTCCAGTTACACAAGATTAAAAGGTGGCTTTTGGGCACTATTATGGGGATGTGTCCTCAACTCTCAATGAGCATAATATATCCTGCATACAAGTAATTGCTCTCCCACTAAAATGATATTCAATTTTATCTATTTTTAATTACTCAATAGTGTTAGCAGTCCCCTTGTTTTAATTCGGTTATCACTTTTATTTTAAGTCGAGGTCAATACACATCTACAAGGGGATTCTGATTTTCTTTAATCATATGTGAATGAAAATCGAGGGAGAATCGAAAAAACCATGCAACAGGAAACATGATGATGAATGCAGAGTCAGAGATACTTACAGTACTTCCTTACAATCTCCATGCAGGAAGCTAAATAGAAATTGAAATTTTAATCTATATGAATGCACTGAAAAACCTCTCCTAGAACATGAATTTCTATTAGCGAGTTATAAAACAATTAAGTTTGGCTAAATGAGATTCAATCTAGTGCCTCTAATTTGGCTAAATGAGATTCAATCTAGTGCCTCTAATTAAAGTAAAAGTGTGAACTTAGTCCTACGAGCACAAAAAGAAATATAATAGCTCTAATAGTCACGATGCAATCTTAGGACTAAACCAATCACCACAAAAATGAGGGCCCAATAGGCCGAGTGTCTAGTCTGGGTACACGTGCAAGTCTTCAAGGGAAGACTATTGGAAATGAGCAAAATAATTACAAATTGATTACAAAAATAAAATAAAAAACACTCTCTAGAAATAAGAAATTAAATTCTTCGTGCTTCTAGTAACTCCGACTTACGTCAACTTCCACGAAAGCCACTCCAAGTCCATATGGTACCTCGTATAGAAAATAAGAGATAAAATATTAAAGAGATTTTCACAAACAAATACATAAAAATAAATAAAAGAAAATAAAAAATGCTGAGAAATTAAATGGAGAAACAAATACAAGAAAACCAGGGGTCAGGCTACCCAGGGGTGGAAAACCTAAAATTTCAATTGTTTAAAAACTAATCACAAACTATATACATCTCCGACAATGATGCCATTTGATTTTGCACATAAATCCCTATGTTAATTTTGTCGAATTGTTTTGGTAGGGAAATCTAGGGATTCGTCAAAAGTGGTCACACCAAAAAACGATATGGAGAATCAAGTATCGATGCAACCGAACTTATTTATTTTACTTGGGTAAGTACCAATGTCAAACTCAGGGAGGTACTATGAGAGTCTAGAATTAATCTCTAAATATTCTAAGAAATTTAGGTTTTCAAAAGAGAAGAAGAATATTTTTTGTGTTTTTATCCTTTTCAAGTTTATCTTGGATTTTTATTTAAAGAGATGTGATTAATTAAAAAATAGAATACGATGCATGAATTTTACAAAATATTTTGATGCGGGAAAAATAATGTTGTGCAATGTGGTGAAAATGAATAAACAAATGCACTATTTTTGTTGATTTTTAAATGATAATGAAAATGATGAAAAACGGTCAATGTAGAGCAACAAGCCAAGTTAGTTAATCCAAATATCCTCCCCCTTAATTAATCTCAGAGATAATTTATCAATTAATATCCCTAATAAATGTTCCCAAATTAATACACAAATTAATGAGAAATAAAATCAATGAATGAGAATAACGATGCTCAAAGTGAGTAAAATGAACCCTTAATTTATTAATGCTTAGGAATGTATCCGACATTGGAATTAATAGTTCTATATAAACGACAATTATATTGGGATCAAAACGACATGAAGAACATGAAAATCCGATAAATAATGCTCAAGATATGATCAAATTAAGTTTAGGGACTTAAACATAATAAAAATAATTAAGAGTCTTGCAGATGTACGTCTGGAAAGGAACTTCTGGTAATTATGTAAAGCTTCCTGGATGCCCTTGTAATTTACACTTGGAAAGGATAGATCTGGAATTCTATAGATCTCTGGGAGCCTTGGTACAATCCACCCCCTGAGAGCATGTGTTGTGCATGTGGTCTTGTCTAGTAAGGACCTGTACACGATTGAAGAAAGCACGAGGGATGATTCATAAATTGCCCAGCGTGTGTGCGACACACGTAGGGGGTTGCGGGCTTGGATGCTGCATTGGTTCGCCTGACCTCCATGTGGCATGATGATGTTTCTTCAAGTGTTCCGAGGTGTTAGGCTTGGAGGCAAAGTTTGGATGTGATCTGATGAGCTTGGATCCTACGATTGTGAATTGGGCAGAATGGGCAGCCTGCATCAGTCACGTTCTTGATCTGAGGGTGCCTGGAAGACGAGACTTAAACTGGAGCGGCGATGCTCTTGGTGGACGACACACGTGGGTCATCGGGGCGAAAGTGTGTTGCGGCCGTGGTTGGTGGAATTATGATGGAAAGGAGCAATCAGTGTTGTTGTTGCATGGTGGCACACGATCCTAAAGGCAAGGGTGATACACGAAGTTGGTGAAGTCAGGGACGATTCGGTGGAGAAGTTCGAGGTAGGTCGAGCAAGTGCGATGCGAATGGTGAAGGGCGGTGAGCGAAGCTCCAGTGGTCGGTGGAGGAGCAGAGCGTGTTGATGAAGGGTTGCAAAGAGATAGAATAGAAGGAGAGGAGGTGGTGATGATGGATGTGCATCGTCGATCAGAGATGTGTTTGGGATGTTATGGTCACCAAAGATGCAGATGAGGAGGATAAGAAGAAAGGGATCACCTGAGTATGGGTGAGGGATGCCTCACTCCGGTTGATTGCCTCGATGCTTGGCGGGAAGCACAAAGCTAAGATTCACATGTCGGAGAAGCTATGCGGCCATGAAGGTCATGGATCATGCCTGGGATAGGCCTCACCTGAGGGAGAGTCTTTGTTACCAACTCTCCTCTAGCGCTCCCTCTCTCTCGTGTTGGTAGAAGAACAGAGACTGGCAGATGCCTGTCGAAGGTCGATAATGATGGGTTTAATAAGAGAGCGAGGGAATTAGGTGATATGGTTAGAGATGATAGAGCGGAAGAGGCTACGTATTTGATGGTCGATGTAAATAAAGATAAGGATAGGTGGTTAGACGGAGATGAGATTTGAGAGGAGGGGTCTTCATCCGTTATAGATTTGTCAGAGAGAAATGATAAGGGATTGGGAAAATATAAGAGGTTAGAAGCGATTGGGTAACAATGGAGGACTCGATCTAGGGGAATCCGACGAGGGAGTTCGAAGATGGGGTGACCAGAGCAAGATGGTGCAACTGAGAGAAGGGGATAAGGAATTTGATCGGAGGAGGAATGTCAGAGGAAAGATGGAATGCCAGAGGGGGCAGCGATCAGAGAAGGCGATAAGGGATTGTGGTGGTTTAGTCTCGCTAGCCGATGCAGGTTTCCTAGAGATTCTTGAGAGGTGTGGTGGTGGTGCAGCTCGACCACGGAGGCGGAGCGGTGGCTGGACGACGGAAGGCAAAGGGACAAGGTGCAGTAGGTCGGTGAAGAGGGGGAGAAGACTGCTCACGTGCGTTGCACGTGAGGAGGAGGGAGCCAAGAGCACGTGCCAGGCATGTGGAGAGAGAAAGTGGTAGGGTGGTCACGTGCACATCACATGAAGAGGGAGAGGAAGGGAGTGGGTAACCGAGGCCAAGTGGCCCAGTGGACGTGCACCACATGGCACATTGACTTCGACCAGCGCAAGAAATTTAAAAAATAAATATGAATAAAATAGCAAACGACCTCTAATGCAAAAATGCATAAAATAAAAAAGATAGATCTAAATGTGCTCCACAATGTTCATGAAGGACTTATATGCAAATAAAATGCAGTGTGCATGATATGGTTTCTTTGGTGATATTTCATGTATATAAAATACCATTTTTTTAGCTTTGTGATTTTTATTTGATTTTTTGTAGAAAAATAAATACATGCGAAACTTAAACATATTATGAAATAATGCAATGGACTCAAATGATATTTTTTTGATTTTTCTGTGTTGAATTAATGTCAAAATAAATTAGAGAAGTGAAATATGTATAGATGGATCAAGTTGGAAAGCATAAGTAGAGCATGCCATTTTTATTGCTTTTTTTTATTTTTTATGTAATTTATTAAAACAATGAATAATTGAAGAAATGAAAAAGAAAATGATCAAAATGAGTGAAATATGCACATGAGATGATGGGTCAAAATCAACAAAAAATGTATAATGCACAGTTAGGTCGCAAAACCCAACTTTCATTAATGAGCTCCAATTCTTTTGACTCTTATTTTTTATAGATAATTGAATGTGCATTATTTCCAAAGTGAGTAGGATTTATTCGGAAACTATATGAGAGAGAAATCATCATTTTAGTCTATCTGTCATGAAATTAGGGTTTGGATTTATTTGTCAAATTTTCTGTTAGTATTTTTTGTATTTTCCATATATTAAGGTTAATGATATGTACACAATGGAGTTGGTTTCATGTGATTTAAAATTAGAATAAAATCATTAAAAATCAATGAAGTTAGTTATTTTACAGGTCAATTGAACACTTGTTTCTTGGCCCTCATTTGATGTAATGACGAATAATAAAATGCAAATGTTATTTACACATGCATGAATGATAAGTATGAAATTTAGATGATTAAATGCCAATGAATTTTTGGAGAACTAAGCTTAATTATCCTCTTTTAGAGTGATGAATCACATATTCATCAGTCCTATTGTTTCTGATAATTGCATATATACCCCTACCAAGCCAATATTATATTTTTATTTAATGAATATTGCACGTACTCCCCTGAGTTTTATTTAGGTGTTATTAAATACTCTTAAACTTCTTAAAAATTACAACTAGGTCCTTGTATTGCTGATTTAATTTTGTACTTGTATTATAATTATTAAAAACATAATTTTGCATCTAAAAATCATAGAAAAATCATGATAAATGTCTATAATCTTATTTTATCACATGTAGTTTTCTTAGGATAATTATTTTCCTATTTATAAAAATTCAAAAATATTGCATTTTCTCATGTTTAGCTTTTAAAATCCATAAAAAGTACAAAATGTTTTAAAAAAAATTTTAAAAGATTGTGTATGTTTATTCTGCTATATTTTATTTTTTGACCAAATATTTTTGTAAAAATTAGTAAATCTCCTAAAAATTACACAACACAGAAAATCTTATAAAAATCTATAAAAGCATAGAAAAATCACAAAATTATATTTTAAGATCTTGAATTTTATTTATATTATTTAGTATTTAGGAAACTTAAAATTAAGCTCAATTTGATTTGATAGATATTTATTAAGCCCAATTCAACTTCCTGATTTGTATTTTTAATTTGTATTTAATATTAAAATAAATAGTTACAACATTAATCTAGATTTTATGGGATTTTTTTCATTAATAAAACATAGAAATAAAGTCACATTAATTAATTATTTACATACAATAATTAGGGTTAGCTATAAAAGTTAATTAATTAGGGTTAGATATTATTGGATAGTTTAAGTAATATGGATAATAGATAAGAGTTACGATGATAAATCATGGATTTATCACCATTATACTTAAACCTTGCACGTCCTCGAGCAAATAAAGAATGAATAAGTCAGATTAGTCCCTGACTGTGCATGTGAATATGCAAGACTTGATTCATTAAGAACACTTGGTTTTAGTGATCATGAAATTCTTAGTTGAATCAAACTCTTGTCAAAAGGAATCCAACTTCCCTCATTATCATACTATCTTTGTATATATATAACATGACATTAAGTGTGAACTGCGTTTATAAGAGTTGAGTCAAAGCGCCACTCAAAGTCCCAGTCAAAGAGACTCTCCTAAAGACCCAATCCTCAACACAAAGAAATAAATCATTTATTGCATCCAGTCCATCGTCTCTTTAGTTGTCAAACATTAACAGTGAATATGGAAGGCCAGTCGATGGAGGGTATACGTTGGTGTCTTTTCTTCTCTTCCTCTAATCTGAATGAGGATCCTCTCGAATGCCTTATTAAACTCAACACATTTATATTTTTAGTGCTGATCAGTACGTTCGTCACGAGAGTGATGAGTTGTCTGCACTTGCTTTCCTGGGAATGCATCGGGTTATGTCTCTTTTGAGTATCTTATATACCTTCTACACCCAGACTTGAATCACTATAAAATGTAGAGCTCATTTGGGGTGCTTGCCTGACTCATAAAAGCCTAAGATGGTGGTCCAAATGATACTTTGAAAGGTTGGGAAAACTCGCCTTTGGTGGAAGCTCTTTTGAATGTATCTTTGTAGTGAGAGATATTTTCTTTCTCTTTCTTTTGTTATTTTTGGCTAGCTTCACTTCTTTTACCAAGTTAGCAAACACTGATCAACATTTTTTTGTTGCATCACACACTGGCACTTATGTAAATATCAAAAGATAGTATAAGAACTTTTTCTCATACTGTCTAAGGTTACTGACACTCAAGTTTCATAAGGCCTTCTGATTGTATCCCATCCTCAATCATCAATAAATCGGGTCCAAGCTCAAATATCAAATCCCAATGCCTAAAGTGAAAACTCAACTCATCTCATCATATATGTAGTCGCACATGTGAGGTGGGGGGTCATATTCGTTAATGTAGAGATGAAGTATGCAATATAGCACACATATCTTTCAAACTAAGGAAGTGTGAATTATTAAGTCTAGGACCCTAATGACTAAGGGTGGTTAACTCTGAATTCTAAGGCCATAAATCAAGTGTTGTTTATTCCTCTAGTCTTGTGTGAGAATGAAAGTGTTAGGGATACATCCAACTTATTAGTTAGTGTTTTGGTGAATTTTTTATTTTTCCATTTTTTTATTTTTGAATAAAGATAGATTTATTTACAAAACACAAGTTTGTCTCATTTACACCCTCATTTTTGAAAAGATCTTTGAAAATCTTTTACAAACAATGCCCCATACATATAGATTTTCAAAACATTTTTCAAATGATTTTCAAAACATGTAAAATCCCCATTTTGCAAACCATTGTAAAATATTTTCAAATATAATGTCACAGAGTTATAAAAAATTCTTAATCATTTACAAACATTTTACACTAATCAGTTCAAAATATACATTAACTTATCCCAAATAAATTTTGAAAACTTCGAAAAAAAATTGAAAGAAATTGAAAAATGGGATATTACTAAAGTATAATGAAATATATGATACACCCCCTATATTTAGATTGTGATATATCCTCATAGCATTATGTGATATGAAGCTATAACTCATGCTAAATACAAAGGAACATACATGAACTAACTTGGCTCTCCCCCCTATACTTAGGTTAAAAATAACCTAACTATAAGAAGAAAGCCAAGAAGAGGGGCTAATGAGTAAAGAAATAGAAATGGATGGGGACTCGGGTCCCCGCATACTTTGGCTGAGAAGAGACTAAGTAAAGAGATATGTAATGGAGATAAAGGAACCCGGGATGAACAATCAGATTGGACTTGGTTTCCCTTATAATTAGGTTGAAGAGTACCCTAAGTAGTAGAACATGGATCTAAGGATGGGGAACCAGGACACCAATTAGGGTTAGGTTGAATCATAATGATGAATGAATCTACGAAGATCAAACATGGAGTCTTAAGGTTTTACATGATTGGTTTTGAGAAATCACATTCCGGGCTCAACCAGGTAAGCAGAAACCATAGTTTCACCAACTCATGCATGAAGACCAATAAGTATTGGTCATTTTATCTTGTCAGTTTTTTTGTTGATCATCCAATATTGAAGTCCATTACGCAAGGATTTAATGTGGGTTTTGGGAACTATCCTAAGGATGTGTCCTCAGCTCTCAACATGCATAATTCATGTGTATAATGAGGGGTTTACTCTCCCATAAAACAAGGTGAATTTTACTCCATTTTATTAAGGCTGACTTGCAGTAATACAATCTTAATTTCAAGCTTAAGGTTATTAGTGAGACTAATGTGAGCAAGTAATAAATCACTATCTACCGTCCAGTCTCAATTCCATTTAGTTCCTACATTGTAAATCAATATCGAGAATCAAGAAAAGCCATTGCAATCGGAAATCCCGATGCATGTTCGAGAAAGGAATACTTACAGTGCGTCCCAACTATCTCTATGTGTTATGCAAGATTGAATTTAAATATAACATTAAATTCATGCACATCGAGAATTGATTTCGGCTAAGTCAAGCGATGTTTATGTGTGTCTCATGAATCTATGGAGATGAAGTGAATCTCATAGGTGCTTATTACTGTATCGTACATTACAATCAAGAACATATGATTTGACCTAATGATAGCTCTAAGAGGCATGTTCCCAATGCTAATGTCGAACACTCAAGTGGAGCCCCGCTTGGGTTAGGGGTGAAACATCCTCCACACACCATATAATTGTTAAAGTCCAAGTCTACATTACAAGCATGAGTTCTCAACTGGGAACTGCTGGAAATGCAATTATTACACACCATATCTACACTGAATGCAACAACAATATAATTAAATCTCTTGATCTTCAGAGTTGCTTCTATGGATCCTCGTAGCGGGAGCTCCCGACTCCTCACCTCCACGTCTCTCGAGCGTCCTCGGTTCACGGGAGCCCTGCCACAAAAACGAGACATTGGATATGATATCAAGAGAAATAAATAACAACTAAACAAAACAAACAAGACAAGTCAGACAAGAACACTCATTGGCCTAAATGTCATAATAATTAACCTAATTAAATATTAAAACCTAACTAATCATGAAGATGAAGCTGTGTCCCGGATAATGGCTCCATTTAATAAATCATTTTCCACCTTTCTTAAAATCCTCAAATTGTAGTATAGGAAGTAGAAAACAATTTATCGAAAACCATTCTTTTGAATGGGTGGAAAATTTTATTTGGCAAGGGTACTGAGTTTGAATTCAGGGACACGAGCTACCTTGTGATTGATTAGACTCTAATTCCTAAGTTAAGTGTTTATTAATCAATCTTGATCAACAAATAAGACCAAACAATGCAAAATATTACTTATGAACATAATTCATTTTTTTAATTTATTTCATGCAAGTAAGGTGTACAAAATGCTACAACATGATGCACATATGCATTAATACGCACGTAAATGATTGATGAATCCATGATTCATTAACTTGCCTTCTGCATTTTGTCTTAATACCCTTAACAAATGCATGTAAATATCGATTAATATATACATGTTATAAAAATACCATTTGTGAATAAACATGCTCTTTTATGCATTAAAAATATGTAAGTAAATAAATAACAGAAATATAAGAAAGAAAATAAAAAGAGGCAGGCGGTAAATATGTATATATGTACAACAAGACAAAATCAAATATAAATATATCTACAAGATATATTTATATAACATAACCCGATGAGCCCAAGTCAGCATGGATTGGTCAAAAACTAATAAAGGAGGAGAAGATAAGGAAGAAAACAACAAAAAGAATTAATTATGTACAAAACACATCATTCAATATTTCTTAATTATTTATAAAAAAATCATTAATTTTTAATCAATTTATTTGTATGTATTTGTCACCAATATCTTCTCCTATTATTCCTAAAAATGTATATAAAAATATAAAAATCTTAAAAAATTCCCAACCTATAGATATGCCAAGAAATCCAATTTTTAATTTGTCAATTTCTCAACTTCCGAACTCATAACTTATTCATACGAGCTCCAGTTTCATTCTACCCACCTTTAAAGTTCATAAAATAATATTATCTAATTAATGAATGTGATTCTTTAAAATTGAAGTTCGTTTGCAAAAAGTTGATTTTGAGAGCTAATGACAACTCGATTTTTGAGATATATATTTTATTATAAACATAATATTTATAGTATCCGTGATTTTATAATTATTAATTAATTTCTTAATATTATTTTATCTATAAATTATTTCATATTTTAAAACATTTATTTAATATTTTAAATAATTCAAAAACCCTAATTCATATGTAATTTTGAATTGTGAATGAGATACTAGTTTTTATTAATATATATAAATTAATTTATAAAAATCCCTAAAAAATCATACTACTCCTATTTATTATTATATTAATTAATAAAATATAAAATAATATCTTATTCATTTAATTATTGAATTAAAAATACATATCTTATTTATTAAGTATACTATATATGTATTTATTATTATATATAAAATTTATAAAAACATTATTTATCAAAATAAATTATACCATAATTTAATTAAATTAATTATTTACATTTTTATTTTTAATAACTATTTAAATAAGGTCATTTATTATTTAATATATAATTCACAATGTCTTTACTTATTCTAGCCTATGAGGTGTTGACACATGTCAGTACCTCAGGCCTTCTTCCCGAAGAATGTTTGTTGGAGCTCATCCTAACAAACCTAACTCACGATGGTCATTATATACTAACCAATCCTTCATAGATCACCCTATTTATTGATCCAAACTTCAGTTGTTAGAACTCAACTCTCTCTAAGCAGAACTAACTGGCCGACACCCGACTTTCTCCATCGGGCACCACCCTTCTTTGGCCATGAAAGGGCTCGTCGTCACTCCGCGTGGAAGGCTGATAGTCGAAGGAGCGTGCAAAGGTGCTTGGTCGCCTTGAATCACCGCCACCGTATGCATAGAGCTTTGCCATCATCGGCCGTTGAAGCTATCACCGAGGGTCTAATACCTTTAATCCCAGGTGGACACCTTCATTTCACATTTCTCGATCTTCATGTCTCTATTAGCCATCATAATCACGTAATTAGATACCTTAATCACCCAATTTCAATCAACACTCATTATCATTTCCCAATTCGAGTCAAATTCGTTCCATTCTTGTTCTAATATTCATTCATTTACTTGGAACCCATCATATTGAACTTACAAAAATACCTAATTCTTTGGCCAATTCATATAGAATCAAACATCAAATCATTCAACTACAGGTTGTTACCTTCATCTAGAGTGCAGTTATATTAGTTCCATCATCTGGAGCACCTTCTTCATGTCATCAAGCAACATAGCAGTTCATTTCCAGCTATCAAACCTTAATCACCGATCTTCTAAGATTCTGAAGCTCCCTATCTTCTAGCTTATCCTCCTCGTAGTAGGCGAGCTCGAAGGGGAAGATGCTCCTCTTCTGGCCCTACCTCCAAAGCTGTGAACCAGTGATCGGAGATCATAGCAAAGGTTGATCCACCGCCACCCATTCCCAGATTGGGGAAGAACAACCAAGAACTGCCAGAGCACAGGTTGGCGACGAGTGGCATGATTCACCGCTCCAGATCAATTGACTCTATCTAATCGTGGTCGTCAAATGTGAAATGGTGGAGAATTTTCATAATTGGCCCCACAAGATTCCAAAATACATTCGTGTCTATAGAGTTTCTTATATTTCCATTTAGGTCTCCGTATAAGGAACTAAGTGTAAGGATTTAGCTACTTTGAGGGACCTATTTGAAAGAAAAGTAGCTGGAATCCTTATACTTAGGTCCTTGTACGGGGACCTAAATGGAAATATAAGAAACTCTATAGGCACGAATGTATTTTGGAGTCTTGTGGGACAATTATGAAAATTCTCCACCATTTCACATTTGAAGACCACGATTTTGATCTGGAGCATTGAATCATGCCACTTGAAAGAAATATCATTTCTTTTATTTGTATTTTTTACACATTTTACATTAGAACTTAGACACTTGTGGACTATTTTGAACATCACTTTTGCGTACTATTTTTCTACATTTTATTTTGAATTGAATTTCAAATATTTTCTATCACTTTTTGTTGGGATTTTGTTCTTCGATTTTGACTCGTTTTGCGTTCTTTTTCGAGTACGTTGCTCGAGCGATTCATCTACTATATAGTACCATTATTTTCTCTATCATCCATACATACTATATTGTAGATAAATTGTTTGAAAAAGTATCACATTGAAAATATAAATAAAAATCAAATAAAAAACTTAAAAAACTAAAATCAACCAAAAAGATCTTCTAGTAGAAGAAGAAAAGCAATATAAACAAATTACATAAATATTTTCTTCATTCAAAAAATCTGAGCACGCTTTTCTTCCTCCTTGAATTTGATATAGAAGCACTCACCTTATAAATAAAATGGTGAAAACACCAGAATTTAGGAGATAGCGTGATTGTTCTACATTTTCTCCTCCTTTTTCTCTTTCTCCTGAGTTTGGTGTTCTTTTGTTTGATATATGAGATATGATTCAACAGTTGCTACAACTGACTCTTTTTGACTGCCGGTCATATATGTGTATTAATGATCAATAACTTGAGAAGTACTTTTAGATTCTATTTCAAGAACATTTGATGCATCAAACTAAATCCAGATCCATTTAATAAAATTTAACTAATCAAGCAATGTGACACAATATCTCTCAGATAACTCATTTTATTCTGTGTCAAAATAGGAGTTAATCCATGCCATTATATAAGGCATCAAATAAGCATTAAGATGCAATTGAAATCAATGAAAACAGAAACCATATGCTTAAGTTATAAAGAAAATGGCCCAGGGGCATAAATGCCAAAAACATAAGACATAAATACAAAAGCTTCACAAATAAGTCCCTCTAGGGGTATGGATGCAAATATATATAGCTGCAAGGCCTTCCCTGTAAATTACTCATGCACACTGGGGTTATTTTGTAGTTAATAAGTGTCAGCATGGTTAAAATGCAAATAACCCCATGTGTGCATGGCTTGCACATATCTAATTGGACCTATTTGTAAATTGGAGAATACAGTGGGCTTCGACTACAATTTCCACAGCCTGCATACATGCACAGGCTGGGAGTGAGGTGTGGGATCAGCTACATATTCATGGCCACATGGAAAGACCTGATGCTTCGGGAGGTGCCTCGTTAGTCGTTCCCACTAAGGATAGTGCTTCATATCTGGAGGCTTGGACTCATCATGGGTTATGTGATCAAAGGATCGGATGGTCTCTGCTCTTCGCAGCCATGTACTCTTCCTCCGTGTACGTCAATTGCAAGGAGGTGCTCCAACGATGGCGTGTTTCCCCCTCCGACTAGTTGCTCCTCCAAAGGTCATATGACCTTCATGAGGATCTCACGAAGATGGCAGAGGACTAAAGGAGGGTTGAGGGTGCATGAATCACATTGTCAAGGATGGCTCACTAGTGAAAATCCTTTAGAACAAGGACACCTTAAAATCTCTGACCATTGAATGTGTTGACATGTAGGGGTTAGTGGTTGCATAGCTGAGGCATATACGTACGTGATGGAGGTAAATGGAGGGCATGAGTGAAAAGAAGGTGGATGCCCTTAGTAGGTACTTCTTCGATCATGCTGGAGAAGAAAGCCTGGACTGTAGGGGGGTTCTGAAAGAGAGGGGAGATGGTCTAGGGCTTCAACGAGTATCTATGACACATGACAAAGCTTGGGGTCATTGATGAATCGTGAAAAATGCATCTTTAATTAGGTTGTATTATTGTAGTACAGGAGACAGATTTTGATTCAGCAAAGACCACAACTTCGAATATATGGTAATTATTTTACTTGGCAAGTACACCAAAGTTGTACACAAGGAAACGAGCCTCCTAGTTTATTCATTGAGAATTACTGATTAAATAATGAATGATTAAATCCAAAATCGAAGTCTTCATATGTCGAGGTGATGCATAATACAACATGATGTATGATGTAGAGATAAATTAACATTATGCATGCTATTTTTATTGGTTTTAAACTAAATTAAAATAAGTGCATGGTGTAGAATATGCTAGAGATGATTATGCAGACAATAATGTACAACGATGCCCTAAAATAATCATCAATGAACAATAAAATATGGATCGGTTTCAGAGTCAAATTGAGCAACAAGGATAAATAATGACACTATAAATAATAAGCCAGAGATGATATATATCATCAAAATTATCAATTTAATTAAATATCAAAATCATAAAATTATATGTCATTCGATAGAAGATAAAATAAGCTTCAAAATGAGACCAAAATCAACTAAATCAGAGTTAGAATGCTCAATATATGAATAAAACAATACAAGCGCATAATTGTAACAATGCATAAAAAATAAAGGATAAATAATTACAAATAGGCCCATGAAGGGGCCTATTTGCAATATATAAAAGTTAGAGGGGCCTATTTGTAATTTTTCCTAAAGTGCTGGGATATTTTTGTAATTTTTGAAAATTGGCTAGGCCTCTGTATAAAATACCCCAGGTGTGCACATGAGGAATGTGCCTAGGTAGACCTTTCAACAAAATTAGGAAGCATGGAGAGCTTCCACATAAATAACCTAGCCTGCACATGCCTGGCATGTGCGCATGAGAGGCTCGGGGGCGGGCGCATGCTCAGATGATGGCTCGGATGGCTGTAGGTTTGGAGGTCACATGGCATGACCTCCGACTTCGGATAAGGCTCGGGTCCGTCGAGCCGGTTGGGGCGGGATGAGTGACGTTGTTGCTTCTGGATTGTTAGATGGTCATTGCTGAGATGCCATCCAACAACAATTGCTTTCCCAAACCCGCGTGCTCTGTCGCAGAGGAGGTGGTGGAAATGGATCTTCGGCGACACTCTCTCGAGCTCGACTGATGATATTCTCAACAGTGAAGGGTTGTGGCAACACGAGAGAGATCAAGTGAAGATATGGGAGGTGTTGCGGGGCAGCTGTTGTGGCTGAGGAGACGTGATGAGGTTGAATCATCGACGGAGGTAAAGTGGATTGGAGTGAAGGCATGGAGTCCGACCATTGACGAAGAAGGACATGCAGTTTGTTAAAATATAGCTGAGGTGTACTGTGCGAACACGGGGAGTGAAATGGGAGATGGATCGAGGTGAAGAAGGTGGCGACTCAATGGAGGAAAGGTGGCGACATGGATGGGGGTTCTGACGGGGAGAGTCCATGATGGAAGGTTTGTGTGAAGATGAGGGATGGGTGGAGGAGCTAAGGAGATGGTCAGGAAATGGTGACACGAATCGAGTGGGGTGAATTAAACTGGAGAAAATTCAATGAAATGGAGATGGAGGGGTACATGGTGGGAGATGATTACTTGATGTAGGAGGATCTTGGGATGAGGTTCCATTGGAACCTCTAGTCATCGATCGACGAGATCATCTGGGTCTCATAACTTGAGCATCCGCTGGAGTGGCAGAGCATACATGGCTAACGCCATGGATCACACCTAGGGTGGAGATCGTCATTGCCTCGACAACTGCCACTCTGTTGTCACGGGAGGGCAGAGTAAGCTGGGCCAACGCTCGTTGATTTGTGGATGCCCGTAAAGTGAGGTAGAGGAGGATGATTTATAGGTGGAGGTGGCAGTTACAGTGACGGTGGTGGCGAAGATGTAACATGTGAATGGTAGCCCAAGAAAGCTAGAGGTGGGGTGTTAAGAGATGCACGAGGAGGTCGGGAGTAATGGCTACGGAGGTATGGCATCAGATCGAAGGAAGGTTTTGAGTCATAGGGGCTAAAATAGGAATGGGAGATGGCATGGTGAGTTGCGGGTCGGTTACAGAGGTGGGAGACGAAGGATGGGCCATTAGATCGAGTGATCAAATGGCTGAGATCAAGGCCTGATGGAACGATACAGATCTGATCCATCAGATCAGATCAAGCAGCTGAGGGAGGCACAGGAGTGTGCGGTACAAATGAAATTTATCGGGCGGATCAACGGCTCGAAGAGGAGAGGTGAAGTGGAGGGTGCTTCAATAGTTGGATATGAAATCATCTAACGACTGTGCTGGCAGCGGATGGGGGTGGTTGTGATGAGATCTCAAGAGAGATCAGAGAGCTGAGGAGAGAGCAGGTGTAGACGGTGGTGATGAAGGCTGTGGGGAGGTGATCCAAGGACAACCAGCAAGGCTGGGTGGTGCACAGAGGAAGGGGCTGCGTGGCAGCTCCAGGGAGTACCACATGGTCCAATCATTTATTCAGAAAATGAGAGAAATGATGGAAATTATGAAAGAAATAAAAGGAAATCGAATCAACAAAAAGTCGAAATATGAAAGTTATAGATCTCGACTACAATTTCATGTTGAACAAAGAGTCAAAGGAGGTCATTTGTACAAAGAATATTTTTTGCAAACATGTTTAATGAATTAAAAACACTTGTTTTAAGGGTTTTGTTATTTTTTATATTTTTAGTATCTTTTTAAAGGCAAAATAAATCTATATAATAATTACTCCAATTTTAGGAGTTTTTAATAATAAATAAAAATAAAGAAAATGTTAGTATTAAATATAATAATTAGGATTAGGGTTAACTACAAGGAGGGTCATTGCTAAAGAAGCAGAATTAATGAAGATTTCCAATAAAGTTCTTATTCTTTGAGGATAAAAAGAGAGTATAGTGATGATTTCTCAAAGACTCATCAACCATCTTAGATGAGGGTGAAAGTGGTTGTGTTATGTGAATAAAATACAAGAAAACAAGCAAAAACCAAAATAAGATGAAGCTTACCTGATTAAAGAAGACTCACAACAAAGGGAATCGTCTTGGGCTGAGGTCGAATCAACCTTTGGTCTTTTCTTAACAAGATCAACTAGATCTTGAAGCTTAAACAACCGAGCTCACCACCGTGGCATGGACACACCGGCCATGGGTCATTATCAGAGGATGCTACCAATCTTCGCACTTCGATTCAATCTCCCCATGTCACAGGGAGGATAAAAGGCTAGGGTAGAGACTCATTAGAGGTAGACAAAAGGAGTAGTGGAAGTAGCGGAGGATATGAAGGGAAGCAGTCATCTTCAGGTGGTTGACGCTCTAAGTTCAACCGCTCCATGTTTCTTAGTGGGTGGAAAGACGTGGAGATTAGGTCATCGACGAGTGAGTGGGTGATTAGGGCTTCGTAGGATAGGTGGAATGTGGTAGAAATTCGGTGTGGCAGTTGGGAGAAATGGGAGAAGAGGGGCACTCCGTGAGGCACGATGTGGGAAGATGGGAGGCTCGGAGGTTGATAATGGAGATCATGCGATCGTGAGTGATGTGAGCATGGACGATTTGATCAAAATGATCATACGAATCATGTGAATGGCGGAAGAGGACAATGGGTCGGGCTACGTGGCTCAACTAGTGGGAGCAACGTGGCCCAATAGAAAAATAGAGAGATAAGAAAAATAAATATAAATAAATACATACATACATACATACATTAGTTAAATGAAAAGATATTGAACATAAAGTGGTATATCTTTTTTAGAGCTATAAGTTTCATGTAGAATACAAAGTCAAAATAGGTCATTTGTACATAGATATTTTTGTAAGTAATTTTAAGGAATTAAAAATACTCATTTCATATTCTTTTAACATTTTTTGTATTTTAAATTTATATTTAATGTCACAAAATATTTACAAAATTAATCTAATTTTATGGGATTTTTTATAATTAATAAAACATAACATAAAGTCATATTAATTAATTTTAGTATATACAATAATTAGGGTTAGTTATATACATAGGGTTAGTTGTTAAATTAGTTAATTATGGTTAGATTTTATTGAATATCTTAAGTAAGAGGGATAATAGATAAGAGTCATGATGATAAATTATGGATTTATCAACTAACTCTACGTGATGTTAGGGTAGTGCATGGTACTGCATATGTTGTCAAACTGTTGTAGATGTATATATGGTTCTTCATTAGTGTGTCCGTGAAATATGGAGAGAAGTGGAAGAAGATGGGGCTTCAGCTAAAAATGTCCGTGAAGCACAAGAATCTAAATTCAATTCATAGTCTATCTTGCTCATTGGTATAGGAATCTCTCAACGTCAACTTCTGCTCTACTCTGTTCTGCTCGGCATCTCCCCCGTCCCCACCTCCTCTCAAATGATCCTCCTCTTTCCTTTCGTATTGCCTTCTAATATCCAATATCATCTCTCTCAACCCTACTTGGATGTTGGCATGCTCTGTCAGTTGAGCATGAATGACCAGAATGGATGCCAACATCGTATTGTTGATACCAGTCTGATCTGACATGTGTCCCTTGTCCTTTGGTGCCATCGAGCCCTTTGCATTTATATCGACCACTAGAAGTGTAAAAAGAACTCGACCAGTCTTTCAGAATGAAGGAGTTTCAAATGAAAGCTCGAGATGAGAGTTTATCTCAAACAACAGGAAGATAAGGAGTAAAAAAAGAGAATTTCAGAAGAGAGTCACCTCAAAAAGGTGAAGACAAATGAATTGGAGAGTAAAGAGAGAAGTTCACAAAGTTTGAACAAAAATTGCTCCAATCTGACATCTTTGAAGCAAGAGGAAAGATGTGAGAACATGGTGGTCAAATCAAAAGAGAAAAGTGAAGAAAGGCATAAAGCATGCAGAAGGATCTTTATTCTAACAAGCAAATATAAATCAAAATCCCAAATTCACCAACTCGACATTGTGAAGGCCGTGAGGTTTGGTCGCTTATCTTTTCAATTTTAGAGTTATGTGATAACACGGTTATTTAGATCTAAACTTATAATGTGTATCTCCTATCGCCCAACGTACGTCTTCACACCCTCCCAAACAGTTTGTCAGGTTATATAAGGCCCAAAGTGTGATGTGAAGCAGAGCACACCAAAATGACTTTCTTTGATCGGAGGCAAGTGCTTGCAACTCAACCATGTACTGGGAGTAGTACAAGGATGCACTGGTACAAGGGATTTTTGGCTTTGATCCTTAAGGTTACATCCTCACCTGCTCAAGTTCAGAGTTAACTATCTGTGTCCAGGTGAGGGGGTTACTCTCCCCAATACAAGATGAATTATTACGTTTATTTTGGGGGTTGAGTTCTATTAGTAGTCCCAATTTTATTTGATTATCACTTTTCTGGATAGTTTTCAATGCAAATGTCTAATGAGCTTCCAATTCCTTTATGTTCTTAAGTCCAAGAAAACAAGAGAGGAAGACATAAAAACCGATGTGCGATGAAATCAATGACGCATATATTGGATAGAATGCGTACCTTCCTCTAGCAGTATACATGCAATATGATCTGTGCATAGAAATAAAATCTAACCTATATAAATGCAAATGAGAATCACCCTAATCAAGAATTTCTATTAGCAAGAAGCACCGATTTATTTGACTAAGTTCAAAATATAATGCTTTAGGAACATATGGTGGTTATGGATTTGAACCTAATGAGTTATCGAGCTTACCGCAAATAAAAATCGAGAAATTGGGGCTCAAGCACATAAAACAAATGAAAAGAAAGTGAAGAACTCAAATCATGAAAATCAAATGAGAAGAATGAAAAAAATATGGAGGAATAAAAGTAGAAGTCGATGAAAACATGATAAAAACTAGTGAAGCCCCTGGCACATGTGCCAGTGAAACAGACTTCGATAAGCTCAAAAGAGTGTCCAAAGGTTCTCATACAACTCGGGATACCCTTTAGGGGGCTCCTTCTACGAAAACAATAAAAGGGGAAGTTCCTAGGAGTTATACAATTAATTACAAGAATAAGAAAAGAAACAGAAAAGAAACTAAAGAGCAGACTCCTACGACTCCTCCTCGTATCACTCCTTTACAACTGGCTCGACTCGAACACCAATCTCCACATGCGTCGATGGCTTAACTCCTTGAGAAGTCAACTCCACACAAGGGCCCAACAACATAAGAAGGAAAAAACCAACACAATATCCAAACAAAGAAAAATAATGCAAGTACATAAAATGAAATGCGAAGAAATGAAAATGAAAGAAGTAGTAAATCCTAGTCATTCTACGCACTTAGTCATGCCTCCTTGGCAATGGCACCATGGATGTTGTTGGTGACGTGGATCTTGCCTATGATCTCTCTTGCACTCAGAATCACTGGGTTCCCTTCCTATCACAAAGGGATGGCTCAAGGGTTTGATCTCGAAGAGAAACTAGGGTTGAAGACATATCAAATTGGGAAAAACAACAAATGGAGCTCTTTATAGGTGGTGAAAACTCCAAAAGTTCAAGTAGAAATTTAGGCGTAAAAGAAGCTCGGATCGAGATAAAAGTTATTCAAGCGACGATCCTGATCTTGAGGAGGTTATTTAGGTAAAGATGTTGAGCATAATAGAGCTATGGATCGAGCTAGAAGCTTCGAAGATGGATATGGGTTGAGAATAGGAAATTGGTTTAAAAGAGTGGGTGAGATAATTGACCAGGCGGGCCAACAGAATCATGTATGGACTAATGGGAGGCCCTCCCGAATAAGGACATGCAATACAAGACAAAATAAATAAAATTAAATAGAAAAATTAGAAATAAATTAGAGTATGAATTTAAATAAAAAATTATCAATACAAATAATGTTTATAACTTAATAAACTATTTTTGTGATTTTTAATAATCTAAATCATTTAATTTAAATAATTAGATAATTAAAATACATGTATTTACAAATATAAAATACATATGTACAAAGTATACATAATTTTATATACTTATTTTTACCACTACACTTTTCATTTTGTATTTTATTTATTTAAAGAATAATTTAATATTTATAAATATATTTTATTTTTATTTTTATGAGTTAATTTAATGGTACAAATAAATAGTATTATGTACAATAAAGGTACACTATACCTATATCATAAATACACTTATTTATTTATTATTCTACATAACTTTTTATTTTTATTTTTATTTAATATAAAAAATATAAATATAAATTATTTACAACATATTAAAAATACAATATGTACGAAATACAAAGAATAAGATAAATACATGTAATATACAATTATAAATGTATAATAACACCCCCAAAAAGCTGACTTTCACATCTGAACTCCAAATTATATGAAATCACTTCATTTAAAATATTTAAGGTTTTGGGGATAGAAATTAAGGGGGAAAAGCCATCCTGGATTTTGCAATGGCATATGATCTTTTCATAGCAAACACTCTCTTCAAGAAGAGGGAGGAACATTTAGTTACTTATAAGAGTGGGCCAACTAGAACACTTATTTATTTATTATTCTACATAACTTTTTATTTTTATTTTTATTTTATATAAAAATATAAATAATATAAATTATTTACAACATATTAAAAATACAATATGTACGAAATACAAAGAATAAGATAAATACATGTAATATACAATTATAAATGTATAATAACACCCCCAAAAAGCTGACTTTCACATCTTAACTCCAAATTATATGAAATCACTTCATTTAAAATATTTAAGGTTTTGGGGATAGAAATTAAGGGGGAAAAGCCATCCTGGATTTTGCAATGGCATATGATCTTTTCATAGCAAACATTCTCTTCAAGAAGAGGGAGGAACATTTAGTTACTTATAAGAGTGGACCAACTAGAACACTTATTTATTTATTATTCTACATAACTTTTATTTTTATTTTTATTTTATATAAAAAATATAAATAATATAAATTATTTACAACATATTAAAAATACAATATGTACGAAATACAAAGAATAAGATAAATACATGTAATATACAATTATAAATGTATAATAACACCCCAAAAAGCTGACTTTCACATCTTAACTCCAAATTATATGAAACCACTTCATTTGGAATATTTATGGTTTTGGGGATAGAAATTAAGGGGCAAAAGCCATCCTGGATTTTGCAATGGCATATGATCTTTTCATAGCAAACACTCTCTTCAAGAAGAGGGAGGAACATTTAGTTGCTTATAATAGTGGGCTAACTAGAACACATATTGATTACTTTACGTTGAGGAGAAGAGATAGGCTGTGTTGTAAAGACTGCAAAGTAATCCCAGGAGAGAGTTTTACAACTCAACATCATTTGTTAGTCTTGGATGTACAAACGAAAGGGTTGGTAAAGAAAAGGAGAGTTTCTAAGATAACTAGAACTAGATGGTGGAATCTTCCACTGAAGCAAGTGAGCTTCAGGGAGAAGGTTTTAGAAGACTTATCTTGGGATTGTAGCGGTAGTGCATACGAGATGTGGGAGGCAGTAGCATCTTGTATCCGAAAGGTAGCTAAAGAGATCTAGGCGAGACAAAGGGAGGAGCTCCATGTCAAAAGGAGGCTTGGTGGTGGAGTGAAGGGTGCAAGAGAAGCTAAAAATAAAAAAGAGTTTGCTTTAAATCTATGTCTAAGGATAGAACAGAGGAAACTGTCACCAACTACAAAATAGCGAAGAAGGAAGCAAAGAAGGTCGTAAGCGAAGCTAAGTCAAAAGCTTACGAAGTTTTGTATAAAAATCTCGACTCTAAGGAGGGACAAAAGGATATATTCAGGTTGACCAAAGCAAGAGAAAGAAAAACCAAAGACCTTTCTCAAGTGAGATGCATTAAGGACGAGGAAGGTCATGTGCTTGTTACTCAGAAGGATATAAAGACTAGATGGGAGCGGTATTTCCATAAACTTTTCATTGGGGAGGAAATAAAGATATCACTTTAGGTGATCTAGCTTGCAGTGAAAGTTACTTGAATCTTACATACTATAGACGGATACAAAGAACAGAAGTAGAGGAGGCTTTGAAGGTTATGAGACCTGGAAAAGGTGTAGGACCGGATGGCATCCCTGTAGAAGTATGGAGAGTTTTAGGTGAGCATGGTTTGACTTGGCTTACGAATCTATTCAATGTTATTTGGCGAAGCAAGAAAATGCCTGAAGATTGGAGGAGGAGTATCGTGGTGCCTCTTTATAAGAATAAAGGAGACATTCAAAATTATTCAAATTATATAGGTATCAAGCTGATGTGTCACACTATGAAAATTTGGGAACGTGTGATCGAAAGAAGGTTGAGGCAAATTTCTAATGTAAAAGAAAACCAATTCGGATTCATGCCAGGTCGCTCAATGACTGAAGCCATCCATTTGCTAAGGAGAACAATGGAGATTTATAGAGCTAAAAGGAAGAACCTCCACATGGTCTTTATCGATTTGGAGAAGGCTTATGATTTTGTCCTACAAGAGATATTGTGGAGAGTGTTGGAGAAAAGACAAATACCTGTCCTATACATTAACCTCATAAAGGACATGTATGATAAGGCTTTATCTTGTGTAAAGAGCCCATCTGGGAAGACTGGATATTTTGACATCAACATTGGTTTACATCAAGGTTCTGCTTTGAGTCCATTTCTTTTTACTTTGATTATGGACGAGTTGACCAGTCACATTCGGGATGAGTTACCTTGGTGTTTGTTATTTGCTGATGATTTTGTGTTAATTGACGAGACTAGAGACGGAGTAAATGAGAAGCTTGAGGTCAGGAGACATGAGTTGGAGACTAAAGGATTTCGTATAAGTAGGGCTAAGACGGAATATATGGAGTGCACCTTTGATGGAAGCAATGGTGAAGGAATCGAGGTGAAGATTGATGATGATAACATTCAGAAGAGAGATTCCTTTAGATATCTGGGATCTATTCTGCAACATGATGGGGAAATTGATGGAGATGTTACTAATAGAATAAATGCAGGTTGGCTAAAGTGGAGAGGAGCCTCTGTTGTTCTCTGTGATAAGAAAATTCCTTTAAAGATTAAAGGAAAGTTTTACAAAGCAGCCGTGAGACCTGCTATGCTTTATGGATCTGAATGTTGGCCTGTGAACCATAGACATGTGCAGAGAATGAATGTAGCAGAAATGAAAATGCTAAGGTGGATGTGTGGACACACACGTAAAGATTGGATTCAGAATGATGCAATCATAAAGAAAGTTGGCGTAGCTTCGATCGAGGATAAGATGCGAGAAAACTGCTTAAGATGGTATGGACATTTGCAAAGAAGATCAGCTGATGCACTAGTTAGGAGATGCGAGTGTTAGGATGTTGAGCCGGCTAAGAGAGGGTGAGGACGGCCCAAGAAGTGTTGGAAAGAGACCATACGGAGGGATCTTAGTTTTGTGGATGTAAGCTCGGGATTGGCCCAAGATAGATCTGAATGGAGGCGAAGAATCCATGTAGCCGACCCTACTTAATTGTGGGAAAAGGCTTTATTGTTGTGTTGTTGTACTTCATTTAAAATATTATTTTATTTTAAACACAATGAAAGTGAATTTGGTTCATTTGGAGTTCATATGGAGTAGATATTGAGGTTTCAATTGATTTATAGCTTTTTTCCGAGTGTTGTACCTATTATTTTATACTAGATTTATTTTTGTAATTATTTTTTTATTGAAAGAACATTTTTCTGTATGAGTTTCATGAAGAAAATAGTTTTATTTGAGTTTACTTTAATGATAAATAAAATAGTACAAGATATGTGCATAATGAATGTAAAGAACATATATAACGTGAACCTTATTTTCTGAGATTTTTGTAAGTTAATGACCCCAGTTGGGCTAATTCCCCCTACTTTATTCCTTATTGATTAGGTCAATACTTGACTTACTCTCGAGGTCATGATCAATCTGTATCTATTGTACATATATACAACCTTCATTTCTTTCTTTCTTTTTTCTTTATTTTTTAGTTCGGGTTAAAATAATGATAACAATATAATATCAACATATGTTAATTTAATGTGAGATGAGAATTATTGATATTTTCATGTGTTTTATAAGGGATTTTTAAGCTAAAATGAAAGAATAAAGATGATGAATTGTCGATTCATCAATTACCCCTCTTATCATAACTTAAACCAATATGCCTGAAGTACTAGTTGTCTCAAGTTTCTTTTCATTATAGGGATCGTCACCAATTCCAAACTTAATTTTTATTGATAAGAAGCTCCTAGCAATTTATGTAATCCTTCTTTTGCATTAGTAAACTTGGATAGATCATCTACAAGAGTGTTACTCTTAGTTTTCAGTTCTTCAGAGTTTCTTTCTAGATCTTCTATGATGTTCTTAAGCTGGCTAATTTTTATTCATGCTCTTGTTGTTTGTGTGCGCATCAGATCAAAGTTTCTATATGTTATGTTGATTAGATTTATAAATAATTCTCTTTGTTGTATTGTGCATGTATTACACTTAAGAAATCTGTTTTATTTATTTGGTTTAATAGAGAGGTCATGCATTTTGATTAAGGAATCTCTAAGTTCATAAATAATGCGTTTGTCAAAATTTACCTTGTCATCGATTGCCATTAATTAGAGTAGTGCTTCCTCATGGTCTATGCGGTCAATTTTTGTTTAACTTGAGTTAGACAAGTCCCAAGTGGCTTGAGTGGCCTTTCTTTTTGCAACAATAAATTTCTCTTTGAGTCGCTCTTTATGAGTTTCTTAAGTTGTCTTGCCAACATTGCCACTTCGACTAGGTTTGCCGCTAATGTAGGATAGATCTCCATCCGAAGTGTCTAAATCATTTGCTTCCTTGATCATGGTCATTGTGGTTCTTTTTTCAGAGATCAAAGACCTTAGGAGTTTCTTCATTTTTATAGGTTCATTAACATCTATATCTAGATTTTGCAAACCATTTTCATTGCTTATGAAATCTTTCGTAGAAATCTCATAATCTCTCTATATCTTCCATTATGAATAATTCATCTCTATTATAGAAGGTTTATGCTAAGTTCTTTTTACCTTGATTGTGCCTTCATAGGCAAACGCTTAAGTTATTCTAGATCTCATATATTGTCTTGCATGCTTATATAAAGTTGAACTCTTCCTTTGTAGTACATCAAATATAACATTCAATTCCTTATAGTTACACTTGGCCAATTTATTATACAGATCTATTCTAAAAGTTTTCTCGATGATGTGTTTCCAGGGAATTCTACTCATCATATTCCAACAACTCAAGCATTATCTACATTCTCAATTTTCAGAAGCTATAGTTAGTACCATCTAAATAAAGAGGCCTTACCGTGTATTGCCTTTTGAAGCTGTTGTTGTTCATGGAGGTGATATGTGCCGAGTCCAGTCACGTCATCAGTAAGAACCGAGCTTATATGCCAAATGCGGATACTTGTAGGAATGAAATACCAGAAGAGGGAAGGTGAATAGTAACTTAAACAAATGACACCGAGATAAAAATGAAACACAAATATCGATCACAAATAGAAGACTAAACCTAACAAGCAAACACTTACAAAATGATGTTTTATATGGAAACCCAACCGGTGAAAAATCAAACCCGGTCCTCAACTCAAGATTCGCGATACTGATTAACTTTTTCACTATCATAGTTATTCTCCACAGACAACTCAATTTTGTACAAGGTCTTTGGATTAAACACCAAAATATTAACAACTTTGGATCATACACCAAATTTTGTAATCTCGATCGAACATCAAAAGTTTCACCAAATCGGATCACAAAATGAAGTTCCATCGAAGTTGGATCAAACGTCGATGCCACAAACCCTTTTGGATTAAACATTGAGGTAACCTACACATCTAGATCCAACACAAAGTCTTCCTATGCAAAGGCTTACGTAGACGCACAGATGACAAAATGGTTCGTTTTGAATGAGTCTTTGCAATGAATACAACCTAGATAGTTACGAAGCTATATTAAATCTCAATTGGTGAACAAGGGTTTCACTTAGACAAACAGGATTGACTTCTTTGACATATGCTCCCTGGTGGTATGAATTTCAACCAAGAGAATTTTGATTTTCATGGAAGTAAAACTTGATTGATCCCTTCATCAACTTGACGTGAATAATATCTCTCTTTTCGATGATATACAAGAGGAAGTGTTTGACTGATCATATTCACCTCCTAGGTCAAACTTGGTTAAAATTCTCTAAGGTCTAGCTTGATTTGGATTTACACTAAAAAACACATTGTTTTGACAACACATTACCTCTATAATGCTGTCACCAATCCATTACACTCTTCCCCGACTGTTATTTTTTTTCCTTTGCTAATTATCATCATCTTCTTTTGTTAATTACCATCCCTTGATGATTACTGCCTGGTTAAATACAAAAGATGTAGTCTGCTGCAAGGAAAAGAAAGTCAAATCAAGATATAAAATACTAAATGGTTTATTATACATATCTAATTGACCAATGTATGAACTTCATATTTTTTTGTATCTTTAAATAATATCAAGAGGTATATACAAAATTAAAATCAAGCAAAAAAGGAGCTAAAATACACTTTATACAAATAAGTTGAATTAGAATTACAATTGTATGACATATGATACGTCCCCTTTCTCTATAAATGGACTACACTTGCACCAATGTATTTTTAATGCAACCTCCTTCAGTTGTTGCATGCAACTGCTTCTATGGCAACAGTTGCTGTTACATTTCCTCCAAGCAAGCAGCTGGAGCCGCTACCAATAGCAGCATTCCTCCAAAATTTAAAGATCCAAAGAGGTACATCTATCCCCCTCTTTTGCTGCTTTCCATGCATGTTCGTTTCTTAAATCCAGTTTCTATCAAATAAAGTTGACTTTCTTTGCCATCTCCATCATTGATATTTCCATGCAGAATACATGAAATAAGAGCATATCTCTATGGAAGATAAATTACTACTTTCCAATACACACATCATTTTAAAATGCCTTTGCTAGGGTGAATCTGCTTACAGTATTGCATAATTATCTTCATGCCCAAAGAATTTACTAAGGCCTGAATCACTCATAAGCTATGTTCTGATGCACCTACTGAGAACCTTCTAATGGTGCAGGCTTGGTCAACATGAGTAACATATTCTTGATGATCTTCTCTAAAGCTAAAAAAAAATTCTACCTTGAACCAATTCTCCTTATCCTGTTCATTTTTTGTGGTACAAGAGTTGGTAGGCATACTTCAAAGATAAGGAATACTCTCTTGTTTGGATGGATAATTTTGGTGACGAAGGATTGGCTTAAAGGCATTTTTATTCTTTGATTGGTTGTTGTTTGAGAAATAAAAGATATATAATTGTTAGAGTATAATGGGTTTGAGGGACTTGCTAAATGGCTTTATCACGTATACAAGCAAAGAAATGTAAGATATAAGATTACATTCCAGGGGAATATGTCTTCAAATACCTGGGGATTTATATATGATCATAATGGAAAGTAATAAGGTTTGATTGAACAGAAGAAATTTCAAGTGCTTTTTGTGATGAGAAGATGCATGTTTGGAATCTAATGATAAACAGGTGTTGTAATGCATATTGTGTGAGACACATTTCATTTCAAAGGTTACTGTAGTATGTAAGATGCCTATGATGCCTCAAGAATGTTGGTGCTATTCATAACAAAGTTGTTATTAGAAGTCTGCAGTACACTGATAACATATAGCATGAAGACACTCCCAGAACTGCAGTGTTTATCTCAACCATACATAAAAGATCCGTGCTCATGGGTTGCTTAGGACAATAAACCACACTATTACGAGTGTGTGTTGTTTCACAAAGATGTGCATTCAGTCATGAGAAATGCATTTCATGGTAAGATGATTTTTTTATGGTAACAACGTGTACAAATTTGCAAAGCAAGTTGGTATAATTAAGCAACTCAATGCCAAGACTGGTAAGATTAAGCAAAATAGATGTACATCTAGAGACGAAATGGTGTATTTTCTGGGAGAGGAGAGCAGCTTCTAGTTTTGGGGGCAGCAGGAGGCTGCAGAAGTTGTTAGACAGCAGCTTGTTGTTGCTAGATTTGCAGCAAAATGGAAAAAAAAGAGGGTTTGGGGTTCTATCGGCTGGAGATTGAAGAGAAGTAGGAAGAAAGAGGGGAGCGATTTGTACCTTTGGATATCACCACTTTGTAGATCCTATCTTGCAGCCCAGCAACTATAAATGGGGAAGAATATAGCAGCAATGGCTGCTACTCGTACAGCAGCCGAAAAAGGGGATCCATGCTCCTGGATTGAGGCTGCAATTTGGGCTCTAACACGAGTTGGACAGCAGCTTCCAAGAGTGAGATGGCGGCTGGAAATATAGGGCTGAAAGCTCCCCACGTTGGGAGAAGATGGAGAGAAATTGAGAGAAAAAAAAAATTCCCTAATTTTCAGCACTTTAATGTAATCTTTGGTGAACATGATACTACGGGTGATATGTAAACGGGTATCCTAGATCCAAGAAGGAACGTGCCTCACATTTAAGAATTAGAGTATTTTTATTTCGAACTTTACATGTGAATAGGGTCAAAATGGAGTTCATATGAATGATATACTCGTTCATGAAGTTTGACATATTGAAAGTTAGGATATGAGTTTTATTGGAATCTATGCAAGTTGATGTTTTTAATTATTTTTATATTTTTATTTGTTTTTATTCGTAGAGTACAAATAAAATAAAATCAAAAGTAGAAAAAATAATAAGGATACAAATGTTATATAAAGTTATCAAAAAGTCAAAACTTGGTCCTTTGACGCGTGTATTTTTAAATTAAAATATTTATTATAGGATAAAATTTAAAGGTGATTAGGTCAACTTCAATGTATATAAAAATAGATAAAAGGATGGGAGGTTATTAGATTGGCGAATAAAGATTTGTGTTTCCTTCCTAATTATTTTCTACTTTTCTTCTTATTTGTACACACCCAATAGAAAAAGAATCAAGTTAAACTAAATCAAGAGTAATTCGTTGTGGATGTTTACCTATATGTATAAGCTATATACATATAGCTTACATCAGGCTGGTTGTTGAGCTATAACTTGTAAGCTATGGTTAAGGTATTCTTATTTTTGCTACTTTTTATCTAATTAAATAATGTTTAAAATTTGGTCTCTGAATTAAGATTATAAATCCTATTTATTCTTTTTTGATCACCTGTACATATATGCATATATACAGCCTTTCTCGTTTCTTTGTTTTTAATAATGTCCTTTATTCTGGGAAATATAATTTATAGAATGTGATTTTAATATGTATTTACTAGTGTTATTCAAAGCCTTTAGCTTATTATGCAAGAGTAAGTTTTATGAATCCTCTTGGGTTCATTAGGGTGCTAGCAGTGGACGACAGGACATCTGTGGCGAAGGGATCTGAAGGAGGGGAAAGATGGGGGAGAAGCCCAACTCAAGAATATAGGGGTATAAGTGTAATAAATTGATTCTTGTTCAATTTTGGTTGGGCATATCCAGTGTCCTTTCTTGTACAATGGGGACCTCGACTTCTCATCTTAATTTCAAGATATTCAATCCAATGCAGCTATTACAAGGGCTGCTCGATATCCAACAATACAAAACTGTTACAAGCTTGGAAGTTTCATAAATTAGTAAACAAACGCAAAGGATGCCTGTTTGATCTCCAATTACAGACTTCCACAGCCTAACTGCAGAAACTCTAATAAATCCCACAGAAATCGTCTATAATAAGATCATCTCCCTAGAATTACGGTATATAACTTTACCTTCCCACAACCATCTTTGGCACGGACGATAACTTCGATACTAAGCAAGAAATTGAAGGGAGAGAAATGAGGTAACATGCCGCAGCAACATCGCATCTCCACAGGTCAAAAAGGCACCACGAATAAGATGGATGGTCAGCTGATATATTCGGTATGCTAACAGTTCCCTGTGTAACAAGTAACATTGGTGAAGGCACTCCAAATAAGTAGTAGATCAGAATGAATTGCAATTGGGGAATCCCCTTCTACTACAATAACTGCCAAAATACTCAATAAGTTGAAGATGTAGAATTGAGTGGTTGTAACTGTAGAAGTCGCCCTAAGATAGTATCATCAAGTGGTTTGGAGCAGTGTTTCTAAAAGAACCCTACAAATCCCTGATATTACAGTGATGGCAACAGCTATTTCACACATGATTTTAAAGAAAAGGGCAATTTTTATCTATAGGTGATGTTCAGAATAAAGCTCAACAAGTACAATGTACTCAAAAAAATGGAGGAAAAATAAAATGAACAGTGAAGTGATTTAACAACCCAAAGAAACTTCATAGAATTTAGGGAGTTTTGTTATATTTGTTATCTTATCCGACATCCTTGTACTTTTTCTCCAGCATGCAGCGCTTTCATTGGATTCATTTCATCAATCGTCCACAGCTAAGGGTGTGTATTTCCTAATATCAGATGAAGGATTCAAAACATTTTATCTTTGGATCTTGTCCTCATATGTGCAATCATGGCTGGCCGCTGGAGTACAACACTCAACTCATCTAGTCGCTGTGGAGAGATCTGACCTGAATGGTATGCAAGCTATCACCATCAAACTCATTAATACTTTCTTTTCTTACAGTCTACTTCCCTGCATTATTAGTGGGATCGCGAAATATATCTGTTGAGAGAAGAAGGGAAGAAAACTGTGTTTATTCTGTGAGGTCTAGGGGTCCTTATATAGGACTAAACCCTAAGGTGCTTAGAGGACAACTTACATAAATACCCCTGTGGGGTTACATAGGGAAACTGTAGAGGTTTATATTATGTTATGATGTACTGTTTCGTATTTCCTATTTATATAATGTACGTCTATGTAATTTACCCAAGGGTTTTCTCACTATATAAGAGACCCGAGGGCTCTATGGAATAACACACAAGAGTAGTCTTTTACTCTAACATGGTATCAGAGCCAAAACCCTAACCTAGGGTTTTCTCCACCCGCGCCCCCCCCCTGGTGCCGTCGTCGCCTCCAGCCCAGCCGGCCCCTCCAGCCGCTCCAGCCAGGCCCCTCGCCGCCCCAGCCAGCCCCCCCCCCCCCGCCGGGCCCCTCCAGCCGCCCCCAGCCCCGCCGCCGGGCCTCTCCAGCCGCGCCACCGGGCCCCTCTTCCGCCGCCTCTCTTCCGCCGAGGCTTCCCCAGCCTCTCCTCATCGCCGAGGCACCTCTCCTTCGGTCGGTTTCGGGTAGATGATGGGTTCAAGTGCATAACGTCTACATATGCACTTGAATCCACAAAGGTCTTGGTAGACACCAGTTCTTTTGTCTATCATCCCTAGTTGTTCTTCTCCGGCAATATGTCAGAACAAAAGGTCGATATGCCCGCCATAGGTGCCTTTAAAGGGTCGGCACCAATCGTCAATATGGACGGGACGAACTACGAACTGTGGGCTATGCAGTTCCTCAGTCTTATGAAGTCATGTGGTAAGAAGCATATTCTTACCGAAGATGAACCGCCGGAGAAGACGGGTATATATGCCTCATGGGAGGCGGATGACGCGTATGCCAAAGTTTGGCTGTCAGGAACGCTCACGATGGAGATAGCAAACGATATCCTCCATCAGCCCACCGCCAAGGCGATGTGGGATATTCTGGCCACGACATACTCTCAGGTGCGGAATGAGACGAAGATGCTGCAGTTGCAGCATGATATTTTTACCACGAAGCAAAATGGGAGGCCTCTTCATTCTCTGTACACGTCTCTTCGTGGAATGTTCGAGAAGCTATATAGCACCATCCCACTCACAGCAACACCAGAACAGCAGAAGACGTTCCGCAACGCCACTATGGTAGGCGTATTACTTGCTGCCCTGGACTCCGAGTACGAGGCAGCACGCTCTCAGATCCTTGCCGATGCCACTATTCCACCGATGGAAGAAGTCTACAGGAGACTCAGTCGTGTCCCAGTTCCATCAGCTACAGCGTCTCCACCACCCTCGGCAATGGCAGTCTCCAGAGGACGTGGTAGTTCGTCTTCATTTCGTGGCAGAGGAAGTGGTGGACGTGGCCGAGGAGGTCGTGTCCGTTCTACGTGCTCATTTTGTCGTCGTACTGGTCATTCGGAGGATACATGCTATTCCAAGCATGGCTTTCCTCCTGCACGTGTCGCTGATCATGTTCAGGGTCCACCAGCATCTGCTCCAGATCACAGGTTCGAGGAGCTAGTGGCACGGCTTCGTGATATTATGCCACAGTCATCTTCAGAGGGTGCTGACACTTCCGACGTTGCGGCTTCGGCGTCAGCTACTACATCTGCTACTGCCAGTACCTCAGGTAGTACTTCAGTCTCCTGTCATAACCATGATCTCACATGTTGGATTGTTGATTCTGGAGCCACCCATCATCTCTGTCGTGATAGAGATAGCCTGCAGTCCTATAGAGCTATTCAGCCTGGACGCTCTGTACTCATAGATGATGGCACTCATTCCCCTATTGTTGGTCAGGGGGAGACGGCTTTGCTGCCCTCTATGCACCTACAGGATGTTCTGCATGCACCAGAGTTCTCTATGAATTTATTATCAATTAGTCAGATTACAAGAGATTTGCACTGTCGTGCTATATTTGATCCATCTTCTGTAATTTTTCAGGACATACTAACGGGCAGGGTGATTGGTTGTGGTTATGAGCACAATGGCCTCTATCGTCTCGTACGGAACTCCTATGCTGGCGTCTCACTACATTCTCAGGGTTTCGTATCTCCATATACCTGGCATCTTCGATTTGGTCACCTGCCGCTATAGAAAATGCGTCACCTCCTGCCTCAGATCTCTCCAAATTCGTCTTTTCGTTGTGAAGTGTGTCAGTTAGGGAAGCACCATCGGTCCAGCTTCCCCAGTCGTCAGGGTCGGAGCAGTCGCTCCCCATTTGAGTTATTGCATATAGATATTTGGGGTCCCAGTCGTGTCCCAGATCATCAGGGGCACAGGTTCTATCTAGTTGTAGTTGATGATTTCTCTCGAGTGTCTTGGACTTTTCTTCTTAAAAATAAATCCGAAGCAGGAAGTGTTATTCAAAATCTTATCAATGAAGTTCAAAATGTTTTTTCATCTACTGTTAAGTATGTGCATACTGACAATGCATTATAATTCTGCACTCGTTCCCTTGCTCGCTTTCTCTCTTCTAAGGGCATTATCCACCAAACAACATGTGCATACACATCTCAACAAAATGGTGTTGCAGAACGGAAGCATCGACACTTTCTTGATATTGCTCGCACATTACTTATTCAGAGTTGTGCCCCATTAACTTTTTGGGGCGATGCTATACTTACAGCATGCTATCTGGTCAACCGCATGCCTGCCGCTATTCTTGGGGAAAAATCCCCTATCTCTGTTCTCTTTCCTGACAAGGATTTGTTTTCACTTACACCTCGGGTCTTTGGCACAGTTGCGTTTGTTCACTGGTTATCTCCAGGACTTGATAAGCTCTCTCCTAGAGCTATCAAGTGTGTTTTTGTGGGCTACTCGAGGACACAGAAAGGATATCGTTGCTATGACCCCATTCATGACAAGTACTATGTGAGAGCTGATGTTACATTCTTCGAACCAGTCATGTACTTCTCCCCTGCAGGTGACAGATTGGTCTCCTCCACACCCACGGATACTAATGTATATGTCCCTCCGCCTCCAAGCCTAGGTCAATCTGACTCCACTATATCTCCACCACCACCACCACCACCTCCGATTGTACCATTTCCTAAGTTCTATACGAGGCGGTCAAGCCCTTCTCAAGCTACATGCCAGCCATCCAGCACGCCTCAGGTATGTTCTGATGCTATCACTAATGATGGGTTAGATAATGCACCAGTGCAGGAGCCTTTACTACAGGAGGAGGATCCGCCAGTCCCCCCAGTGATAGATGATCTTGATCGTCCTATTGCTCACAGGAAGCCGAAAAGACAATGTGCATCATATCCTCTTGCGTCTCAGGTATCATTTCATCGTCTCAATGGGGATTTCCAGATATTTGCAGCAGTTGTGTCATCGCTTGAGGTTCCACGGACCTATCAAGAAGCCATGAAGATTGATTGCTGGCGTCTAGCTATGGAAGAGGAGATGCGTGCCTTACAGTCTCTAGGGACTTGGTCTCTAGTCCATACTCCTCCAGGTGCCTCTGTGGTGAGCTGCAAGTGGGTGTTTACGGTGAAATATCATGCAAATGGGCATCTCGACAGATACAAGGCCAGACTTGTTGCACGTGGATTTACCCAAACTTATGGGGTAGATTATTTGGATACTTTTTCACCAGTGGCTCGACATTCTACTCTTCGTATCCTCCTATGTGTTGCTGTGGTACGTGACTGGACCATCTATCAGCTTGATGTCAAGAATGCTTTCTTGTACGGTGATCTACAGGGGGAAGTCTACATGCAGCAGCCACCAGGGCTTGCTGCTGAGGGGGAGACTCAGATGGTGTGCAGACTTCACAAGGCTATCTATGGCCTCAAACAGAGTCCCCGGGCATGGTTCCAGAAGCTTTCCCAGCTGATTGAACGACATGGGTTCACGAGATCAAATGCGGACCATTCACTGTTCATCCAGAAGACCCCTAGAGGTACAGTTGCTGTCATGATATATGTTGATGACATTTTGGTTACAGGAGATGATGCTCAAGGAATTGAGATAACCAAATCCCTGTTGGGAAGTCAGTTTATTACGAAGGATCTAGGCACGATACGATATTTTCTGGCGATAGAGTTTGCAAGAAATGCACAAGGAATGGTAATGACTCAAAGAAAATATGTCATAGACTTGTTAGTTGAAACAGGTATGACTGGATGCAGACCATCGAGCACGCCTATGGACCCAAGCATGAAGCTGTACGACAATGATACCGAAGAGGTGGAAAAAAGAAGATACAGAGAGATGGTGGGTAAGCTCTTATACATTACTATAACTTGACCGGATATTGCCTTTGCAGTAAACCGGGTGAGTCAATTTATGGAGCAACCTAGGCAAGTTCATATGGATGCCTTGTACATGATATTGAGATATCTGAAGTCTTCTCCAGGCATAGGGCTGCTATTCAGAAAAGATACAGATCTGTCTATTTCCGCTTGTGCAGATGCAGACTATGCAGGATGTCCAAAGGATCGTAAATCTACCTCTGGATTTGCTATCTTCATAGGAAACTCTTTGGTTTCTTGGAAAAGCAAGAAACAGACTGTTGTGGCGAGATCCAGTGCTGAATCCAAATACAGAGCCATGTCACAAGCAAGCGCAGAAATGATGTGGTTTAAAGCAGTCTTAGAAGATTTAAAGGTAGACGTCTCCTTGCCTATGAATCTTCAATGTGACAATCAGGCAGCATTGTTTATTTCCAATAATCCAGTGTTTCATGAGAGAACAAAGCACATCGAGGTGGATTGTCATTATACTAGAGACATGATCCAGAAGGGCTTCATTTCCACCTCTCATGTCAGTTCCGAGGACCAGACTGCTGATATATTTACCAAGCCATTGCTCAGAGGACCTTTCCAAAGATGTTCTTCCAAGCTGAGCATGATTGATATCTATGCTCCATCTTGAGGTGGAGTGTAGAGGTTTATATTATGTTATGATGTACTGTTCTGTATTTCCTATTTATATAATGTACGTCTATGTAATTTACCCAAGGGTTTTCTCACTATATAAGAGACCCGAGGGCTCTATGGAATAACACACAAGAGTAGTCTTTTACTCTAACAGAAACAGTTCATAAGGAAACAGTGATACATGGAAACAATACATAAGGAAATAGAGGTAAATAAAGAAACAACAATATATTGTAATCTATAACACTCCCCCTTAAGTTGGAGCATATTCATCAATCATGCCCAACTTGGAAGCAAGGCCTCAAATGTCGGATTTCGGTTTCGTTTCGGTAAGCCCAGAAAAGGAATTTCGGTGGAATTTCGGTGAAATGGCCGGAAATTGGAAAAACGACTTGAAAACTCATTTTTTTCAAAATTTAAGATTTGTAATGTTGTTTAATCAATAAAAGAGACATAAATACAAGTTTTTTTGCTTATAATAAGATGTTATAATGTTCAATACCTTAAAATAATGATTTCGGTCATCATATCGATGACCGTCCAGAGTGAAATTTCATATTTCAGTACATAGTTAAATTTTGGCATTCAATTTTTCTATCATTTCTCAAAAGAATAATAATACTTTTATTTAAAAATAAAATAAGACACACACACAAACACGAATATTTTAACGTGTATGCCAAAATAAATGCATAGTAGAGCTTGTGATCATAAAATGTATGTTATACGAGACTTGGAATTTGGAAACTTGGCTCTCCAAGACTTACGTTAGGTTGTGAATTGTGACTTGTGAAGTTGTGAGATGGAATGAGAACATATACATTATATTTATTGGGTTTAAAGAGGACCCTTAATGGCCTTATTTACTACAATGGTGGTTGGAATAGTGGCTTATATTGCAATGGTGGTTGAAATAATGACCTATAAATTTCATTTAGTGACCAAATAGTACCTATGAATATCAATAAGTGGCCTAGGCATGACATATGGTGACCTAGAACAATTTCAGTCGAAATGGACCGAAATGAACCGAAATTCCACCGAAATCCGAGAAATCTGTGAACAATTTCCACCGAAATGGATCGAAATGGACCGAAATGGATCGAAATGACCGAAATTCGGCCGAAATTTCGATCGAAATCCTGGAAACTGATATTATACATGGTTTCGATATCGGTATCGCCACCAAACCGAATTTCGACTGAATTTCGGTCAAAATTCCCCGAAATTTAAGGCCATGCTTGGAAGTTATCCAGGAAAGCCGCTTCTTAGTTACTGCCTTGGTAAAAATATCAGCAAGTTGAAGATTTGTTGGAATGTGCGGCGTGGTTATCTTCCCTCCTCGTACAACATCTCTGATAAAGTGACAATCGATCTCAATATGTTTTGTTCTCTCATGGAATACAAGATTGGTAGCAATGTAGGTAGTTGATTTGTTGTCACAGTACAAGGGAATAGGAGTGGATGTAGCAGCATTTAGTTCTTGTAGAAAAGTGAGCAGCCACGTGATCTCACATGTAGCCTGAGCCATTGCTCTATATTCAGCTTCAGCACTAGACCTTGAAACAATTGCTTGTTTCTTGCTTCTCCAACTGACCAGGTTTCCTCCTACCATCATGGCATATCCAGTTGTAGACCGACGATCTTCAGGAGAGCTTGCATAATCGGCATCAGCATATGCAGTAAGATTTGTGTGATCATTTGCCCCATAGAAGATTCCTCGTCCTAGCGAGTCCTTTAGGTAGCGAAGGATTTTAAGAACATCTTGCCAATGGTTGTAGCATGATTTCTCCATGTATTGGCTGGCTCTGTTTACAGCATAAGATATATCAGGTCTAATAACTGTAAGGTATAGAAGTTTGCCAACCATGCTCCAATATCGAGTAGTGTCTTCAAAGAGAGGATCATTGGATTCATAATGTTTTCTAGGCTCTGCTGGAATTCCAGAGGGTTTGCACCCAAGTAGTCCTGCCTCAGTTAGTATGTCAAGGCAGTATTTCCTCTGTGGCATATGTAAGCCCTTCTTAGTACGTAGAGCTTCTATGCCTAGAAAATATCGAAGTTGTCCAAGATCCTTGGTGATGAATACGTTTTGCAGGAAAGCATTGGTTTCTAGTATCCCTTGGTCATCATCTCCAGTAATAATCATATCATCTACATATACAGCTAGAATTACAACCCCAGTCTGTCGCCTCCTGACAAAAACCGAATAGTCAGATGTAGTCCTCTGGAAGCCTATGGTGCCAATCTCTGTACTCAGTCTATCAAACCAAGCTCTTGGACTATGTTTTAGTCCGTAGATAGCTTTGTGAAGTCGGCATACATACTCCCCCTCGACTTCGTAACCTGGGGGTTGTATCATGTAGACTTCTTCGTCAAGCTCACCACATAAAAACGCATTCTTGACATCTAACTGAAACATAGGCCACCCTTTGTTCACAGCCACAGAGATGATAGTTCGTATGGATCCCATTCTAGCCACAGGGGAGAATGTTTCGAAGTAGTCTACCCCATATGTTTGAGTAAATCCCTTTGCTACAAGACTTGCTTTTAAATGATCAATAGAACCGTCAGGGGACTGCTTTGTAGTGAAGATCCAGCGACATGCAACAGGTTTACATCTAGGAGGGCATTTGACAAGGTCCCATGTTTTTCGAGATTGTAATGCTTCCATTTCTTCATTCATTGTTATTCTCCATCCCTCATCTTGTAATGCACTATGATGATCTTTGGGGACAGAAATAGCCATTATGGCATCTGCATATCTTTTGTCAGAGCAAGATAACCCATTAGTTGAGGTGAAATGAGATATTGGGTGAAGTGTACATTGCCTCTTTTTTCTTCGTAGTGCGATCGGTAGCTCCTGAGGACTATCCAAGGTAGCATTGGTGGGAGCACTCGAGGATGGCGTAGTGTCCTGCAACAGTGGAATAGGTAAAGGAACCTGAACAGGATTAGACACAGTCTTTCTTTTATACACAATTGGTGGAGGGGGGAATTTTAGGGGAATATCAGACACTGTCTGAGTAAAAAAGTTGTTTTGTTCAAAGAAGGTGACGTCAAGAGAAACGTAATAACGATGTCCTGTAGGATCATAACATATGTATCCTTTTTGAGTTTGAGAATACCCTAGGAAAACACATTTGATAGCACGAGCAGATAATTTGTCCGGGACATGAAAATTATGAACAAAGGTTGTGCATCCAAAAATTCGTAAGGGCAGAGGGAAAGGTTTCTCCTTGGGATATAGTAAGTTGAAGGGAGTGGAGCCACGTAGAGAGGCGGAGGGGACCCTGTTTATAAGATGAACAACAGTAAGAATAGCATTGCCCCAATATATCTTGGGAACATTCATATGGGTAAGTAAGGATCGAGCAATATCAAGAAGGTGTCTCAGTTTTCTTTCAGCAACACCGTTTTGTTGGGATGTATATGGCCATGATGTTTGATGTATGGTTCCCTGGGAGGCAAAAAAGATTATCAAGTCATTCTGAGTAAATTCCAGAGCATTATCAGAGCGAAAGATTTTAATAGTAGTAGAGAAGAAATTTTTGACATAATGAAAGAAGTTCTTGACAACGATGTTAATTTCTGACCGTTCTTTTAACAAGAATACCCAAGATAGGCGACTATAGTCATCCACAAAAACAGCAAAGTACTTATGACCACTAATGGTTTTGACCGGACAGGGTCCCCAAATATCACAATGAATTAGGAAGAAAGGAGTAGTGCGACAAGGCTCAGTTCTTGCAGGAAAGGAAACTCTATGATGTTTTCCGAACTGACATACTTCATACTCAAAAGGTTTTAGCGTAGACAGTTCAGGGAACATCATAGAGAGAGCTTTGGCGGAAGGATATCCCAGACGAAAATGCCATAGAAGGGGATCTTCAGTGATGGAAGTAGCACCAGCAATGTTGGAATTGGTAGAATTGTTGAGGTAATATATGTGATTCCTCTCATGTCCCCCACCAAAAATCTGCCTCGTCCGGATGTCCTGAAAATAGCAGCAGAATTCATCAAAAATAACACGACAATGTAGCTCACGACATAGCTTCTGAACAGATAAAAGACTGAGCGGGAAAGCAGGAGCACAATGCACATCTGTCAGTCGAAGTTTGCTGGAGAATTCAATAGTTCCAACAGCAGTAACGGGATAATGATCTCCATTGGCCACACGACCGCTCTTTATAGAGGTAGAGGGTTGAGATGAGGTGAGTAGACTTACATCTCCCGTTAGATGAGTGGAAGCTCCAGAATCAATAATCCATGCATGTTTAGTAACAGAAACTGAGTTTGCTATTGTACCTGATGTAGTGGCAAGGCTAGCAGTAGCAACAGATGCAGTCGTGTCGCATGTTGAGGGAGCAGAATCATTTAGAAGTTATCGTAGACGAGTATATTCAGAAGCAGTGAATGGAGCATGTTGTCCATCTGTATTCTGAGTAGTTGTATCATTGTTCGTATCATGTGATTCATCATCATAAGTGTTATGAGCACTTGGTTGTCTGCCAAATGTTGCCCAGCAACGTTCAGACAGATGATTCATGCGACCACAATGTATGCATGCAGGATAACGACCAGTAGAGGAATCACGACCACGACCTCGTCCAAGGTCACGTCCGCGGCCACGACCTCGGCCTCTAGGATAAGATTGTCGGCCTCTTTACCCAGATGAATAGTGGGTTGTCGTCTCTGTGGAAGAATGAACCAGAGAATTTTGAACCGGAGTTTCCAGTTCCTGCAATCGATCGAATATGGTTTCGATCGTAGGCAATTTATCTGCCATAATAAATTGATCTTTTGCAATTTTGTACTTCGGGTGAAGTCCTGAGAGAAACCTGTAAACCTGCAACTCAGCACGTTCGCCTATTTGTTTATCACAGCATGCATGTTGAAAGATAAGAAGTTCTTCAAACAGGCTTGTAAGTGTCTGGTAGTATTCAGTTAGACTGGTTTCTTTTTGATTAATAGACGAAATTCTTGTGTATATATCAGAAAGACGAGACTTGGTTGTTTTCTGGGAATATGTATGCTCAAGATTTTCCCACATGGCTTTAGCAGTGTCTTTATATAAGAGATTTGCAGCAATATTCGGATCTACACTATTAGTCATCCAAGTGATTACCTGGCAATTGTCGACAAACCAAGCTTCATAATCTGCATCAGTGGTAGAGGGAGGAGTCTTCGTGAGGATGGCACTCTTTCGTTGGCCACCAATAAATATCTTGAAGGATCGAGATCATAGAACATAGTTTTCCGAGCCTTTCAACTTGATAGAAGTGCCCTGTACCATCAAAGAAGAAGGAGAATACATAGGCTTGGTCTCGACTGACGTCATGATTGCGTCTCTAGGTAAAGAAAAAGTGACCTAGATGCAGTTGTAGTTGATATGTAGGACCTTCTTAGTAGCACATTTTTGGAGAGTCTAACACGAAGCCTGGGGCAGCAGCGGTAGCCGACTTGGGCAGCAGGTGGCTAAGGTAGCGCGTTAGCGCAAGAGGCACTAGAGAGCAGGAGACCTAAGCTGTGGTGCACTGGGTGCACTGGCTCGCTGTGCACTGGGTGCACTGGTTACTGGAGACGCACTGTGTGCGGTAACGTGTGGCAATGTGCAGATGCGCAGTAGCCTGGGGTACATAGCAGCACAGTAGCGCAAGGCGTGAGGCTTAAAGGCGCAGAGCGCAGGTGCTGGGGCGGCGCGGATTCCTAACCCAGAGCTTGTAGGAGCGCAGGCTGACCTGGAGCACAGGAGCGTGGAGCCCTAACCTGGAGCGGCAGGGGCTTAGCGCAAGCTTGCAGGAACCTGGGGCGGCAGTAGCGCTGGCGTGAGCAAAGTGACCGACAAGAACAAATTTTGGCCGAAATTCGATGCTTGCATGTGAAGATATTCCAACTTGCGGTCCTTTTGGTCGAAAGATGTCGAAATGGACCGAATTTCAGTCAAATTTCGGTCGACATGTGTCGAAACCCTGGAAACAGATATACATACTGCTTTCGATATCGGTACTCGATCGAAACCGAAATTCGATCGAATTTCGCCGAAATTTAAGGTCATGCCTCTCTTGCAGAAACCCATGGCCACTTCTCATGGTTGCCACCACCTTCATCTCCGTGGCTTATGGCTACTGCTTCTCACAATCACCCACCCCCAACTATAGAGTGCCCATCGCATGGTACTAAATGTCAATGTCGTTGATATTTTTCCAACTTGGGGAAATAAAATATTACCGACATGTCGTCGATATTTCATTCAAGTCAGCCAAAAATGGGAGAAATACACATGAAATTTGTTTTTTAAATTAACACTTCCAATATATTTTGATCCATAAACACGATTGAAATACACACTTATTTGCTAAAATAGAGTCTATACAAGTTTTTAGTATTATTGTCATCATAAATGCAGAAAGAAATGAATGAACTGCTTATTCCAGGGTCTATATAAGTTCCAAATGCCCTATGAATAACGTATTTACGAGATGTGTTATCGAACGTGTACATCTTTGATAACACATTTCATAAATGCGATATACAATCTCCATTTTCTTTGAAGTCTTTGCATATTTATAAATAACACTATTGATGTATTTTAAAAATGTGTTATAAATAGCGTATTTTGAAGATGCGATATAACTATATTATCCAGAGAATTAAAATATGTGTTACCATATCTGTGGAATTATGTTTTCCAAGAACACTAGTTAAGGACTTTCATCGGGTAAATAAACAATTAAAAATTACAAAGGAGATAACAAATACATAAATATTACCGATGCTCAACTTGGAAGAATTTCTGGAATGGCCCCTTGGCTAGAACCTAAGTGAAATGTCTGATGTCTATTCCCCTAAACTACCGTGGGAAAGTATAGATGAACCTTTCTTTATCATGTCTCGTGTATAGTGGCAATCCACATCGATGTGTTCGATCCTCTCATCTAAAGATGGATTGTTGGTAGTGTAACTTAATTGTCACATTGTAGCTACATAGGAAGATGTGCATCAATAGCTAGGCCACTCTGAACTGACCTGACCCAGATCATCTCAGTGCTTCCTTATGGCTTGGCTACATATTCAAATTCAGCACTTGACCCAACAACAACAGCTTGCTTCTAGCTTTTCTATGAAACCAATGAGCTCCTAACAAACACTACAAATCTAGAGATTGATTGTCTGTCTTTTAGAGATCATGTGTAGTCAGCATCTGCACACGCCGTAATGGCAAAAGATGTCCATTTAGTGAATAACAATCGTATAACTGGAGAAGACTTCAGAAACCCTAGGATCATAGAAACAACATTCAAATCAGCCTGACGTGGTGCTCTATAAACTGTCTGACTTTACTCATTATAAAGGAGATTCTTGATCTGGTGATAGTTATATAGAGAAGCTTCCCAACAAGCTCCCTATATCTCCTCTTTTGCATCTCATTTGTATCATCATAGAGCTTCATGCTAGGATCCATAAGAGTAAAGGCAGGTCTCCAATCTACCAATTCAATCCTTATGATTATTTGTACACAAAGAGTGAGTGATCTGCATTCGATTTCCTGAAGCCATATTGCTCTATCAGGTCTGAGAGCATCAGGAATCATGCTTTGGGAGTCTGCTTTGGCTTTATGAAGTCAACATATCTTCTAACAGTCACCCCCAGCAACAAACCCATGTGGCTACTGCATATAGACTCCCTCCTGTAGGTCTCCATACAGATAGGCATTCTTGACATCAAATTGGGAGAACATCCAGTTTAATGTTACAACAACAGAAATGAGGATCCGAAGAGTGGAGTGACGTAACACATAAGAGAAAATATCCTGATAGTCCACCCCATATATCTAAGTGAATCCATGTGCCAAAAGTCTAGCCTTATAGCGGTCAACACTGTCGTTTGTTGTCACGACCCTGATTTCGGGTCGTCGGATCCTCCCATACCCTGATTTGGTTTCGCAATAATTTATTCAGCAATCACAACTAACATTCAGAAACAAACTATAATTAAAAATACTAAGAAATGAGCATTCAACACTTTTCCATTCACAAAATAAAGTTTGCATGGTACATTGTCCCACTATAACAATTTACATGTACATCATCTCGAAAGGAAATACACAAAAAGATTACCAACTGTCTAATGGAGTAATGTTTGACCTGGTCATTTGGAAGATTGAAATTTGGCTAGCAGGAAGGAAAGCGATCACTTTCTCGAATTGAAGCATGTTCTGTCGGCCATTCCAGTTTTCTACTTCTCCACCAGGCTGATGCCGGTGGGGACTTGGAAGAAGACTGAAGCGATGATGAGGAGATTTTTTTGCTCAGATGGGAGGCAACAGAAACCCGGTTTACACTTGGTGGGATGGGAGGAGTTGACCAGAGCCTGAAGTGAAGGTGGCTTGGGAGTTCGGGATGTGGCATGCATAAACAAAGCGTTGCTGACGAAATGGGTTGTACACATTTGAGCCCGTCGGATGACCTTGCCGCAAGACTTCTGCAAGAGATCTATAGAATCAAGCATGGAAGGTCGTATCGATACGATATTTCGACGATATATCGACGATATATCACCGAAATATCGCCCATATCGACGAGCCTTTGTGAAGAAAATACCTGGAAATCGGGATATATCGCCATATCGGTGCTCATATCGGTCCCATGTCGATATCGATATATCGGCGATATATCGCCGATATATCGCGATATTTCCTTCCATGGAATCAAGGTGGGCAAGAGGCGGGGAGAACCCGCTTTAAGTCTCCTTTATGGGTTGGTGTGTGAGACGTGATGTCGTTCGTGGCCTCCAGGATGAGGCCTAAGGTGGGGGATGGACGGGGTTCCGCTTATTGCATGATGATTGGATTGGAGAGGGAGCTCTGGAGGCACGATTTTCGAGGTTGTTTGCCATTGCAGCAACAAAGGAAGTTACATTGCGTTATGCGACTCGTGCAGGGACGTGGTTATCGGACTTTGTGGTCGACCTCAATGAGCGAAGGACGGGGGACTTGACCAGAATGCAATTATAAATTCCTTCCCCAGGTAGCTTCTCGCATATTAGAGATCATTACGAATGGAGGGGAGGCAGATCCTCGACTAAAAAGACTTATGCAGAAATCAAAAATGCCCCCGATATGCAGGACAAGGAATTATGCCAAGACATGAAGATTATCTGGGCAACCGAAATCCCGTACAAACCAAAGGTTTTTCTTTGGTGTTTGCGGAAAGATAGAGTATGTGACAATGCCAAGAGGGGGAGGATCTTTGGGTTGCAAGACACGACTTGCGACAGATGTGGGGAGCATGCAGAAAGTGCATAACATATCTTCTTCAAGTGCACTTCATCGACGAATGTCTGGAGGGAGTTGGCGATTTCGTGGGTCGCCTACGATGATATGCAAAGCTTCTGGAGGTCGATAAGTGCGGTGGGAAGCAATTCCACGGATAATGTCTCCAAATCTTTTGCGGCAAATTTGGCTTGGGAGAAATGATTTAATCTTCAAGAGTAAGAGGTTTTACTCTGAACATAGTATCCCATTGTAGTGCTCTAGCTAGTTATTAGGAGTCTAGATAAGGTGTCTTGTAACCTCTTTGTAGCTTTTTTTGTTATTCTAATGAATTTACGGTGACTCCCATCTAGGGAGGTCACCTTGTCTTTCATCAAAAAGATCAAAAAAAACATAGAAGACCCCATCTCGTCAACACCAGGAATCCCTTCCCTCCGAAGGACCATCTATCCTTGTCAATCTTTCAGAGAGACTCAGAAACTCATCTACTCTCTGATCCGACAGATCAGTCATAAAAACAAGTGACCAAGTATCCTCACACCACAAGTATGTAGCAAAAGCCTCTCTATCCACTGCTAGAGCAAAAAGTCTTGGATAAAGGTCACAAAGGGTCCCCTCCTCTGTCCAATCATCAGTTCAAAAGCAAAATCCACGACCACTTCCAAGAAGAGGACGCATCATGGAAGCAATCTCAGGAAGGATAGAACAAATACCTCTCCAGAAAGTCGAGGGCAAAGGCACCACATCTACCCTGGGACAGAGACTAGGCGACATATGGTAGATAGATCTCACCAGCCTCGAAAGCAACCCATTACCATCTCCCTAAATCTTCATCACCCACTTGGCCAGCAACGCCTTATTCATATCATCTAAACGAAGAACCCCACACCCACCCTCTGCAGTGGGCGTGGACACCACTGCCCAATCAACCAATGCCAGCCCCCTACCTTCTTAAGATGAAGCCCAGAAGAATCGCTTCATCAGCGACTCCAACCTTCTACTAATGCCAACCAGTAGCACTCTTGTTGAAATAAAGAAAACAGGGATCATTGCAAGGACTGCTTTTACCATAATCAGTCTCCCTCCCCTCGAAAGATATGATGCTTTCCGGACCGCCAGCTTCCTCTCCAGCTTCTCCACTACCGGCAACCAGTCAGCCTGCCTAAGACGTCCACACATGAGAGGCAGACCCAGGTAGTTAATAGGAAGGCTTCTCCAAGGATCCCAACACAAGTCGCTTCCTCCTCTGAAGAAAGGTTGAAAGGGATGAATGCAAACTTTGTCCCATTCACCTTCAACCAGAGACCTCACCAAAGTTGTCATGCACCACCTTAACCGGTCTACACTCCACCACCCCACCTTCAATGAGGAAAATGGTATCATCTGCATATTGCAAAATTGGCACCTTAATGTCCTCTATGGACTACCTGCTAAAAAAATCCACCATCTTCAGCTAGCCCATACATAACAGCCAAACATCTGCTGCCAAAACAAAAAGGAGAGGGGCCAAGGGACAATCCAGATAAACTCCCCTCTGAGGTTGGAAGAAATCACCCTCTTGCTTCCCATTAATCAGTACCGACAGTAATGCAGTCGAAATGCATCTCTTCATCCAATCTATCCAAACATTCGAGAAGCCTCTTCTTGCCAATGTCGCATAAATAAACTTCCAACTCAAACATTCATATGCCTTAAAGAAGTCCACCTGCCAAAGAAATCCAGCAACACCCCTTTTTTCTCCAATCCGAGACCATCTCAGAAGTCGAAGCCACACCCTCCAGTAACAAGCGACCCAGAATAAAAGCCGTCTGTGCCGGCATCACAAGATCATTAAGAATACGCTTAAGACGGTTGCCTAGCACCTTTGCTACACTGAGATAGATGTCATGCTATGGGTCTAAAATCATCAATCTGCTCAAAACCAATCCTCTTCGGAAGCAAAAACAATAGCGATCTACGGAGCCAAGGTTGCAGAAAGCGGTAGTCGGTATTCAGTCGACGAGGTCACCTACTAAGGATTAGTCGGCAGTCGGGCGATTAGTCGGAATTAGTCGGTCATTAGTCGGTTTTGAATTTTTAATTATTTTAAATATATAAATCAGTTTTTTATACATATATTCGTATGTATATACATATATTTGTACATTTTATATGACATCATAATGAAACAAAAGAAGTGATTGACTTTAAATATAACATTAAGCACATTAGAATATGTTTACTTTTAAAAAAAGTGAAAAACAGAAAAATAAAAAAGGTTGTTGTAAAAGTCGGCCGACTAGTCGGGTGGATCGACTAAGGGCCGACTAGGCCTAGTCGAGTCGGCTACCCCCCCCCCCCCCGACTCGACTAGTCGGACCGACTAGTCGGCCGACTTTTGCAAGCTTGTATGGAGCTTTCTCCAATCCTTTGTTGGTGACTAAATTCCATCAATAGCTCCATGACATCCTCCTCCACAACATCCCAGAATTCCTTGTAACAGAGGACCGAAAGCCCATCCGGGCCACGGCACCCATATGCGTTGAGATCAAAAACCGTCCACCACACCTCCTCTTGTAAACTCTGAGATAAAAGCCGTTGTTGCTCAGGCCTTGATACTAACCCCCCTATCGCTCCATCTGGCTCTAGTAGTAGGCGATTTCCTGCTAAATCATCGGAAATGGTCAACAACTGTTGCACCAATCGCCCCATCACCTGGATCCATTCACTCTCTACGACCACTTCATGTATCAACTTCTGCCTTCTCCTGTCACTCGCCATCGCATGAAAGAATCTAGTATTTGCATCACCTTCCTTTACCCATTTCTGTCTTGATTTCTGTCTCCGTTCCACCTCTCCATGCTTGTCTATCTCAGCCACGACCTTCTCTTGCTCATCACGAATCCTTCGCTCCTCTGGATCGAGCTCATGGACATCCTCTAACCCGTCCAGTCTTGCTATCTCACCTACGACAACATGTCGTTGCGTAATTCTGCTTGGTTCACATCCTTCATGTGCTTCATCAACCTCACTCTCAGCCTGAGGCACCCAATCTTCCGAGCTAGTCTTTGAGCAGCCGATCCCTCCACTTGCAAAGATCTCCAGAATCTCGTCACCATCCCTCTGAACCCATCATCCAATAACCAAGCCTTCTCAAACCTAAACATGGATCTTGGGATCAAGCCCACACCATAATCCCAAGTTGGTTTCAGATTTCATGAAATTTTGTGAAATTTTGATTGCGACAAGGAACCGAAATCTCGAGCGAAATGGCGATATGAGGGCAGTTTTCGGTCATTTCTTCACAAATGGTGGTCGATATGGGCAAAATGTCTTCAAGAGGGTATCGATACGATATCCGAAACCGATATTTAACCCTTTATCCCAACAGATCGAGGTGTGGTCTGATCTCAACCGAGGGAGGACCCACACCAAGCAAAGCAGAAACAATTCCAACAAACCGACCGATGCCAGAAAGTATTCCAGGCATGACCTAGACAAAATGCTTCTACAGGTGAACATGTCATTCGAGGAGTCGAGGATCTCCAGCTCCTGCTTGCCTACAAAATCCATGAATTCTTCTGACCCCTAGTTTTGCCCCACATGGTCGCCAAGGCAGTCTGCGGCCATCAACGTAACATTAAAGTTGATGCCAACAATCCACGAAAAATTAAGAAAGTCATCCTGAATAGCTCTTAGCTTGTCCCAATGAATCTAGCCATGTGCTCCTCCAGAAACTCCATAAACCGAACTCAAAAGCATGCAACCAGCTCCTAACTTCATTTCTAGCAACACAGAAATAGATTTAGAACCCAACTTCTCACTAACCACTCGAAGAAAATCTCTATTCTACCCAGCACCACACCACTCGCACTCCCTATAGTCAGCATTGCCCTAAACTCCGTCAGCCCAAGGCACCCCAACAACTTCCACATAAACACATCCCAGCAAGATATCTTAGATTTTTGCAGAAAAGCCACATTAGCATGATGCGAGTCCAAATATCACTGACCGCCTTTTTCTTCTCCCCCTCTCCCAGCCCCTGCGCGTTCCAACTTATCAGCTTCATTAAGATCCGTTTGGAGGGTTTTTGGTAGGTAAAATTACCCCAAGACATTCCACAAACTGCATGTGAATGTTAGCCTTAGAGCTTACACCATCACCGCAGTACTTAACGGCATCCCCATCATCAATCTAACCAGAAATTACCGACGAGGAGCTCCTCCCAGCCATTGAGCCACCACCCCCCTCAGTTTGATCCTCCAGCTTGCGCTCCAACCATCTTTGTGCCTCAGGTTTCCTCCGCTTACGCTTGAATGAGAGGATCAGATCACACTGCCCAGTCCGGTTGTTTTCCCCCAACGTCAGTCTTCTCTCCCTATGAGCTCTCTTGACCGCCACAACATGTGTTTGCATGCCTTCGATATCCTCGACAACTCAACCGACCCCAACAAAGCCGAGGGATCAACAGTGCCAACCAACCCCACAGGATTTCGCAGAGAAGATGGAAAACATACCCCACCACCTCTCCAGCAGACTTAGAATCAGAGAGGACAGAGGTGCCCCCAGTACCAACGAAAGAATCGAGGACACGCCTAGTCATGTCCGAATCCAGCATCTTCAACTCCCTATCCACAACAAAAGCCCCAAACGAGTCGTAGAGTTCGTTAGGCAACAAACCGGATCCGACTCAGAATAGCCCCCCAGCTCCAAAGTCCGAGTCGGATCTGCTAGAACACCCGACCCACCCAAATCTGGCAAGAAAGGGTGGTTCCCAGAAAGAACAAGCGGACACCCCGGATTGTCCGCAACAAGGAGCATTAATTTGGGGGAAATGGAGCGTCTGTCGTTTCGCTCCTGAAATCCCGCACAAAAAAGTTCCACAGGGAACGATCCGACTTCTTGAGATTTCAACCTTGATCGTTTTTTATCAGTCTTCAGCGTCGTCGTCGCCTCCACCAACATCATCACCAGACCGAGATCTCCATGTGATCCTTGAGCCGTCACGGACATCGTCCTCGAGTACGTCGTTCCCAGGCGGTGACCCTCTGTCACCAAGGGCAACTGGTGCACACTAGCTGGCTTAAGGGAGAGCAAGACACACACCCTAGTGACCTTGAACAAAATCTCTAGTGGGGTGTACCTCCGTCACCCCCTCAGTCATACGATCACATCATGAGGCTCACCCGGCCGTAGACCGGTGCATAGGACCTCCACCACTCTGATCAGTTTTAGGGCATCACAAATGGCTCGGAAGGTCCGACACAGAATCGGAAGGCCCCCACCTTAAGCAACCATTCTAATGACGTCTCCCTTCCCCCTTTTGAAGCTGCGACCTTCTCCAACTGACCCCCAACGAAAAAGGCCCACTACCACTAGAAAGAAACCTTTTACCTCCACCTTGATTCCTCAAACACAGAGTGACATCTTTGACAGCCACACGGCATCCTCCGCGCACCCAACAGTGCGCCCCACCACCAAGACGACCATCACTGCCTCCAGTTCCACCTTTGAACCTTCAGCGATCAACACCCCGTTGATAGGATCTCCATCGCCCAAACATGCCACCGACCGCTTTACAGGATCAACTCCTACGACCTTTGCTTTCTTCTCGACAGACGGACAACCCTTCCTCACGTGCCCCGCAACCCCGCATCAGTAGAAGACCACCTCTTTTGCCTGACACTCCCCCGCCAGGTGGCCCAAGCGTCCACACTTGAAGCAACATCTCGACCCCTCTCCATGCCACGCAGCCCATACGCACCATGCGCATCGGGTGGCTCTTTTCCACTCCTCCCTCTCCCGAAGCCTCGAGTTCGGGTGCATCTGTTGCGTTGCGCTACCCATCGACAAGAGATGCTCTTTCCCTCGATCTTTTGTCTCCATCCTCAATTTTCTCATCTCTATGGTGAAAATGTGGTGGCCCATGCCAAGGCGTTAGCTGAATTTTAGAGTATGTAGTCATGTGTCCCCCCTTTAAAAGACTTGTAAACCTTTAGTGATTAAATGTGAAGTTTTTTAGCATACACCTATACGTGGAGGCTTTTTTTACTTTCAAAAAAACATGTCCAAACAAAGTGCCCCACTTCCCCACAATAATAGCACTTAAAATCTAAGGATGGCATCTCCAGCGTCTATAAAGAACCACCGAAGACCATGACAAATCAAGATGTTGATGCCCCTGTCATATCTATGTCGCGCATAATCAGAATCCCTTCCAACCTCCTCCTTAGCAATCTCTTCTTCATCCTCTGACCATACCTCCCCTTCCTCCCGCTCAAGTGTTGGTGGCCCTCACTCGGGCACTCTCTTGCGCTCCATCACATGACCCCTCTCCATCTGGAACATCCACATTCACTCTAGAGAGAGAAATATGTTAGAAAGAATTGCAACCATCATTATGATATGTTATTGTTCTTGACATAATCCTTTCCATCATTATGATATGTTATTGTTCTTGACATGATCCTTTGGCATTCTAGTAAGTATCTTATACATACAACTCTATATGGTGACCTAATTATGGTATAGATAGAAACATGAGGGCTAAAGAACATCTACATCAGATTCAGTACAAGTATGAGGTGTTTATTGCTCAGAACTAGCTCGTAATAAAACATAGTAACATAATTTTCCATATTTGTCTATAAAGACATGTTTGGCTGCCTAAAGTCTACTTAATAAATTTAGATTTTTTTTATGAATGACTGAGATTATTTGTAATGTTGTTTAAATGGGTTTCCTTCTGTGTGATGTATCATGCTTTTACTGAACCGCAAAGATTTCTGGTAGTAGTCACTACTACCGTGAATATTCGTACATGATCTGAACCTTCCCCGGTCGAAGTATTATACATTCCAGTTGGAACCAGGATCCCAGTATGATATTTATAGACTGGCATATGATAGGCAACGTATTGAAGACTATTTTACTTCTTAAACACGAAGGTATCGTAATATCTTGAGGTAACAAAATGATCTTAGTGATTCCAAAGAACTAATCAGATGTGTTTCCAGGAGGTTATGTTGAGTGGTTTTGATTTGTACGGATTTTCTTTATAATTTTTCAGGATTACTAACATCTAGCAGTCACCCTTTAACTTCTTAAAGAAAATGATCAAAACATAAAATAATGGTACTAAAAGGATATCGTCACCAAGAAATTCGATCGTTTTCCATCTAAGTGACCATGATAAGGTTCTTGATATTCAATCCACTAGCTATATAAAAATTATAACTGGAGACGGCCGCACATGCCACATACTGCATAATCAATCGTATGGTTTTCTATAACACTGGTATAGAAATTTTAAATTTCCATATAAGATCATTATCTTGAGATAACGTAACCTCTTCGACCTCAAAGAAATCCAAACACCTCAGGACAAAGCCTAGTAGTAAGAATAGCAGTTGCATGACAATACAAGTTCATTTCTTAGCTTAGTGACATGTTTGTTTCCAATATTTGGCATTGCATGTATAATCTAGATTAATATCTAACAATAAAATTACCTGCAAGGGAGACAATTAAGACGAAAATTCACACTAGCAATCCTAGGCACCTGTGGATGAGAAAAAATCATATTGAGAAGCATTCCACAACGTACATAGAAAAGATCAATTCCAACATCACAAGATATGCATAACTTCTAAACATGGGTAAGGAACAGCACATGACGAATTCCTTTCTGCAAGTGCATCAGTTTGATGGCCCTGTGTTTGTAAAGAACTGTCTTCACCGAGAAAAGTCTCTGCCGAAGCATGCCCTCGTACTGATTGCAAATCTCCCGCCAAAAACCATGGGTTGCTATTTCCATGAGCTAATCCATCCGAAGCTGCAACAGCACCTGACTAATGAAATTTCAAGAACTAAGACCATCATCAATTCCTTAACAGTCAAAAAATCTATTCAGGTAGTCAATGCAGTAGTGATTGATTCCTACATTACAAGCATCCTTGATATGGACAACGATTACAGTTATATCATCTGTCCGGTTCTCATGCTCTAACCATATTTTGTATGATTCAGCTGCAATTGCAGAACAAGCATCACGTGGATCGTCATATTGGGAAACCTGGGAGAGGATCCAGATGAAAAATCAATAAATACCAAGGATATTAGAATTAATACGACGAACTGTCCATAATATCTCATAAAAGTGGTGCTTGAAAGTGGGTTATAAAAGGTAAATATTTTCTGGTCACCATCTAAGATCCTCCAACCCAAGATAGATTAAATTGAGAGCAACAATCAGTTATTATCCCATGCATGCTTTCTGGATTGTTAGATCTGACACTAATTTTGCAGATGGAGAAACGAGTTAAGGATTTTGCTGTAAAAACAAAACAAAAACTGGAAAAGAAAAATACCCAGGCAGTTTGAAATTATGTTTTTTTAAAAGCTAAAAAAGATGGCAACTGCAGATTAGTCATCATACACATTAAATAAACTGAGATCCAAGATAAGCAACGCAAGTGAAACAATCACCCTTTCCAAACTCCCAACTAATACTTACATGAAAGCAGAACATTTTCCACATCACTGACCGCAAGAAGTCAAAAACACATGATTGGGTCTTTCCCACCAACCATCCTAGGATGTGAAATACTATGGGAGGGTTTGTTCATCTAGTTGGAGATCATCCCAAAAGGTCTCCAAACTCTACCACTTATGGATCCATATACCCACAGCCATCTAATTTCTCCTCCACGTCAAAATAAAGATTGAAATCATCCTCGAAAAGTAGTAATAGATCTCCTTAAAGATCGCATTGTGTTCAACATTACTCCAGAGTTTCATGTTTTGCCACCTCTAGGACTATAAATAGAAGCAAACAAAACAAGTTCAACTAACTTTGACTTAACAGGAAGTTGTAAAGACTAGGCAGAAACCATGTTCCGATAAAAACAACCTTTCCGACCACCATCTGAGTAGCCAACCTTCGCACTGTATATCCCAGTAGGAAAAATGCAACCATGAACATGAAATTTAGATGGAAAATTTTTCTAAACAACGGGAAAACCACACAATAAAATGTGGCATTGTCTTTGTGAGATGTTCTATTTCCTTTTTAAATCATAATAGAGAATCGGAATGCTTTTTTATTAGAATACGATACATTAGAGGACCCCTTATTTAGAGAGTCCTAAAGTTAGGATTACACAAAGAGACACCATAAAGAGAAAAGATTGATGTGCCCCTAAAAAGGGTGTAAATACCTCTCAACACTCCCCTTCAAGCTAGAGCATATATATCAACCACGCTCATGCTATTACAACATCTCTCGAATTGGGAACTGCCGAGAGGTTTGGTGAATAAATCAGCAGCCTCGTCTTCTATGGAAACAATAGATGTGCACCTCAACCTTCTTTGTATCAGATCTCAAATCTAATGGCAGCCATACTTTGTATGCTCATAAAACATGGGTTGTTCGCTGTACGTATGATTGTTTTGTTCTTACATCTAAAGCTCCATTACCCCAGCAGGAGTGACTTGTAGATCTGTAAGTGACTAGGGCAAGAAATAATTATTTATTTCTTACTCCAACTGATGAAGATCCCTTCTATTCCATGTATTAGAATTAGGTTGCAGATTAAACACACAAATAAGCAAGCGAAAATTCGATCACAATCAAAAAATTTTCCAGGTTCGCCTGAGATGGAGGGCAAGTTTTTTTTTTTTGACACTCAAAAGAGGGGGAGACACTCATAGGTGTTCGCCCCATATTATTAAGGAAGAAGATAGAAAATACTTACAGCGGGGAATACAACAAAAAGTCAAGGTAGATGGTAAGAAACAGGATACCATCCGCCTCCCAAAAGACGCTACACGGATAACCAATCAATACAAAAGCGATTTGCAGCGATACAAATGTTTTCCTTACAAATACGCTGCCCCGCAAAAAGCAATTTGTTTCTTCCCAGCCAAATACTCCAGATACGCGCAATGGGAATGATTCTTTCCGCCCTCGGACGATTAGCATCGGCAGATAAGCTCTCCCAAAAAACATCAATCGTGGAACGATTCACCCATCCCACGTCATCCCAGATGTCCCGCACGAGGTTGCAGTGAAGGAAGAGATGGCTGGATGTCTCAATATCGGAGCCGCACAGACCACATAATGCTGTGACATTCGGGAAGATGGATGCGCATCGATCACGAGTAAGCAATCTTCCACGTTTAAGAATCCAAAGAAAAATGCCAATCCTTTCAGGTAGCTTGAGATCCCAAATGAACTTGCAATGTCTTAGAAAAGACGCCTCCGCAGACACGACGGTGGGAAGAATAGAGAAGTGTGCCTTCCTAGAGCTGAAAGTCCCTTCCTTCCATACAAAGTGATCACGGCCCGTAGATGGGGTCGTAGCGTCCACAAGGAGAGTCATCAAAGCGGAGAAGTCAAGCAGCCGCTGATCCGAAAGTGTGCCCAACAAAATAGGGCACCAGACGCCATTGCTCCAGCAAGAAGCCACCGATGCTAGTTTATCCCTGGCCAGCGCATAAAGACGAGGAAAGAGATTCATGAGTATACCCTTACCGGACCAATCCACCGACCAGAAGCGGAAAGAGTTCCCATCGCCGAGAGCCGGCCTAACCAGAGACCGGTTAGAGTTGAAGACAGAGAAGACATCGCGCCAGAAGGAGTGAAAGATTCCATGGGAATGCCCGCCAAAAACGGAGTCAAAGGCATTCCCAGCCACCACGCGAAGGCATTGCACCAGCAAACTCTCATCCCGGCCTAAAAGTCTCATCGCCCATTTGAGAAGCCAAGCATCACGTACCACCTCCAATCGCCGAACACCCAGACCCCCGTCGCGTTTTGGCCGAGAAATGTCATCCCGCCCCACCAAATGCATCCCTCTTCTATCAATTCCATTCTTACCCCATAGAAATCTCCTCATAAATTTCTCTAAGCGTAGACGGATCCCCTTAGGAAGGCCGCGAGCCGATAAGAAGTAAATGGGAATGGCCGAGAGGACAGATTTGATAAGAACCAACCGACCGCCTTTGGAAAGCAACGACGCACGCCAACCTGCCAGTCTGGACTCCACCTTCTCGACCACTCTCTGATAATCACGTAAGCGGGCTCGGCCCAACGAGAGTGGTAATCCCAGGTACTCCAGCGGCAGATCCCCGAGGGAAGCCCCCAAGATAGAGGAGTAATCCCCGGCCTCCAATGCAGAAAAACCAAAAGTCACAAACTTGGATTTGGCCCTATTGATGCGGAGTCCCGACATTTCGCAAAAAAGTTGTACCGTAGTGGCCATCCCCAAGGCATGTGACCGATCCCCCTCAATAAAGCAAAGGGTGTCATCCGCAAATTGAAGTAGAGGAATATGAAAATTACCCAAATAACATCCGCGAGTAAGTCCAACATTGGCCACACCCTGGATCATACGTGGCATCACGTCAGCCGCCAGAACGAAAAGAAGAGGGGCAAGGGGGCAGCCCTGACGAACCCCCCTGCGAGGCTGGAAAAGGCCCCCGGCCGGCCGGCCGTTAAGCGATAGGGAGAAGGAGACGGTAGTAACACATCGTCTAACCCAAGAAATCCACAGGGGGGGAAGCCCCGAGACTTCAAAACCGACCATAAGAATCGCCAGTCCAAGGAGTTATAAGCCTTCGCAAAATCAATTTTCCATAGAATCCCCTTCGTACCATTTCTGTGCCATCCATCAACAATCGCGGAAGCCAGCGCGAAACAATCAGAAATTTGTCTCCCCTTGATAAAAGCGGCTTGAGCGGGAGAAATGAGAGAGTCAAGCAGGGGAGCAAGCCGCCTAGCCAACGCCTTAGCAATGATTAAATAGATGCCATTAGAGATAGCAATCGGGCGAAAGTCCTCAATACGGGTAGCCCCATGGGACTTCGGAATGAGGACCACGTTTGCACGGTTAATCCTGTCAAAGCCCCGATTTCCTTCGCAAAATTCGAGAGCCACATCGAAAACATCATTGGCGATAACATCCCAAAAGTCCCTATAGAAGGAAATGGGGAAACCATCGGGACCAGGGGAGGCGTCAACGTTAAGGTCCCAAACCGCCCCCTTAAGCTCATCAAGCGTGAATGGCCTAGTTAAAAGAGTCGAATCCGAGCTTGCCAGCGCTGGGACCCCGCTGGCTGTCCAGCGCCAGGAGGAAGAGGGCTGCCGTTCGAAGAAATTCTTGAAATGGTTAACCAATGCCGAGCCCAATTCGCGATTGCCCTGAATAGAAACGCCCCCAATTTCAAGGGAGGAAATACAATTAGCACGCTTACGTGCACTGGCAACCCGATGGAAGAATTTAGTATTAGCGTCCCCACTCTTAATCCAACGAATCCGAGAACGCTGCCTCCACTCAACGGCCTTTTTCCTGTCGTCCTCCGAGACAAGATGCATAGCTGAAGAGCGCTCAGATAATTCCTCAGGGGATAGCTCCCTATCGTCCTCAACACGATCCAAACGAAGAATAGTTGCCTCAGCCTCGCTGCGAGCAGCGAGTCTAGCCTGACGAGTGGAAAATTTAAAGGAGGCGAGTGCACGACGAAGGGATGATAGTTTAAGATCAAAACGGCGAGCCGCATGACCAGAATAAGAAGTCTGGGACCAGTGATTGCGCACAATATCTTTAAAGTTAGGCTCCAGCAACCAACTCCTCTCATATTCGTTTATTTATTTGGGACCAGATGGAGGGCAAGTTAATCTATTTGTTTATTTACATCAATGATATGATAGTTGGTGTTAAGGAGAAAAGTATGTCATAGTTTGAGAAGACCTTGGCATAGAAAAGAAGAAGATTTTAGGGATGAAGTAATCTTGAAATGTGTAGAAAAAACTCTTATTGTCTTAAACAACTGCATTACTCAGATTTGGGCTCGATTTGCGATGTCCAAAGCTCTTGAGTATTCTATCTACTGCAAATATTGATTTTATCATATCTTTTGTACCTCGGTCGTCGTAGCCATGTGATCCTGAGGTGAATCATTTCTACAATAAATGTTATTATAACATTTGATTCATCAATAAAGTTTATTGGTGTATTCCACCCCTTGTCTGAGATTAAATGAATGAATGCACTTATAAGGTCCTTTAGTACAATTAGGATAATGTACCATGGCCATCTTAATAATCATAAAGTTATTGATTCAATGGTTGAATCATAGAGGTTGGTTCTTGGATGATATCTATAGAGTTAGATTGAGGACTCATCAAGCACCATCAAATGATTATTAAGAAAGGATCTCCAGCTAGAGAAGGAGATGCCAATCCATCTCTGAAGGTTGATATCTGACCGACCTCTTGATGCAGATCATCTGTATAGGAATAGAGATTCGGAGGTGTCAGGCAAGTTAGGTCAAAGAGTTGACTTAACAATATCAAGATAACCAAGGCCTATGTCGTATGTTCTCACGATATAGGCATGCGTCCTCTGTCCGAAGACAAATGTACGTCCGTATGTACATTAAGCAGACCATTAGGTTGATGACCTAATCAACATCTATACACCGGCGAGATGGTGCATACAAGGACATATGAGTAATACGATCTCTCAAAGGGATCATGCAGGTTCACTACTGAACCGGAAGACATGAGTTCACTCGTGAGGTATTGATTCCATGCATGGTCATCTTGCTTTGAAAGCACGACAAGAATTTGTAGGTATGATATATACTTTTTGAAAGCATATGATCGATACCAACTCCCAAAGACCGAATGAGAAACTTAATGATAAAACCTTAAAGAAGACAGTTTACATATGATCTGAAACTTCGATTTTATTCTGTTGGTGGAAAAGAGTAATATGTTTATTCCATAGAACCTTAAGCTCTCTTATATAGAGAGGACTCATGGGTAAATTACATAAGAGGTTATCATGAAAATAAAAATAAAATAAACAATTCACTGACTACATAATTATCTCTACACTCCCCATCAAGATGGAGCATAGATATCAATCATGCTCAGCTTGGAAGAACATCTCTGGAACGGTCCTCTGAGCAATGACTAGGTGAAGATGTCAACAGTATGCTCCCCTGAACTAACATGTGAAGTAGAAATCAAGCCCTTCTGGATCATATCTCTAGTGTAGCGGCAGTCTACCTCAATATGTTTTGTTTTTCATGAAAGGATGGATTATTGGCAATGAACAAAGCAGCTTGATTGTCACACTGTAGCAACATGGGTAGAGGTACATCTATATGCAAGTCTTCTAGTACAGCTCGAACCCACATCATCTCCGTGCTTGCTTGTGCCATGGCCCTATATTCAAATTCAGCACTAGATCTAGCCACAATAGTTTGTTTCTTGCTTTTCCAAGAAACCAGAGAGCTGCCCACAAAATTGCCAAGCCTGAAGTAGACTTCCAATCATTAGGACATCCTGCATAGTCTGCATCCGCACATGCCGAAATAGATAAATCGGTGTCCTTTCTAAACAGCAATCCTGAGCATGGAGAAGACTTTAGATACCTTAATATCACATATATGGCATCCATATGTATCTCTCTTGGTCGTTCCATGAACTGGCTCACTCGACTTACTGCAAAGGCAATATCAAGTCGGGTTATAGTGATGTAAAGAAGCTTACCCACCATTTCTCTATATCTTCTCATGTCAACCTCCTCAGTGTCGTCATATAATTTCATACTCGGGTCCATAGGAGTACTCGAGGGTCTACATCCAACCATGCACGTTTCAACCAGAAAATCTGTAATATATTTCCTTTGGGTCATCACAAGACCCTGTGCATTCCTGGAAAACTCCAGCTTCAGAACAAGGAAGGAAATATCGGTATCGATATCGTTTCGATACAATGTCGATACCGATATATCGCCGATATATCGGCGATATATCGACGCATATCGCCGAAACCCGGTATCCACCAAGGCATTTTCTCCTGTCGATATCCGATATCGTCCATATCGGCGATATATCGGTGACCTGTCGATACCGATATATCGCCGATATATCGACGATATATCGCGATATGGCGATCCCTGCTTCAGAAAGTATCGTAAGGTACCAAGATCCTTCGTAACAAATTGGCGGTCTAAGAATGCTTTTGCCATCACTATCCCCTGGGCATCATCTCCTGTGACCAGAATATCATCAACATATACCATGATGACAACTGCACCTCTAGAAATCTTCTGAATGAACAACGAGTGATCCGCATTTGATTTTTTGAATCCCTGTCGTTCAATTAGATGGGAAAGATTCTGAAACCATGCCCTTCGGCTCTGTTTAAAGCCATATATCGCCTTGTGAAGTCTACACACCATATGATTCTCCCCCTCAACAGCAAACCCCGGTGGCTGCTGCATGTAGACTTCTTCCTGCAGATCGCCATACAAGAATGCATTCTTGACATTAAGTTGAGATATGGACCAGTCACGTACCACAGCAACAGACAGAAGAATGCGAAGAGTAGAGTGACGAGCCACTGGAGAGAATGTATCCATATAACCCACACCGTATGTTTGGGGTGAAGCCTCTAGCCACTAGCCTTACCTTGTACCGGTCAAGGCTCCCATCTGCGTGGTACTTTACTATGAATACCCATCTGCAGCTAACAATAGATGCGCCTGAGGGAGCGGGAACCAAGCTCCATGTACCCATGACTGTAAAGCAGTCATTTCTTCTTCCATAGCCAACCGCCAGCAGACACTCTTCATAGCATCTTGATAATTTCGTGGTAACTCGGGAATCTATCTGGAGCTCTTGTTTAGAGGATGGCGAGTGGGGTGCGTAGGGAGATTGAAGTGCGAAGGGAGAGTTGGGGCCGTTCGGTGGATGGGACGCGAAGGTCATGGTGGGTGCGACGGGTGGACGGGACGCGAAGACCTATTCATGAGCGGTGGGTCTCTGGGAAGCGAAGGGTGTGGAGACCGAAGGTGCGGGAAGCGGAGGTTGTTGTCGATAGGGAGCGCCGTGGCTTTTCGCGTTCTCATGGTGTGGGGCTAGCAATGGCGTTCGATGACGCCGGCGGCGAGTGGACCCGGGTCTCCCACGCCAAACCGGGTAAGCGCTGCTTCCGGTGTGACTCTCGTGGCCATATTGCTTCCGACTGCCCTGTTCCCCCCCGTTGTTTTCTCTGTGGCAAGCTTGGCCATCGGAGGTCCTCCTGCTGGTCTCCGACGGTCGTTTCTGGTTCGCGGCACAACGATCAACCGGAGCGTGGCAATGCGCCTCGCCTGCATGGGGGTCGCGACTCTCGGTCTTTCGCCCAGGTGGTGGCGGAGAGTGGGAGTTTGCCTCGCCTGCATGGGGGCGCTGGAGGTGCACGTGTCGAGGGTCCTTCTGAGGATCCTCCTATTTCTGCTGGGGCGGACTTGCTCGGACTCAAGGCGGGAAGCTCTTCTGGTTTCGCGGTGGAGTCTGGTGAGGCGGTCATCTCGAACGTGCGGGTGGACGCTGAATCGGAGCTGTTGGGAAGGGTGGCGGATTCGAAGGTGGCGGCGAAAGCAAAGTCGGGGTTGCCTATGAAGGGTTCGGGGAATTTCTCTGCTCGGGCCGGCGCGAGCGTGGATACTCTACCTGAAGTCTCGTTGGTCAAGGGGGGTGAAGTGGAGCGGTCGGAGGAGGGGAGGGGGCCTGCTAAGGAGGTTCTGTCGCCGGAGCATGCAGGGATGGGGGGCTCGCGCGACCGCGCAGGGTCGGCCTCTTCGCTTTCCGTCGTGGTGGGGGTTCGTCAGAAGCATGTTGATGGATGGGACTGTATTCGTTCTGCTGCGATGGATTTCTTGGGCGAGAGCTTTGTGGGCGACTTCGTCATTCTGGATGTGGTTCGTTGCTGCGTTAGAGGTCTCTCCCCGGAGCAACGGGAGAGACTTCTACGCTTCCGTGGAGTTGCCGGTGTTATGTGGCGTAGCTTGCGGGTCTCTGATGGCGGCGTCTTCTCGACGAAAGTCTGTGCTGTTGAAGTCAGGGGGTGCCATTCCTCTCGAGATCGGCTCATGCTCTTTCGAAGGCTTTCTCCAGGTGGGGGCAAGTCATCCAGATCCTTGATGATGGTCTTGCTCCGGGTGCTGATTGGCGATGCTGCCGTGTTCTGATAGAGGCTCCTTCTGCGTTCATTGCCGATATGGCTGGAAAGGTACGCTTTGAGCAGCTGTCGCTGGGTCACTGGACCTTCACGCTTGAGCTCTTTTTTCCGCCGTCGTCGGCGATGCCGGTTCCCCCCACCCCGGCGGCGGGTTGGCAGGGGTCTTCCTCGGCTTCTCCGGTCGTCGGGGATCCTGCTCTGTTGGGCGACAGTACATCTTCTATGCGCCACGTGGCGTCGTCTAGGGCTACTTCCGAAGCGTCGCCTTGCATGTCTCTTTTCTTACGTGGAAGCGAAGAGACACCTCGAGTTTCGCAGCCGCGCGAGGCAATCTTAGATTTGGTGGCGGTTCATATTCCCGACAGCGTTTCGCCTACGGGTGCAGTTATTCTGGACAATGCATCGCCCTTTTCAGAAATATCCCTTATGTCAGCGGATTTATTGCACGGGGACTCCTCCACGCACATGTCTTTTATTCCTTATGACCCTCTTGCTAATTCTGTCTGGGCTCCCCGGCAGGCTTCTTCGGAGCAGCTGCTCTCGGATCCTCTCTCGGGTTCGGATCAACCATCATTTCCGGAGCATCTTAACTGGGCCGCCGAGGTGTTGTGCCCTCGTCCTATCCAAGCGGTGCCCTTCTCTGTCGACATCCATATAGAAAGACCGCAATCTCCTCCTTCTCAGTTGTCTCGGCCGCTGGTATCTTATTCTGGAGATGATTTTATTTCGCCCGTTGTGGGGGACGCTGTGGTCCTCCATCAGTCTTCTACGGGGAGATCCCCTATTCCGGTATGCGTTGATCCTCTATTCTCTGGCGATGGGGTGGCGACGACCCCTTTGGCTGATGCTTCTGTGGCTGTGGGACACTCACCTTTGTCCCGTTATGGTCGAAGTTATTCTCGGAGGCGGCACTTTTGCTCTCATCCATATGTTATATCTACTTGCCAAACCTTGCGAGAGGCGGTTGCGGAGGCGGCAAGCCTCGAACGCCTTGCTGACCAGTCCCGCGCTGGTCTTTGATGACCCCAGTTGGTAATGTTGCGGTTTTTTGGGCATATCCTTTTGTTTTTAATGAAGATTTTGTCATGGAATGTACGAGGTCTGGGTGATATTGAACGTCGGCGCATTTTGGGCTCGCGCATGCTCGAATGGGATTGTGATATTGCGTTTATTCAGGAATCCAAGCTCTCGGTGTTGGATGATGATATCTGGAGATCTTTGGAGCTGGTCAGCTCAATGCCTTCCGTGCTCTGGATGCGATTGGTGCTAGGGGTGGGGCTATCCTGGCATGGCGATCTTCGCGCTTTTCCTTCTCGTCTTTGAGGTTGGGCCGTCATTCTATTTCGGTGGTGTTGAACTGCAGCCTATCAAATATTTGTATGGCGTTTTCTTGTGCTTACGCCCCAATTTGTCATGTTTCCCGTCGCGAACTTTGGGAGGACTTAAGGGAGGATGCTAATGCTTTTGGTGACATGCCCTGGTTGATTGGTGGCGATTTCAATGTCACTTTGCAGTCGCAGGATCGTCCACGGGGACGCGGTGGTCTCGATCCGGGGTCCTCGGATTTTTTGGAATTTATAAATGATTTGACTCTTGAATCGCTTGTTCCAAATGATATTTCGTACACGTGGCGGAACAACTCATCGCGGTCGCGGATCGATCGTTTTTTGGCAAATAACTGTATGATGGAATCCTTTCCTCTATGTGACGTTACTTCGAGACCGCGATCTTTTTCGGATCATAATCCCATTATTTGGTCGAATGGGGATGAAAATCGTCCGCGTGGCATATTCCGTTTTGAGCGTTCTTGGCTTATGGAGCCTGGTTTTCGAGACTTGGTTCGGCACCATTGGTCTCAGCTATCTCCGTCGGGCAGTGCCGCTCGCCGTTTTGATTTTAAGATTTCGTCACTCAGAAAGATGCTCGCGTCTTTTAAGAAGGATAATCGTTCTGCCCGCATTGCTACTCGTATGGCGGCTGATGAGGTCATTATGCGGTTTGATCGAATAGAGAACGTCAGGGACCTTAATCAGGACTAGTTGCTCGTGCGCGCGGATGTTATGGATAAGGTGAAGATTGAGGATCGAAAGCGTTTGGTTGAGTGGCGCCAACGTTCTCGGATGCGATGGTTAAAGGAGGGCGACGCTAACACTGTGTTTTTTCACCGGATCGCTTCTGGTCGTCGGCGGTCTAATTCCATATCTTCTTTGCTTGTTAATGGCATTCAGGTGCAGGGGGAGCGGGATCTGGGAAGGGCTGTGATGGGCTACTTTAAGGAATGGTATGGGTGCAGGTCCGCTCGCCGGTGGCGATGGTCGGGTAGTGGGCTTCTGTGCTCCCTCAGGCGGATGCTTTGCGCCTAAATTGTCAGATATCTTTGGAGGAGCTGAAAGAGGTTGTTTGGGCCCTTAATACCGACGCGGCGCTGGGTCCCGATGGCTTCCCCGTTTATTTCTATCGGGAGTTTTGGGATGTGCTTTCCCAGGATATTTTGGACGTCGCCCGTGAATTTTGTGATGGCAACACGTTTGATAAACTCAACAGGTCTCTTATTGCTCTCATTCTGAAGTCTTCGTCTGCTAACCGTATTGAGGACTTCCGGCGATCTCCATCTCAAATACCATCTATCTTATCATTGCCAAGGTTCTTGCTCGACGGCTGGCTCCGCTTCTTGATTCTCTCATATCGCCTACCCAGGCGGCTTTTATTCGGGGAAGGCAAATAAGTGATTGTTTTGCGGTGGCTTCGGAAATTATTCATGCATGGCGCAGGAACGATGTAAGGGGGATTCTTTGGAAGATTGATTTTGCCAAGGCATACGACTCTTTGGATTGGCGTTTTCTATGGTCTGTTCTCAAGCGGCGGGGATTTCCCTCACTATGGATTTCGTGGGTGCGTCGATGCGTCTCAACGGCCTCTCTCTCGTTAATTCTCAATGGTCGTTTGGCGGGGGGCTTCTTCCAGCCTCGCCGGGGGATTCGGCAAGGTTGTCCCCTTGCTCCTTTGCTTTTCGTCCTGGCCGCCGACGTCTTGTCCTGCATGATTCATAATGTGGCTGCGGCTGGCTATACCCGTGGTTGCTCTCTTGGGCCCTACCATATCCCGATTATTCAGTTTGCGGATGATACCATTTGCTTCATCGAGGGCGATGCATCGAATGTGGCGGGTATGGCTTCCACGTTGGAGCTCTTCAGTGAGGCGTCGGGTCTTCTCATCAACTACAACAAATCCTCTATGGTTCCCTTCTCCACTCCTCCGGAGGAGGTTGAGGAGTGTATGCGGATTTTGCGCTGCCGGACTGGCGCTCTTCCATTGGAATACCTAGGGCTCCCTTTGACGGCTGGGCGTGCGCGCTTACGTGACTGGCAGGCTGTGGTGGATCGTATGGAAGCTCGCTTGGCTGGCTGGCGTGCCGCCATTCTCTCCCGGGGTGGTCGCTTGGTACTTCTAAAATCGGTATTATCTTCTATACCAATTTATTTCTTCTCTGTGAAAGGTATGCCTAAAGGGGTTCGTCGCCGACTGGACTCATGCTTGAGGAGATTTCTTTGGGGGAAGAAGGGGGATGGGAGGAGAGGCGTTCATTTGGTCGCCTGGGATGAGGTCACGCGGTCAAAGAAGGAGGGGGGCTGGCGGTGAGAAGGTTGGAGGTCGTTAACGAGGTACTTCTTCTCAAATGGGTGGCTCGTCTTTGGGGCAGGGAGGATAATCTTATGCTTAATTTCTTGAGGTTGGCGGTGGGGGTCGACCGGCTTTTGGGCTTGGATGCTCGCCTGATGGGGTCTTCCTCTCACTTCTCTCGTGATATCGGCAATTCACTGTCTCGCAACCGCTCTCTTTTTGGCATTAAGCTGGGGATGGTTCGCTCATCCGGTTCTGGGGTGATGATTGGACTGGCAGGGCCCTCTTAAGGATGTTTTTCCTCGCCTCTTCGCGCTGGTGGATGACAAGGACGCTACGGTGGCCTCTTACTGGGATGGTGTTTCGTGGGGCCCAAGGTTTGTGGCCAATCTTTTCTGATCAGCGGCAGCTGGAACTCATGGCTTACTTGCGGTTCTCGCGGATGCGCCCTCGCCCTCGGTGGGACGCGACCACCTGTCTTGGAAGGATGGCTCCTTCTCCGCCCGTGCGGCTTACCGGGCTATTTTTCCTCCTGTGGTTGTGGCTGATGATTCTATGTTCCGGGATTGTCACTTTTTTGGGGGCCTAAGGGTCCCCGAACGAATTGGCATGTTCTTATGGCTTTTCCGACGTGGTCGTCTGATGACTCGTAGCCGGTGTGTTGTCCTAGTTCCACATGCCTCGTCTACTTGTGGTCTTTGTGATTTGGAGATAGAGACTATCGATCATCTTTTCTTCCGATGTGGCAGAACTCATGATATCTGGGCGGATTTGGATTGGCTTGACGTATCGGATTCTTCCTCTTTCTGTGAGAGCTTGGTTAGCTCTCGGGCCAGGGCTAGGACAGACATCCTTACTGCTATTGCTCGGCTTTGGTGCATTTGGATTGGTAGAAATGAAGCCCTTTTTGCCGGACAGAGATTTTATCGGAAAACGTCCTCATCTCGGCATCCTGTTTCACTCGCGACTGGTCCGATGCTTAGGGGTTCTTTGATGTAATGGGGGTATCAGATTGTTATACCTTCGGTTTTTTTTCACTCGTTTTGTTCTCTGTTCGCATACCCGCTGTAAGTTTTTCTTACTTTTCTAATAAATGTGGGGCGAGCACCACCGAGTGCATCCACCGCTTTTGAGCGTCAAAAAAATTCGTGGTAGCTCCACTGAAGACAAAGCCACAACAAATCTCTGTAAGTCCCCTGTGAGATGGTGAAAGGAAACCTGTGAAGCAAGGGGATATGTCATGCAAGTACATTTCTTCTTCCGAATAGCAATAGGGACATCAAGATCATCATCCATTGTACTCATCGGTGCACCTTCCTCCAGCAAATAATAATCATGCACATGCACTCTATCTGATCCATCGTTAGAAATAGCATATGAACATACCTGAGGCGTGTTGGATGATTGGCGTGCATCCGGAGCAGGACCAGACCGACATGTATAGTATTTAGGTAATTGAGGGATAGGTGGTTGTGGTGGTGGTGGTGATGATGATGTTGGCATGACAACCGAGACAGGAATAGACAGAGGTGGACTCAGACTAGGAGGAGGAACATAACATCGTCATTAGATGTAGAGGAGGCCAACCTGTCACCTGCAGGTGAGAAGTACATAACTGACTCAAAAAATGTAACATCAGCATTGACAAAATATTTCTTGTTTACAGGGTCATAACAACGGTAACCCTTCTGAGTCCGAGAGTAACCACAAAGACACACTTGACAGCTCTAGGTAAGAGTTTGTCAAGTCCTGGAGACAACTGGTGAGCAAAAGCAAGAGCACCAAAGACACGAGGGGTAAGAGAAAATAATTCCTTGTCTGGAAAAAGAACAGAAAGAGGAATTTTCTCACCAAGTACAGAGGACGGCATACGATTCACAAGGTAACGGGCTGTAAGAACAGCATCCCCTCAAAAAAGAGATAAGCACACAATTTTAGATAAGCAGGGTTCGAGTAATATCAAGAAGATGACGATGTTTCCTCCCTGCAACTCCATTCTGTTGAGATCAAGGCCTTAAATGTCGGTTTCGGTCACCATTTCGGTATCGACAAAAACAGAATTTCGATGGAATTTCGACCGAAATTTCGATCATTTCGGTCATTTTTTGTACTAGCACCCCCATATTTCGATCATTTCGGTCATTTTCTGTCAAATTTCGATTTCGACAGGATATCGATATTCGACAGAAATACGACCGAATTTCGCTGAAATTTAGTCATGGTTGAGATGTGTAAGCACATGTGGTTTGATGAATAATACCTCTTGACAAAAAGAAATGAGAGAGAGAGAGAGAGAGCAAAATTCCAACGCATTGTCCGTACGAACATATTTGACATGAGAGGAAAAAACATTCTGCACTTCAATTATAAGATTTCTAATAACATCCCCCTGCTTCAGATTTGTTCTTTAATAGAAATACCCACGACAAACTTCAAAAAAAAAATACCCACGACACACGAGAGAAGTCATCAACCACTACAAGATAAAACATGTGTCCTTGATGATCAGGAACACGACTCGGACCTCAAATATCAACATGAAATAATTCAAACGGAGAGCTATTGCTCCGACACTGATGACTAGGTAAGCTAGCACGATGGTGCTTCCCCAACTAACAGGCCTTTCACACCGAAAAGAAGAACTTTGGAGAAATCCGAGGCAAGAGATGACGCAGCTTCTGAAGCAGGAGGTGACCAAAGTGTACATGTCAGGTGTACAGAGAGATTGATTCGACTGAGTAGGAAGAGACGCCAACATAGGAATTCTAGACCAGACGATAGAGACCATCCTGCTCAGAGCCACAGCCAATCACCCTGCCCGTTAGTATGTCCTGAAATATAAGAGAAGATGGGTCAAATATAGTGCGACAGTGCAAATCCTTCGTAATCTGACTAATAGACAGTAGATTCATGGAAAAATCGAGGCATGTAGAACATTCTGTAAATACATGGAAGGTGACAAGGTAATCTCCCCGTGTCCAACGATGGGGAATGAGTCCCATCAGTTATGATCACTGACCGTCCTGGAGGATGTATCACTCAAGTCTATCTCTGACGCGGCAAAGAGGATGTGTTGCGCCAGAGTCCATAATCCAATCGGAGATATTATGACAGGATGTAAGTAGAAGCACTACCTGAGGTGCTAGCAGAGGCAGAAGTACCAACAAATGCTGAAGCAGCATATCTGAAGAACCTCCTGGAGAATCTGTCTATGCTGGAGGCATAATATCGTGCAATCACGCCACGAGCTCCTCAAACCTGTGATCTGAAGTGGATGCTGACGGAGATGCAACATGCTCAGCTACGCACGCCGATGCTGGGAACGCATGCTTAGATTAGCATGTATCCTCAGAGTGACATGTACGATGGCAAAAAGTGCATGGTGGCGAAAGCGACCACCTCGACCATGAGGTTTACGTCCACGGAATGAAGATTGACCACCTCTCCCTCGCAACACAGCCATCGCCGAAGGTGGAGTAGAAGTACTGAAAGAGACAGAGATGTGACTAAGCCTCCGATAAACTTCCTCCACAGAAGGAATGGTAGCATCAACAAGTATCTATGATCGGGAAGCATCATATTCAAAGATCAAGAGCCGCGAGCACTACCCCCACCATGGTAGCATTCCGGAAAGTCTTTTCCTGCTCAGGGTGGCCGTGAGAGGTATAGTACTGTATAGTTTCTCAAACATCCCCCATAGGGATGTATACAAGGAATGTAGTGGCCGGTCATTCTGCTTCATGGTGAATATGTCATGCTGGAGCCTGTAACATCTTCATCTCATTTCGCACGTGCGAATAAGTGGCCGCCAGGATGTCCCACATTGCCTTAGTGGTGGGTTTATGGAGAACATCATTTGCAATCTCCATCGACAACGTGCTTGAGAGCCAGACCTTGGCATATGAATCATGGCCTCTCATGAGGCACAGATCCCAGTCTTCGCCGTGGTTCTTCCTCGGTAAGAATTTGCTTCTTACCGTTCAACTTCATGAGGCTCATGAACTGCATCGTCCAGAGCTCAATAATTCGTTCCATCCATCTTAACTATTGGCGCGAGACCTTTGAACGCGCCTATGGAGAGCATATCGACTTTGTTTCTTGACATGTTATCGGAGACGAAGAACTAGGATCCGTAGACCAAAAGAGAATTGTCTACATAAACTATATAGGATTTGAGTGCAAATGTAGACGTTACACACTCAAATTTATGGAGAGGGAGGTCGGCTGAAGAGTAGGCGCCGGCGTTGGAGGGGGTCCGGCGGTGGAGGGCCCCGACGGTGGAGGGAGGGCCCCGACGGTGGAGGGAGGGCCCCGGCAGTAGTGGAGGGAGGGCCCAACGGTGGAGGAGGGCCTCGACGGCGGCAGGAGGGAGGGCCTGGCGGCGGCAGGAGAGGGAGGGCCCGACGGTGGAGAAGGCGACGCCGAGGGAGAAAAGGGAGGGGAGGGGGTTGTGGCGGCATCGAGAAAGGGAGGGGAGGGCGGCGGCGTCGAGAGAGAGAGAGAGAGGAGGGGGATGGA